>CM066039.1:208255620-208333143 GCA_033557465.1 Ichthyophis bannanicus | reverse complement strand
GGATGCCGAGGACAATTAGAAACCACCGCCTGCGTCCTTTGACTCTGAGACTGTTACCTGTTGACTGATATCGCACCTGTACACGGGCTAGGTTAAGCACATTTGTTACGTTACGATGACCCGTGTTATGTTACCATTGATCTGTTTCAACCACTGTTATGCTGTACTACAATTCATGAGGTTTGTTGTAGTTCTTGTTACACTATGGGGCTTGTTTACAAAGCCGCGGTAGTGGTTCGCGATCGCGATCGCAGCCGCGGCCCCATTGAAATCAATGGGGCCGCGGCTCCGATTACGATGCGCAAACCGCTACCGCGGCTTTGTAAACAAGCCCCTATGTTGTACGTTTACCAGAGATCGTTGAACCGCCGCCGTAATGGTTATTACTTACCTGTAAGGGGTTCTCCGTAGAGAGAGCAGGATAAGTCAGCCAAACGTACTCAAACCCCCCTCCTGAAGGACAAAGCCAGTGGAGCATCCAGCGCAGGTGGAAATTCCAATCCCAACCCGGGAGAGCCTAGGCTCGGGACTGAAAGAGCCAGGGGCTAGGGCCAACTAGGCACATGCTCTGCCTTTCTGAGCTATAGGAGAGCACTTCCAGATGTGACTGGCCTATCCTGCTGTCCACAGAGAACCATCGTTACAGCTAAGTAACCTCACTTTCTCTGCTTCCGGTCTGTTCGGCTTGAGAGAGCAGAAGGGAGGAACAGAACCACTGACTGTGCTGCTCTGGGGGGATGAAGGGGTACCCATTCTCACCCATTTGCCCAGGTTTTTATGGGGTTGCAGAGGCCCTGGCCCCTGGGGATAAAGTAGAATGACATCTGGATACTTTCAGGGCACGCGGGGTAGTTGTGACCTGAATTGGTCACTGTTAGAAATGGGCTTGATGGACCCTTAATCTGACCCAGTATGGCACTTCACTATTGAGAGTGTTCTCCGTGTGGGTGGTGGTGGGGTAAGAGAGTATATGTCGTTCGGGAAAATGTTAAGGGCATTCCCTATGAGAGAGATAAAAGAGAGCGGAAAGGCATTTCCCTTTTAAAAGGTTATAATTAAGACATTGCTCTTAATTTGCGACACCATTTTTAACAAGGTCAACTCCTTCTTCTGATGGCTTTTAACAGGATAGTGCCGAAATACGTGTGCTATTTGCCTTCCGTTAGATCTCTGTTCGTAGTTGAGAGTTTTCGAAAGAAGCAGCTGATTTGGAAGCAGTGTCGTTTTACTGCTCTTGAAAAATTGTTTGAGAGAGTTTATGTCAACGCTCATGCCGAGTTCGTGTTTATTTTCACAGATAAAAATGATTTCTGCCCCGCTTCGGAAAAAAAGACGCCTGAAAGGTGCAGTTCGAGGCATCTTTAAGACTTTCTTAATGCACATTTAAACGAGAGACGGCGTTTACTCAAATGTCTAAACTCTTCTTTAGTAACCCGAGTGAGAATGTTCTTGTAAATGAACATCATTCGATTATTAAAAGTGAATTTTGCCCATTGAAGAAACACAGGGCGAGAGGAGCCCTAGATTGAAGCGTCTCGGGCAGGCGGGCAGGCAATGAGCGTGCAGACAGCCAATCAGAAGGCGGCTGCCGCTATAAATAGAGGGACTTAGTGGGCCAAGCAAGTCCTCATTTCCGTAAGTAGGCGGTTGTTTTGTTTGCTTTTTGTTTTTTTTAGTAGGCCAGCTCCGAGCCCTCTGTACGGAATGGCCGAAACCGCTCCAGCAGCCGCGGCTCCGCCTCCTGCTGCTACCGGCGTCGCCAAAAAGAAGTCCAAGAAGCCGTCGGCAACTTCCAAGGCGCGCAAGACCTCGGGTCCCAGCGTCTCCGAGCTCATAGTCAAGGCTGTTTCAGCCTCCAAGGATCGCAGCGGCGTGTCCCTAGCTGCCCTGAAAAAGCATCTGGCGGCCTCGGGCTACGACGTGGAGAAGAACAACAGCCGCCTGAAGTTGGCCGTCAAGAGCTTGGTCAGCAAAGGCAACCTGCTGCAGACGAAGGGCAGCGGAGCTTCGGGATCCTTTAAATTGAACAAGAAGCAGCCAGAGAGCAAGAAGAGCGCGCCCAAAAGCAAGAAACCGGCGGCAAAGAAACCGAAAAAATCAGCGGCTGCGGGAGTGAAAAAGAGCCCGAAGAGAGCCAAGAAACCGGCGGCGGCTGCTACTAAGAAGGTAGCCAAGAGCCCCAAGAAGCCAAAAGCGGCGAAGCCCAAAAAGGCCGTCAAGAGCCCGGCAAAAGCCAAGCCTGTGAAACCAAAGGCGAAAAAGAGCCCGGCAAAGCCTGCTAAGCCCAAAGCAGCGAAAGCCACGAAGGGGGCGCCTAAGAAAAAATGAAGATTTCTACCTTTTGTCGTCATCTCTTTGTAAACCCAAAGGCTCTTTTCAGAGCCACCATCTAGATCAAGGAAAGAGCTGGATGATTTATTTTGTATTCAATCGCTTTATAAGAAACTAGCAGGCGCTGATAGGCGGAGACCCCCGATGCTTTCAGATGTGTCATGTATGCTAAAGCGGCAGGACGAGGAAGTTCAAATTCCTTTGCTATCCCGGGAGAGGGCTTTGTGCTCGACTCCTTATCACCCGAGGGGTTTCTTCTCGTGTTTCACAATTGTAAATGGATGAGGGAAACGCGCTTTCTTTTCTGCTCACAATCCTTAGGGGTTTCGAGCAGGGAGAAGGATCGTTAACTTTGTTGGGGGGTAAGGAGAAAGTGGAAGAGAATATCCTTCCAAAATCACCGGGGACGACACGCCGAAATCCTTTACCATCCTGCCCCGAAGGGAAAGTCAGCCCGTTCTAATTCAAGCGTGAGAAGAGATTCCTCGTGGAAGGCATCAAGCATGCCTCAAAAACAGCTTAGTGGTTAGAGCATCAGTGGGGAAAACGGGACAAAGAACAGTCAGCTTCAGTGGCACGTCGGGTTTCTACTTCCTGAAGGATTTGAGTGATTGAGCTAAGATGCTTACTATTTTCTAACTCGAGAGCTCTTTTGAGTGGGAATGTGGTGGCTCTTAGAAGAGCCTTTGGGCTGTAAGGATAGAAGAGATGATGCTCTTTAAGCTCTCTCGCCACGAATGCGGCGGGCTAGCTGGATGTCTTTGGGCATAATGGTGACCCTCTTGGCGTGGATTGCGCAGAGATTCGTGTCCTCAAAGAGTCCAACTAAGTAAGCCTCGCTGGCCTCTTGCAGGGCCATGACGGCCGAGCTCTGGAAGCGCAGGTCGGTCTTGAAATCCTGCGCGATCTCGCGGACCAGGCGCTGGAAGGGCAGCTTACGGATGAGCAACTCAGTGGATTTCTGATAGCGACGGATTTCTCTGAGCGCTACGGTGCCTGGTCGGTAACGATGAGGTTTTTTCACCCCGCCCGTAGCCGGCGCGCTTTTACGAGCAGCCTTGGTCGCCAGCTGCTTACGAGGAGCTTTTCCTCCAGTGGATTTACGGGCGGTCTGCTTGGTCCTGGCCATTATAGACACGCGCTCTTTCCGTTTTCTATATTCTGGATCTGAAAAAGTGGCCGAGCAGCCCGCTTTTATAGCCCTAGTGCCGGCTCCCGATAGGCTTCGGGGGGATAAAGAGCCGTTAGACAGAGTATGAAAAGCCCGCCCTTTGCCGGGATTGGTCAGAGAATAAATCGGATACAGCCAACGCTTCCAACTTTTGATCGGAGCCTGGAGGGAAGTGATGAAAAGAAGTCAAAAGAAATGAAATTATAAGTGTATGTAATTCCCTGATTCACTTTCTCACCTTCCGAGTTTAGTGGAGGTTTCCCTTCATTGCCGCGGGTTGGGAACGACGTTCAGACTAACTGAAGAGCAAAATTAACCAATTTAGTGATCCGCTATAAAAAAAAAGAATAGAGGAGCCGAAAATGATTAAGATTGAAGTCCCCTCCGGTCTACTTAAAATTAGCGAGGATATCGAGCGCCCGCGTTTGAAAATCCCGCCCTGTGCAGTGATTGGACAAAAACTTCTCTCTGCTACCAGTGCAGCCAAACGTTCCTAGGTGTCCTTTGCAGATCTCCCTTATGATTAGGAACCTCGCATTCTCCTTAGGCAGGCTAAGTCGGCTATACATTCACTCAGGGAAGTCAACAATCAACACAAGAAAGTAGGGGGTTGGGATTGCTACTGCTAAGGGCAGGGCACCCTCCTTGTCTGATGCTGCTGCTTTGTCCAACACTAAATTTTGTTCTGATACTGCCCTTGTTCAACTGAAAACTTGGGCAAGCGGCTACCCTGCCAGCTTCCTCCCTGTGGGAGCACTGCGTTGGCATCTGGGCTGGGGTGGCCTTCCTGGAGGACATCCTGTCCGAAGGTAAAAAGATCCTGGAAGGCTCGGTCAAGGCAGTAATGTTTGGTAAAAATGTGGATGGAGGCCCAGGTGGCTGCCCTGCAGATGTCCTCCGAAGATGCATAGTGGCTGTTGGCGAGGGCGAGCAACGATGGCTATCGGTTGGCGTGTGTGGACCCTACCGGCAGGTCACAGGCCTGCCTGTTCATAGCAGAAGGCAATGCAGTCTAAAATCCATCAGAAGGGGGTCGATGGGGATGGCTGGGTTTGCAAATGAATGCAGAAGCCGCACCTTTTGATGTTCACGTCCCATTGATCCGTGGTGATGTGAGCTCATGCCTCTGCAAAGTTGTTGAAGCGGCCCCTGTTGATGGAACTTGGCTCATGAGAGCGGCTGTGCTTATGTCGGCATTGTTTGCCTACACTGTGGAAATTCCTGCTGTCGATATGGTGAAGGGCCCATTTCTTCCTTCCCCAGAGGTCATCTTGCGTGAGGCTGCTGTCATGGGGGTGGTGTCTGTTCCCTCGGTGGCTATCGTGGGTTCGGCTGTCCGCATAAGAACATAAGATATGCCATACTGGGTAGACCACGGTCCAGCAAGCCCAGTATCCTGTTTCCAAGAGTAGCCAATCTACGTCATAAGTACCTAGCTGTTTCCCCAAAAGACACGGGTTCCACAATGCTTGTATTGGGTCAAGCAGCGATATCCCGGGTCCCTTTTAATAATGGTTTATGGACCTTTCCTCCAGGAACTTGTCCAAACCTTTTTTAAACCCAGCTACACTAACAGCTTTTACTACATCCTCCGGTAACAAATTCCAGAGTTTGATTACACGTTGAGTGAAAAAATATTTTCTCTTATTAGTCTTAACTAGGTTACCCTGTAGCTTCGTTGCATGTCCCCTAGTCTTTCTATATTCTGATGATGTAAACTATAGATCTACGTTTACCCGTCCCACTCCATTCATTAATTTATAGACCTCTATCATATCTCCACTCAACCGTCTCTTTTCCAGGTTGAAGAGCCCTAACCTTCATAGCCTGTCTTCATAGGGCATTATCCTTTACCATTTTGGTGGCTCTTCTCTGTATTTTTCTAATAACGCTATATCCTTTTTGAGGTACGGCGACCAGAATTGAACACAATATCCAAGGTGCGGTCGCACCATGGAACGATACAGAGGCATTATAATATCCTTTGCTTTATGTTCCATTCATTTCCTTATGATACCTAGCATTCCATTTGCTCTCTTGGCCACCGCGGCACACTGGATGGAGGGTTTTAACATGTTATCCACGATGACGCCTAAATCTTTTTCCTGGGTGTGGTTCCTAATGTGGAACCTTGCATTATGTAAGCATGGTTTGGGTTGTTCTTTCCTAGGTGCATAACTTTGCACACGTCCAGATTAAATTTCATCTGCCATTTGGATGCCCAGTCTTCCAGTTTATCAAGATCTCTTGCAATTTTCCACAGTCCTCATGGGTTTTAACAACTTTAAATAGTTTGGGGTCATCTTCAAGTTTGATAACCTCGCTCGTTATTCCCTTTCCAAGGTCATTAATGAATATGTTAGAAATAAACGGACCCAGCACAGAACCCTCGGGTACTCCACAATGGGAAAATTGGCCATTTAGCCCTACCCTCTGCTTTCTATCTTTTAAACAGTTCCCGATCCATAATAGCACACTGCCTCCTTGTCACGACTTTTTAGTTTTGCCAAAAGTCTCTGATGCCACCTTCTCAAAGGCTTTCTGAAAGTCCAGATACGCTAGATCGACCGACCTACCTTTGTCTACCTGTTTATTCGCACCTTCAAAAAAACATGACACAATAGTAAGACAAGATATTCCTTATCTAAAGCCATATTGGCTGTCTCCCATTAAGCCATGACTATCTACATGTTCAGTAATTTTGTTCGTTATGATGGTTTCTACCATTTTCCCGGTTCTGACGTCAGGCTCACCGGTCTGTAGTTTCCCAGATCACCCCTGGAACTCTTTTGAAAAATTGGCGTTACATTGGCCATCCTCCAATCTTCAGGTATTACAGATGATGTTAATGATAGTTCACAGATTACTAATAGCAGGTCTGCAATCTCATATTTCAGTTCTTTAAACACCTTGGATGTATACCATCCGGTCCAGGTGATTTGCTGCTCTTCAGTTTATCAAATAGTTGTGATACATCTTCCCGGTGTATCGATATTTCTTTCAATTCTTCTGCAGTATCACCTTTAAATACCACTTCAGTCATGGGTAACATCCCTGCCTCTTCCTCTGTAAAGACCGAAGTGAAGAATTCATTCAGTCTGTCCGCTATGACCTTGTGCCCTCTTAGTGACCCTTTTACCCCTCTATCATCTAAAGGTCCAACTGACTCTCTCACGTTTTGTTTTGTTTTTTTTAGCTACGAATGTACTTGAAAAAGTCTTTATTATGCGTTTTTGCTTCCAGAGCAAGCTTCTTCTCGAATTCTCTCTTTGCCTGCCTTATCAATGCCTTGCATCTAACTCGCCAGCGCTTGCGCTGTTTCCAGTTTTCGTCATTTGGCTCTTTCTTCCATGTCCTGAAAGATGCTTTTTTGGCAACAACAGCCTCTCTGGCCTCTCCTTTAAACCATGCTTTTAATTTTTTGGACTTCCTTCCACTTTTCTTAAGGCGTGGAATACAGCTGGTCTGGGCTTCCACGATAGTATTTTTATTTATTTATATTGCTTTACAAACATATCACAAGTAAACACACTTGCTTAGTAATGGGGGAAACTTCAGAAAAGACATAACACAAAAAGGAAATAAAATTAACAGCAATAGTCCCAAAGTAAACCCCTCCAATAGCCCACTATACAAGGAATCCAAGAAAATCCGAGTCAGCTCGGTGCGGCGTGGAGATGTTGGTCTCTCCTACGATGGGAGCCCTTGAATCTTCAGTGGGGCCGCGTGTGCCCAGCATGTCGGAGGGTGTTTTCCCCTCGACGGGACAGGATCCGGGAGCAGCGCTGTGGCGTCTGGAAGTGGCACCGGAACTCCCCCTCCTGGAAGCCTACGGCCCTGTGGAGTCTTGCCGGCTGTCCAACGGGGCTCTGCTTTTTCCTTTTCCCTGCCACGGCCGGATCATTGTATCCTGGAGTCGATATGGACTGCCATTAACCATCTAGGGGAAACCTTTGTATCCCAGATTAATGGATTTTCAGGAGCAGGTTGTATTGAACTCTACCAGTAGTGTCAAAACGGAGCAGGATTTGAATTTAATGAAAGTAAAGTTGGAAGAGGTTTCTGTAAAGAATAATCAGTTGGAGACTTTACCCGAAACATTTATTAAGGACTCCAATCAGATGAAAATCAGGTTGGAGCAATTAGAGAACTTTTCCAAGTTATCTAATCTTCGTTTGGTCAATTTTCCTTATGTACCTACTATTCCTGCAAAAGAAATGTTTAAAAAATATTTGGTTGAGATTTTGGGGGTCCCTGTGGACTCCTGTCCTCCCATTGTAAAGGCATATTACCTTCCTACAGCTCGGAAGGCTTCAGTTTCTACTGAGGCAGCCGGGCCTGTACAATTAGATGAGCTTAATATTTCTGAGTTATTGGAAAGTTCAGATATAGCTTTAGTGAAACCTGCTACCTGTTTAGTCACCTTAGCATTGGTTTCTGACCGGGAGTGGCTGTTAAAACATTCCTTTTCCTGAAAAAAAGCCTTATTTAAGGGGTGTCTTGTCCGTATTTTTCCTGACCTGGCTCGGGAGACCCGGCGGCGCAGGAGTGAGTTTTTAGTACTGCGTCCGCGGGTTCGAGAGGCTTGGGGGATTACTTTTTTCTGAAGTACCCGAGTAAATGCTTGGTAAAATTTCAGGGTCATTCCTATAGTTTTCTTTATTCCTCTCAATTGCTTCCTTTATAAATTCTAGGGGACCAGTTGGGGGTGAATGAGCGAGCTCTCTTAGATGCTTAGGTTATTTATAGTCTGTTTACGGCTGTGAAATTTCCTTTAAATACTTGAGTAAATGTGTCCTTTTTCTTGGATTCCAAGATAGTATTTTTAGACAACACCCAGGCTTGAAGTAAGTCTTTAACCTTTGCAAGTGCTCCGTTTCGTTTTTTCTTAACTATTTTTCTCATTTTATCATAGTCTCCCTTTCGAAAGTTAAAAAAGGTAGTACTGTGGATGTCCTTATCATCCCTCCTCCATTAATGAAATCAAAAGACATCATGCTATGATCACTATTGCCAAGTGGCCCCAACGCCCTTATCTCTTGCACTAGATCTGGTGTTCCGCTAAGGACTAGGTCCAAAATGGCTTCCCCTCTGGTCGGTTCATGAACCAGCTGCTCTAAGAAGCAGTGATTTATTTCATCGAGAAAATTGATCTCCCTTGCATGTCCTGCCGTGACACTGACCCAGTCAATACCGGAGTAATTGAAATCACCTATTGTTATTACTGTGCTGTAAATATTGTTAGCTTCCCTGATTTCTTTGAGCATTTCACTGTGGCAGGTGCAGGCCTGTGACCCACGGTGTCTGACATAGGCAGGCCAGCATGGCTAGCTTGACCTGTAAATGAGGCCTGTGGAGAGGCATATAGGATTGCACATCCCCCAATATGCTGCTATTGTAAGAAAGAACTCAGTAGAAATATTGAATTAGCTTAGATAAGCAGAATTGCAGAATTAAGAAATGGAAAAATACAGAAAAGATGTGTTTTAAAGTTACTGATAAGAAAGAGTACATTTGCAGAGAAATATTGAGGAGTGCTGACAGATGAGTTACAGAACCTTGCTCTTCTGCACGCACAAATGGTCCCATAGCCTTGAAAGTGTGAAAGTAACAAGTTGATGAACTGACCATTGTAATTGGGACTAGAAGGGGGGGGCAGGCAGGTGTCATGCCTACAGAAGCCCACAGAAGGAACATAATTGGAGAAACTTATCAGTACCGGGACCAATAGAAGGGCTACGGGAGGTACGGGAGCGTACCGGGACCAATGAAGTGTTTTTCTATACCTAGAATGGAACAGAAGTCTATAAAAGTTGTTGTAATGCTTGAAAACTTTGCTCAGCCATTTTGAAATTGCCTTGCTTGAGACTTGTGCACAAATAAATGATTTGGACCTTCTGAACAGACTCCTGGTATCATTGGTTTGTCTGCGCTTTGCTGCTACATCACCATTCGCTTGTTCATTCTGGCCAGGAGGGCGATAGTACACCCCCACTGCCATCGCCTTCCCCTTTCTTACATGGAATTTCAATCCATAGGGATTCTACAGCAAATTTTGTTTCTTGCAAAACTTTAATCCTTTGTGACTCAATGCCCTCTCTGACATAAAGCGCAACCACTGCACCAATTTGATCAGCTCTATCATTACGATGTAGTTTTTACGCAGGTATCACGCTGTCCCACTGGTTGTCCTCCTTCCACCATGTCTCTTTGATACCAATCATATCTAGCCTCTCATTTAGTGCTATATATTCTCCCGTCTTATTTTTTAGACTCCTAGCATTTGCATAGCTGCTCTCTCTCTCTCCTATCAATGAATGTTGGATCGGTGGTGGTTTGAACGTAGGCTCCTGTGCCCCCTACATAGGTGCAGTTCAGAACCAGGACATTTCACCATGCAAAAAATATTCTGACTCTCACATCATTTGAGTAACAGCATTCTGCACCTAAATGTAACTCACGCGATATCTCCCTGGAAAGGTGTGAGCTAAATACTACAAATATATACATGTAAGACTTCCCATTACCAGGCACACGGCGAAAGAACACAGCTAGAGCCGTAACAGAGAATAGTCAGCACTAAAAAGATCATGCTGGGCGTAGAACAGCAATACACCTACTTCTAGTAAAACAGAATAAGTGGAGTTCTGCAGAGCTCTACAGAAACTACATGCTAATGAAATCGCACCTCGGTCACATGCAGAACACTGACAGCAAGTCTGGCCTAAGGGTTTCTGTTGCTTTTGGCCGACCCCCTTCTGCATCCATCATCTAACTTTGTAGTGGTTGCAGCGCCTTGACCCTTCCATGATTTTTGAAAGCAGCGGCTGTGTGCTGTTGCTTCAGTGCCTGCAACAAGCTTAAGGCCCCAACATATATACGCAAAGTCATGGCCTGCTGCTCCTGCCCCCTCTCACAGTAAGCGGTATAGGAGAGGGACAGGGGCGGCAGGCCAAGAGTGCATGCCCGGATTATCAAAAATCATGGAGGGATCACATTGCCACGAGGGCCACTTGGGTCTTCTACCCTAGGCATCCACCTATTGGATGGGCCAGCTCTGACTGACAGACTCATCAAATGCAGAACAAAGGACCACAATTAGAAATAGACATATGAAAACAAATATTGAACTGGGAATGCCAAGAAGTCAGACTCGGCAGGTACTGTAACACTGGAAAACTAACAACAGAAATGCATTTCCTTTTGAAGTGAACAAATTACACCACCATGCGCAATATAAATCTCCCAAAGATAACATATTCCAGTTAATACATTCAAAATAAAATACTTTTTTTTTCTACCTTTGTTGTGGGAGTATTTTATTTCTCCATTTACGATGGTTCGAGAAGTGACAGCCCCCAGAGTTGGTTCAAGGCTTTGGTATCCTAGGCAAAACCTAAGCCTTATGTTGTCAGAATCCATTGTTTAGCTTTGAATATCCTGCTCTTTGCGGCCCCTCAGAAGCCTTTGCCCTAGGCAACCGCTTAGTTTGCCCGTCTACCTCCTGCTTTTTACTTTCGGCCTATCAATCAACTCGCCATGTCCCGCCCAGTCCACCTCCCCTAGCTCTGCCATTTCTCCTGTCTCCCTCCTTTCTTGTTCCCTTTTATCTTTCATGCATTCCCCCTTACTCCCCTTCCCCCACATGGTTCCATTTCCACCATGCCCCCAGCATCTCCCCTCACCCATTATAGTCCAGCATCGCCCTTCTCACCACACCCTTCTTTTTTTCCCTCATCCACCAACCCATGTAGCCTGTCACCTTCCATCTCTCTGGTTCCCACCCAGGCATCCACGCAACTGCTTTAGAGTGAACTTTCGGGACTATATTTGATTTGAATGGAATTACTGATCTTTGCATTTTGCATGAAATAATTTTGCTGCAAAGGAGTCGTGGTCTGAAACTAGCTTAGCATTACTCGCATGAGCAGTGTTTAAAGTCGTATGGGGGTGAAGGCCGATTCGGAAGCATTTCTAAAAGTCGTTTTAATGTGGAATGAGGTGTTTGAGTGGGGCACGTTAGGTCGCTATCCTTCCCCCATTTGTGATATTGATATCATTCACAGCACTTTGAAATGGTCATTCTTTGTTTCAGGTGTGTAGGAGAGGGCATGTGATCAGCTCAGTAGCTTTCTATTCATTTCCTAAATGAATTGATAGAGAAGGCGCAGAAGGAACAAAAAAAGGGAGGGGAGCGAGTCGGCTGGGCTCCCGCCTTTTCATGAAGCCAAGTTCTCCATCAGGTCTGTTCGGCTGCTATATGAAAAGCAGTTCACTGGCCGTCGCACATCATCGTGCTCTTTGCTTTTTGAGCTGAAAATGTCTGGTCGCGGCAAAGGTGGTAAGGGTTTGGGAAAAGGGGGCGCCAAACGGCACAGAAAAGTGCTGCGCGATAACATTCAGGGGATCACGAAACCCGCTATTCGGCGCCTGGCTCGTAGGGGCGGAGTGAAACGCATCTCTGGCCTTATCTACGAGGAAACTCGCGGGGTGTTGAAGGTTTTCCTAGAAAATGTCATCCGAGACGCCGTCACCTACACGGAGCACGCCAAAAGAAAGACGGTGACAGCTATGGACGTTGTGTATGCGCTGAAACGCCAGGGCCGCACTCTCTACGGCTTCGGAGGCTAAAGCACCCACGCCGACTGTTGCATCGGCACCTACAATCCCAAAGGCTCTTTTAAGAGCCACCCACGCTTTCACTAACAAGAGCTGTGATACTAATGTAAGGTTAAAGCAGAAACCGACCATAAAGCTCCGAGGTAAGCACTGAAGTCTACCCTCTCTCCCCCTCCTTGTCTTAAGCGGGGGAGCACGTTCGCCTGTGGGGAGAATTGTAAGCAATAACTGGGGAAGATCCGTGTAAAACGGAGGAGTCATCTTGCGGTTTGAGGCCGAAGTACGTGGTAAAGAGAGCAAATGAAGCCAAGGGGAAATCCCACTGCCGCTCCTTGTGATCCTACGGCAAGTCGCTTAACTATTCATGAGAATGATAGGGAAGACTAACCTTTTAGTTACCTGTACTACTTCAAGAAGAAGCGGAAACTCAAGCTCTTTGGGTGGGGAAGGTGGGTGGCTCTGAAAAGAGCCTTTGGGTTCGGTTTGCAGAGCTGGAGACTTTAGCCCGGCATTATTTGGAGCTGGTATACTTCGTGACAGCCTTGGTGCCCTCGGACACGGCGTGCTTGGCCAGTTCACCGGGCAGCAAGAGACGCACTGCGGTCTGGATCTCTCTGGAAGTGATGGTGGAGCGCTTGTTGTAATGAGCCAGGCGGGAGGCTTCTCCTGCGCATAGCATTTCTTCGAAAGCTATGAACATCATGAACTCTTTCGTGAATGACATCTTTGAGCGCATCGCTCAAAGATGTCATTCACGAAAGAGTTCATGATGTTCATAGCTTTCGAAGAAATGCCCGTGTCAGGGTGAACCTGCTTCAGTACCTTATACACGTAGATGGCATAGCTCTCCTTCCTGCTTCTCTTACGCTTTTTGCCGTCTTTCTTCTGGGTTTTGCTCACCGCTTTCTTGGAGCCCTTCTTGGGAGCTGGAGCAGACTTTGCTGGCTCTGGCATCCTTTTTAATAAAAAAAATAAATTCTCACGCAACCCTTCCAACACTATTGTTACTGGACTATGCCGAAAGGATGCGGGAGGCGCTATTTATAAGCCGCCCATGCAAATTCTTGCAGCCGAGCATCTTTCCTCGCTATTGGAGGCAGTTGAGCCCTGACGTCATCACGTTGCTGCCTAAAGATGCGATTGGTCCGAGAAAACAGAGTTACTTACCTGTAACGGAGTTCTCCGTGGACAGCAGGATAAGTCAGCCACACCTGGTGTCGTCCCCCGACGGCGCCGTGACGGAAGTGCTCTCTAGCTCAGAGATTTCTGAGCATGTGTGAGGAGGTCCCACCTCCCCAGCCCGCCCCTAGCCGGCCAGTTGGTGACTAGCTATGCCGTTACGGCTAGGTGCGGAGCGCAGGCCACCCTCATGAAGGGGAGGCGGGTGGGATGGTGTGGCTGACTTATCCTGCTGTCCACGGAGAACTCCGTTACAGGTAAGTAACTCTGTTTTCTCCTAGGACAAGCAGGATGTGTCAGCCACACCTGGTGTCTCCCGAGCTGTGTACATGCAGAGGGGAATGAGGGAGGCATGCGTGAGATGCAAACATTTATTGAGAACAACAGTAGTAGTGCAATCAGAACAGTGCAAACAACAACTGTGCAAGAACAAGGCATAACTGTGCAATTGTGAACAAATGTGCAAGAACAAGGCATAAGTGTGCAATAGGAACAATAGTGACAAGTGCATAGTCCAATTCAGGGCGATAGCCCAGAGTTCAGTCTTGTGCAGAGTTCGCCTTTTCTGGCGCCAGGGCTGCGGATAGGACCGCTCGGCCGAAAGAGCCGTCTGTCTCAGAATGGAAGTTGAGGCAGTAATGCTTCTGGAATGTGAGGTGAGAGGACCAGGTGGCGGCCCTGCAGATATCGCTCACTGGAATCTCCTGGGCGCAGGCCAAGGAAGCAGCTATTGCGCGGAGCTGGTGTGCACTGGCCTTGTTTGCGGAGAGTGCGCCAGCTTTTTGTAGACAATAGGCCACGCATGTTGAGATCCAGAGGGATAGAGTACGTTTGGTAACCGGTCTCCCAGGTTTGTTCGGGTCGAAAGAGACGAAGAGCTGTGTCCCCCGACGAGTAGCAGATGTCCTGTCGATGTAGGTGCGTAAGGCACGCACGCAATCTAGGGAATGAAGGCGTTGCTCCTCAGGGGATGAATGTGGTGCCGGGAAGAAGGATGGCAGCTCTACTGCCTGGTTGATGTGAAAAGCCGAGGCAACCTTCGGCACAAATTTGGGGTGAGTCCGCAGGGACGCCCTGTTGTGATAGAGTTGCGTGTATGGCGGGTGCGCCACCAGAGCCTGCAGCTCGCTAACCCTTCTCGCAGAGGTGATGGCAACGAGGAAAAGGGTCTTCCAGGTGAGAAACTTTCCTTCGGCTGTGGCCAACGGCTCGAATGGCTCTTGTGTAAGCTGTTGGAGAACTATGTTGAGGTCCCAGGAGGGTACCGGTTTCTGTACCGGGGGTTTTAGATTTCGGAGGCCTCTCATGAAACGGGTGACAATAGGAAGAGTGGCGATAGAGCCTGACATTGTGTCATCTGTGCGATCGTGCAGAGAGGCAATGGCGGCTAGGTGTACCTTGATGGATTGTGGCTTTAACCCCGATCTGCAAAGGAGGGCTAGATATTGTAGGATAGTGGGTATCGGGCAAGATGCTGGTTCAAATCCTTGGTCCTTGCACCAGATAGTGAAGCGTTTCCATTTGAGTCCATATGCCTTTCTTGTAGATGGTCTCCGTGAAGCCAGGACAATTTGTTGCACCTCCGGAGGAAGGTGTGAGCCGTTGAAGGTTAACCTTTCAGCCTCCAGGCTGTCAAAGCTAGCGTCCGAAGATTGGGGTGCCAGGTTAGGCCCCCGTTCTGGGTTAAGAGGTCTGGTCGCAGAGGCAGTCTGATTGGTGGCTCCTGGGCGAGTTGCGACAGTGGGGAGAACCACATCTGTCTTGGCCAATAAGGGGCTACCAGAATCACCTGTACTTTCTCCTCGATGATGCGCTGTATGGTGTTTGTCAAGAGAGGTGTCGGAGGGAATGCGTAGGCCAGCTCCCAACTTTTCCAGGGAATGGCGAATGCATCCGAGGCTACCCTCTGCTGTGACGGGTGCTTGGAGCAGAACAAGGGACATCTTGCGTTCTCCTCGGTCACGAAGAGGTCGATCTGGGGTTTTCCCCAGCGCTGGAAGAGGGTGCGTGTCACTTCCGTGTGGAGCATCCATTCGTGAGGTTGAAGCTGCCTGCTGAGTCTGTCCGCTAAGGCGTTCTGCTCCCCGGGAAGGTACGTCGCCTGGAGTGTGCAATTGTTGTGCAGCGCCAGAGCCCATGTGTCGAGGGCTTCCTTGCAGAGCGAATGGGAGCGAGTGCCGCCTTGCTTGTTTATATAAAACATTGCGACCTGGTTGTCCGTCTGTATCAAGACTGCTTTCCCTTTCAGTCTGGGCATGAATGTCTGTAGGGCATACCTGATGGCTCTGAGTTCGAGAAGATTGATGTGGAGGGTTTGTTCCGCAGGGGTCCATGCTCCTTGCGTGCTGAGGTGCCTTAGGTGGGCCCCCCATCCCGAGGAGGAGGCATCCGTGGTGAGGGTGAGCTGTGTATGCGTGGGTGAAGGCACTTGCCCACCGAGAGGTTGGATGGCTGAGTCCACCAGTGCAGGCTCTGGACCACACGGGCAGATATCGTAATGCAAGTGTTGAGAGGCTGGGAGATTTGCTTCCAGTGCGTCCGTAGGTGCCACTGCAGGGTGCGCATATGGAGCCTCGCTAATGGGAGGACTGAAGTTGTTGCAGCCATGTGGCCTAGGAGACAGAGGATCACGCGGGCCGAGGTATGCTTCTCCGCTGACATCTCCGTGGCTATGCGGATGATGGTGTTGATCCGTAGCTGGGGCAGAAAAGCCTTGAAGACTCTGGTATCTATTATCGCCCCGATGAACTCTGTGCGCTGGGCTGGTTCCAGCTTGGACTTCTCCTTGTTGAGAAGGAATCCCACCCTGATCAGCAGGTCTGTCGTCATGCGTACTGCCTTGTGTAGTCCGGAGGCTGAATCCGCCGCCAGGAGCCAGTCGTCCAGGTAGGGAAAGATGGCGACTCCTTGTTTGCGGAGGTGTGCAGCGACCACCGCAACACACTTTGTGAAGACTCTGGGTGCTGGGGATAGCCCGAATGGCAGGACTCGATACTGGTAATGGCAGCCCAGTGCCGTGAATCTGAGGAACTTCCTGTGAGAAGCATGGACCGGAATGTGGGAGTAGGCGTCCTGGAGGTCCAGCGTTGCAAGCCAATCCCCTGCCCTGATGAGGGGAAGGATGGAGTTGAGTGAATACATCCTGAACTTCTGCTTGATTATGAAGTTGTTCAATTTCCGGAGGTCCAGGATCGGACGTAGGCCCCCTTTCTTCTTGGGTATAAGGAAGTACCGGGAGTAGAAGCCAGTGTTGACCTCTCCGGGGGGCACTTGTTCTATTGCTCTGGCCTGGAGGAGTTGCTGTATGAGTTCTTGCAGCGGCTGTTCCAAGTGCTGCGGAGGCTGGCTGGTCGGTCGCTTGCGCTGACGTGGAGGGGAGGAGAAGGGCAAGCGGTAGCCCGACTGGATTATCTGTAGGACCCACTTGTCCGTGGTGATCTCTTGCCAGGCTGAGAGGAATAGCGACAGGCGACCCCCAACCGGGGTATAGTCAGAAGGAGGAGGGTTCTTTCCCGGAGTGGGAAGGGTTGGACTGCTTCTGCTTGCGCTGTCGCGGTTGCTGTCGCTGAAAAGGCGCCTTCTGATAACTTGGCTTGTACTTTGGCGCCTGCCACTGCCGGTTGGAGCTATGGAATTGCTTCGAAGAGGCGAAGGGCTTTCTGAAATAGCCCCCTTTTTGGTTCCACGAGGGTCGTTCAAGGCCGTCTGCTGCTAGAGTCTTTAAGGTGGTGCAGTCCTCTTTGAGGCCTTTCACAGTGTCGGCTACCTTGTCCCCGAACAGGGAGTCACCTGAGCAGGGGGCATCCGCAATTCGGTCATGGGTGTTGTCGGAGAGCCCTGAGGCCCGGAGCCATGCCCAGCGGCGGGCCGAGATGGCCGTGCCGGCTGTTCGGATGGCGGTGTCGAACGCATCGAAGGCGGTGCACATCAGATGCTTGCTGCATTCAGCTAACTCCTGCATATGGACTGAAGCCGTTGTCCGTGAGTCCTTGGGAAGGTCCTGTAGGTGCTTCTTAAGGTCGGCCAGGAGAGCGTCTTGGAAGAGGACGTGCTGGAATTGGTGGGCTGCTATCTTGGCGTTGAGCATAGCCCCTTGAAACACCTTTTCCCAATGTCATCCAGGCGTTTTGGGTCCCGACCTGGTGGATGGTTAGTTTGGGTACGCGTGGACTTGGATCTCTTGAGAGCTGATGACACCACGATGGACTGGTGGGGTAACTGTGCTTTGTTGAACCCAGGTCCCGAGTGGACAATGTATTTGGTGTCCATGCGCCTGGTGAAGGCTTGACCAGATGCTGGTGACTGCCAGAGTGTCAGCTGCTTGTCCTTTAACTTGCGGTGGAGGGGAAGAGCCATGGCTGGTTTAGGACCGCTTAGGTACTTCATAACCTCCGGATCTTTTTCCCCTGTTGTTTCCTCGGTGGTCAGTCCAAGTGTAGAAACCACTTTCCTGAGGAATTTAGGGTAGGTGAGGTCCTCAGGCGCTGTGGGTGGAGGCTCTGTCTCGTTCGTTGCGTCTTTTAAGTTGTCCGAGCCTGGACCTGATTCCTCCACCTCTGAGTAAGGCTCCTGGTTCTCAGCGTCGCTCGCTCCAGAGTCCATCACTGGTGAAGGAGATCGCGCTCTGGAGGGGTCAGGGGAGGGGGTCCGCGCTCTAGGCGAAAGTCTAGGGTACAGGGGGAGCGGGCTGAGAGAGTCTCTTGTGGACTAATAGCCCTACGTTGTTGTTCTGGTCGCAGTGGAGCGGTCTGTTCCACCAGGCGGGATAGCAGACTCAGGATGGCAGAAGAGGCGGAAGCAGATCTGCTGCTTCTGTGTCTCTTACTGTGATGAGAGCTGGATCTCCTGCTGTGAGAGCTGGTTCTCCTTGTCTCTGAGGGGGATAGATGCCTGCACTTGGCAGACTTCTTCCTGCCCCTCTCCTCTTCAGAGTGTTGACAGGGGGATCCCCTGCTGTCAGCGTGTTGATCGTGTCTGCCCTTCTCCTCTTCTCTCCCTCGTCGGCGCTGAGGATCAGCGCGGTCATCGGAGCCGGAGCGGCGTTGACAGGGGGATTCCTTGTTTTTGCCGCGATCCGGAGTCCCTCTGCGGCGCTGAAGAGCCGCGTGGTCGGCAGAGCCGGAGCGGCGTTCATCGCTGCCGCGTGGACAGGGGGATTCCCTGCTTTCGGCGCGACCCGGAGTCCCTCGGCGGCGCTGAAGCGCGTGGTCGTCAGAGCCGGCGCGGCGATCATTGCTTCCGTGCCGTTGCGAAGAAGCCCCTGCCTGCTGCTCCCGCGCCGGGGAAGAAGGAGCTGAATCAGCTGGCATAGAAGAGGAGGGCCGGGATTCCCCTTCGGCGCGTAGTGACATGCCGGGCAGGGGGGAGGGCTGTATGCCGGAGGAGCTGCTGTCGCCAATGGGATTTGAGGAGGCGTGTCCGGAGGCGTGGCCTGGCGGGGCCACGAGGGCAGCGCCATCTTGGCCGGCAGGAAGACCGCGTGGCCGGGGGGAAGGTCCCGAGTTACAGCCAGCAGGAGAGGGGCTTACCGAACCGGCAGAGGCCTCTCCGGGGGCAGGGAGTTCAGCGCGGTCACGGTCCTGTCTCAGGCGCGGTTTCTTTGAAGCGGCGTTCTTTTGAGCCCCGGAGTGATTGGCCGGGTCCCGGGAAGGCTTACCAGCGTCAACGGACCTGGACTGCTTTTTCTTCAGTGGCTTCGGTTCCCGGGACGTTGAAGGTGCTGGGGAGGAGAGGTGGTCTCTCAAAGACTGCTCCCGGTGCCGCTTGGCTCTAGGGGACATCCGGCTGCAGCAGTTGCAGTTGTCCACTTCGTGAGAAGCCCCCAGGCATTTTACACAGTGTTGGTGCGTGTCGGAGAGATTCATCTTCCTGTTGCGGGTAAGGCACTTTTTAAAACCTGGTTTTGTCTTTTTGGAGTCTAGTGTAGACATTTAGAAGTAGAAGTGTAGGAGAGCTTGTAAGTCCGTCTTGAGGCGAAGGCGGAAGCAAAAAAACTGGCCGGCTAGGGGCGGGCTGGGGAGGTGGGACCACCTCACACATGCTCAGAAATCTCTGAGCTAGAGAGCACTTCCGTCACGGCGCCGTCGGGGGACGACACCAGGTGTGGCTGACACATCCTGCTTGTCCTAGGAGAACAAAGCTACTATGATATTTGCTGAGAGATGCCGGTTTAACTTTCTTAACCAATCAGAAGGGAGGTAGAGAAGCTTTGGGAAAGGATAAAAGCCATGGGACTGGCTTATTGTGAATTATTTGCGACAGGGTAGGAAATATTTTGCATAATGTCGGGACGCGGCAAGCAGGGTGGAAAAGCTCGGGCTAAGGCGAAGACACGGTCTTCTCGCGCAGGGCTGCAGTTTCCCGTCGGCCGCGTGCACAGACTGCTACGGAAGGGCAACTACGCTGAGCGCGTTGGCGCCGGAGCCCCGGTCTACCTGGCGGCGGTGCTGGAGTATCTCACGGCTGAGATCCTGGAGCTGGCTGGTAATGCAGCGCGGGATAACAAGAAGACCCGCATCATCCCCAGGCACTTGCAGCTCGCTATTCGCAATGACGAAGAGTTGAACAAGCTGCTGGGGAGAGTCACCATCGCCCAGGGAGGCGTCCTGCCCAACATCCAGGCTGTGCTGCTGCCCAAGAAAACAGAGAGCCACAAAGCGGCCAAGAGCAAGTAAAGCTGAGGGGACGGAGACCGGAAACCCAAAGGCTCTTTTCAGAGCCACCCACGCTGTCTTGTGAAGAGCCAAGTTTCTCCGAATGAATTCTTATTATTAACGAGCTATATTTGTTTACCCTCGTTCGTTTCCCTAGTGCTTTGAAATTGCTAGTAACTTAGGCAGAGACACCCCCCTCCGTGTAGCATTTCCTCCTTAAAGGCCGGCGATGCTGCAGCTAAAAAAGCAGGGCACCATCTGCTAATATACCGGGAGGTCGAGAATGGATGATTACTTTTTAAGATCAGGCGATGCTCAACTAGAAATCGAGATAGTTTTCGCTCTTCGGATCTTTCAAAATTACTCGGCTGAAGACAGAAGCTTCAAACGCGTAACTGTCAATTTGCCCCGCCTTTCCCTCCAGGGGACCGTACTCGCAGAGACCTCCGCTGCTCTTTCTCACACCACCATGAAGTTTGTAACACCGATAACGGGAAGTTTAAAAAAAGAGCACACTCTCTCTCTCTCTCCCTTTTCAGCTAGTTGCATCTCTTACCTCGGTTTTATCTGGAAGGGAACATTTTTGACGTCGTAAAGATATTAAACAAAAACCTCCCCGAGACGGTGAAAGGAAGGGCGAGAAAAGAAATGGCATAGCCAGGATATTTAGAAAAATCAACGATTTCGAATAGAAGGAAAAGTTAGCCCACAGTTTTCAGCCAGATAGCGGATTATTTGGATTAAAAGCACCCCCCCCCCCCCGTTAGAAAACAATTCGGAAGGACGTTCTCTCCTGTCACCTCCGGGAAGAATTATTTGACCAATCCCTGACTAAAGCGGGCTTTTCAAACCTTGCCAACGTGAGTTCGGGAAATGGTACAGTCGCTAATGAAAGGAGATGCTAGCCGTGAGCACTGATCGCAAATGTGCGAAATGGTTTATAAAGTGCCTTGTAGACTTGCCAAATAATCTATAATCAAACGAATCAGAAGATCTGCCAAATGGGAGGGGGGCTTTGGACAATTTCCAATTGAAAAAGGAGGCACTCTAGCTTTCAAAAGTAGATAATTTGAAAACAGATGGGCATGAAGTAGAATGCACAAAGAACATTTAGAATAGAACCCAGTCTGCCCAAGCTAGCAAAGATACCCCCTCCCCCGAAAGCCCACCAGTACGGTGATACGTAGTCATATTTAAAAAGGCTATTGTATTTATTAGAGTAGTCCTAACGATAGCCCAGCCTTAACGTCTTTCACAAAAAAAACGTCACGGGCGGTTTAGTGCGAGCCCCCCTCCCCTCTCCACCTGCCATGCGGCAAGGGGGACCCATCCACAGGGCAGACACAACTATTCCAGCTGTGCCACTTTGGCCAGTTTTATTTAGGGGGTTGTACTTGCTCTGCCTTCTTGTAGGTTATTTCCCCCATGGTTTCTTCGGTGAAGAAAAATAGCCTCTTCTGACTTCAGGAGCTCCCTAGATCCTTTCTCTGAGTCTCCAGCAGAGAGCGCTGCCCCGCAGTCCTGATGGCGGTGGCCACCAGGTGTCTGCTGCATTCGGTGATGTCCAGAACGGATAAGGAGGTTTCGGTTTGCAAGTCCTTGGTTAAGGCAGAGAGGCGGCTTTTGAGAGACGCCAGCAACCCATCCAGGAAGTGGATGTGTTGGAATTGATGAGCCGCAATTCTGGCGCTTAACATGGCTCCTTGGTAGACGACCTTCCCGATGTCGTCCACGAGTTTACCGTCTCGTCCAGGTGGATGGTTGGCCAGGTTCCTGGAAGACTTGACTTTTTGAGGGCGGAGGACACGACAATGGACTGGTGCGGGAATTGCTGCCTGAGGAAGCCAGGGGTAGGGGTCTGCCACAGTGAAAGCTGGTTGTCACGCAGTTTTTGGTGTATGGGTAAGGGCATGGCCGGCTTTGGGCCGTGTAGGTACTTATGTAGCTCCGGCTCCTCCGCAGCCTTGTCGGTAGCAAAGTTCAGGGCTGACAACACCTTCTTCAAGAACTTTGGATAGGTGAGGTCCTTCGGCGGGCTTATAGTGTTTAGAGTCCTCCTTGTCGTTAGTAGGTTCCGAGCCGGCGGACTCCTTGGAAGCGGCGGACCCCACGGGGGTGGGGTCGATGATTTCCCCTTCGCTGGCATCGGATGGGAGGTCTCTGGGGGAAGGTGACCTTGTTGAGGTCCGTGGATAAGCTGGCTGTTGAGGCCTGCGGTGCGGTTGCGACAGCTGCTGGAGATGCGCAGGCAGGCAGGCAGGCAGGTCTGGTTTGGGGTCCTGCGGGGGCGGTCTGATTGACCAGGCATGAAAGGAGCTCCAGAATAGCATCAGATTTATCTCTAGAAGAAGAAACGTCTCTGGATGAAAGAGCTCTGCTATGCCTGTAGGGGCAACAGTAGCTAGAGTCTGAGCTGCTGAGCCTTCTATGCTTGCTGAAGGGGCTCTCACCAGCAGGTTGGAGCGCAGGCTGGGAGGCAGGAAGGAGGCCGCAAGCGGCGCATCCCGGGCCGAGGACCCAGAAGCACGTTGCAAGTCCGGGTGTTGGAGAGGAGCAGGAAACAGTGACGGGAGCCTCAGAAGCAGCCAGATAGTCCCGGAGAGCGTAGCCTCTATGCTTACGTTCTCCGGGCGACATGCGGGAACATTTGGAACAGTCCTGTAGGCTCCAAGCATCTGATGCAGTAGTCGTGGCTGTCGGTAGTGTTCATCTTCCTGCCACAGCGTGGGCACTTCTTGAACCCCGGTTTTGGCATTTTTAAGGTAAGAATCAGCGCTTGTGACTGTTGGTAGTGTTCACCTTAAGTTCTTTAAGGGGTTTTGGTTTTAATTCTTTTACTATTCTGAAAAGAGAGGATTTATTTTTGTGTGTGGTGTTGGGCAAAGCTCTGTCAGTTAGAGTTCATTGGTTTTTTGTTCCAGCTACCCATTCACAGTTAGCTCTTTTGAAACCACTGACCTCATCAGGTGATAGCTCCCTCCCTAGCCACCCCAGCTCCCATTTTTGCTTTATAGGGCAACTCCCCAATTAGCTACATACAGGGACATAAAAGAGTGCTGTTAGAGCACACTTAAAATAGGCTAACTGCTTTTTCTCTTAAAGGACAGCTGAGGGACTTTGGTAGGTCTCTCTCTTTTACTTCAACAGGTTCCAGAGCTCCACCAACTGAACGGTAGCTGGGAAGCATCGTATTGCCAAAGCTGTTGCCCAAATTACAGCTTTTACCTCTGTCCAGACAGAGATCCCATGCCGGTTGAAGGACCGGTTCCATGTGCAGCATGCCTGCGTGCTGAAGCTCTCAGAAAACAAGTGGAGGAGGTCAGAGAAGAGGTGGCGAGGCTCACAAGCATTCAAGACAGTGAGAAGTACACTGATGCGATGCTTCTTGAAAGATCCAAGCTCTCCGACAGAAGTGAAGACGGGAGACTACAGAATGAAGGAAGTTGGACACGATTCACCAGTGCCTGCAGAATCAGCACTCCCACTCCTCTAGCCCTTGAATTGAAGAACCAGCATACAGCCCAGGAAGTGAAGGAGGTGAAAGCATCCCAGGAAAGGAAAGGAAAGAAACAGAGCTTGAGCACCCCAAAGTTCCCGAATCAGTGACCACAAGGAAGGGTACTGGTTGTTGGTGCCCCTCTTCTGAGAGGTACCGAGGCATCCATCTGCCGACCAGACGTGATGTCCAGAGACGTTGTGTGCAGTCTGCCAGCTGCCAAAATCAAGCCTGCTGACCATTATCCAATGTTGCTCATCCGTGTCGACGCAAACGATACTGCTAGATATCCCTCTGAGCTTATCAAAAGTGACTTCATGGCTCTGGAACAGAGGGTGAAACAGATAGGCGTGCAGGCGGTGCTCTCTTCAATCATCCCTGTTGAGAGGGTAAAGGCTGAGGCAGGGAAGCTTGCATTCTGGAGATGAATGCATGGCTGCGTGGATGGTGCCATCGAGAACGTTTTGGTTTCCTGGATCATGGGATGAAGTTCCAAGTCATCTAGTATAGCATAATGGTTAGAGCAGTGGGTTAGGAAAACGGAGTTACTTACCAGTAACTGAGTTCTCCGGGGACAGCAGGATGAGTCAGCCACACTTGGTGTCTCCCAAGCTGCCACGCGCTGTGGTGGATGGGGGGAGGCCGAGGCACTACTTCAGGGCTATTATGAGCCCTTGTGGAGCAGAAGTAGCAACAGAAACATGTCAGATTGCAGTGGCGATACACGCCTGTGCAGTAGCAGTGTTGTGAGAGGGCGCAGTAGGAAGGTCCCTTCCGTACGAGCGTGTAATTGAGGTGAAGTTACCCATATGCCGGTTTGCAGATGCGATACACACATGTGCAGAGGGCGTGAATTACCGTACGCTGGCTTGCAGATGCGATGCACACGTGTGAAATTAAGGTACACCTGGAGATGTAGTCACATCGAGCAGTGGCGAGTTGGTTACTGTGAGCAAGGCTATCATGGCAGTGAGGCGGTCACAGAGAATAAGGATAGGACCAGCATCAATGTTGACAGCGCTACCAGAGTGCTGCAACGAAGCATTAGCACCGTAAGTAACCCGAGTGATACCGTAGAGGACATGAGTCATGTGTCTAGGCAGAGGTAATGGTGTAGACCATGAGACTGCTAAGCGACGCATTTGTCCATGTTGCTGGAGTGGCCACAGGCTGTCGATGGAACCTTCGGCATGGCTAGAGTCCAGTGTTTGGTTTGAGCCTCCACTTGTGCCAGGAGGAGGGGCATGCTGACTTCCTAGAGGTAGAGTAAGCTGGGACCAGCTGGGTCCCTTGTTGTTGGTGCACTGTTTCGTGTATATCCTGGGCATGTAGCTGCGTAGGGCTGGATGATGTCTATTTTCCAGCACGATGACCTGGCGGCCATGGTGGCATTGCATGCGTGGTAGTGCCCTAAGTGTGGCTGGAACACCTGCTTGAGTTCCTGGTGAAGAAGAATCTCTTGTAGAGGGTACACCGGATTTTTCGAGGTCACATACAAGGAGTTGTGTCCTCTGTTGCTGGCGTGCCGTCTCGCGTACATCCTGGGCGCATAGCTGCTTGGGATTGTGGGGATATGCAAGGCGTGGAGACTCTGCGAGAGGGATCTTGCACTCCAACGGGCTTGTCCGCGGTATCATAGCAAGACTAGCGTTTTGGATCGCTACTTGGGAAGCGGTTTGGAGCGCTACCGAAATGGCATTAGGATAGCAGAGCCTGCTGGCATTCTACCGTAGTTCTGCCTGTGGTGGTTCTGTCCTCGGGATGCTCCCCATGTAAGCCAGTTGAGTAGTGTGTCAGTGCGGTTGCCGAGCGCAATTGTCAGAGGTCGCAAAGCCAGGGATTGGGGAACCTGTCTGGCACTTGTGTCAAGCGCTATAGGACTTGCATGATGATGACGCAAAGGCATGAGTTTCATTCGTATCGCATTGGTAAGTATAAGGCCAAAGGAGCCAGGTCCGAATTACGACCTGATGAGGATGTCCTGGGCTCTGTGCATTTGTAGAAGCGTAAAGGGTCGATCAGTGGTCAGCCCCACCATGTAAGACGGAGCTGATGCCCCGGGTTGAGAGTCCCACCTGCAGGACGGGTGTAAGACCTGTTAGCTGTCTCTGGGAGGGCACTTGCAGTTAGCCCGGCCAGGAAGGGTGGGAAGTGCTTGCAGTGGTAAGCCGGGGTTCAGAGTGGTTAGTCCGGGGTTTAGAAGTTAATTAGAACCATCCTTATTTGCTTTTGAACTAGGTGCCACTCCTGCACAGTGACCAGACCCATCCTGCTTGGTGATTAGAAGTCCCAACTCAGGATTCGAACTAGGTACCTTCCTAGGATGGTAGACAGTGCTTATCATAAGGGAGTGGGAACCTGTTCCCTTTGTGCGTGGGTGTGGGACTATGACCACCCTGTTGACAATCAGGCCTTAGTGAGAGAAGCCATTGTGGCACTCTGGCGGCGCGTTGTGGCACTCTTGCGGTGTGTTCCAATGCCGAACTGGGCCTGCAGCCAGGTCTTGAACCTGTGATGTTCGTTGAAATGGATCTGGCTTGTGTGAGTGTGTGTCGCTCACTGGGGTTCCTGTGTAGGACTTGTTTAGTAGGGAAATCTTGGTGGTAGCCAGTTGTCCCTGTATCTGAAGGGCTAATGATAGCTTGCTGCGAACGTTGTGGAGCAATGAACGCAGCCCCGGGGATGCGAGTCTTGGCTCTGTCCTTAGTATTGTGAAGTCTTCTGGCCTTGCACGGCAGCTGGGTAGTTTGCCAGAGGTGCATGCTTCGTACGGTAGGCCATGCCTGAAAGATCATTAAAGAATTGTGTCTCTGTTCTAAGTACCTTGGCTGTGTGTAGTACCGCACTCTAGTCCCACCCGGGTTGTCCTGCCAGTGTTATGGAAGGATTGACGTGGACACGGTGGTCTTGATGTTAGCTTAGACAGCAGTCAGTCAATGTGAGGCTTCTGGTGGTTCACCAGGGAGGAGAAGTATGGTTTGCTGAATCACTGCCTGCATCCGGGGATACACCTAGAGATGTTGTCTATATATTTATTAATTTAGGCTGTTGCCCCCGCGCAGCACTGCCTCAGGCGAGGGTGTGGGGTGGAGATGTATTTATATATTTGAGGCAGGCGAGCATATGGGAGCAGTTGTCCCTTGTCTGCAAGGGCCACGCTACAGAGTCTGAGGTGCAGCTGGGCCCGAAGGACTGTAGGCAGATGTGCACAATGTTTGCGGGATTGCTAACCTCGGGTACTCCCGCTCTGGGGTTGCTTTGCCAAGACTTTTTTTTTTTTTTTTTTAACACGGAAAGAGCGCGTCACCTTCCCTTTGGACAACCTCAGTTGTCTTACCCCCAGGAGCACAGACTGTTTTCTTGCCGGTGGCGTTGAACAGAGTCCAAGGACATCTGTGGAGCCGCCACCCTCTGTCTTCTTAGATGTAGCTAGTGCCGAGAGACTTATCGAAGTCTGCCCAACCTTAGCCTTTAGGCTGCTCGTCTAACCTGTTGTGCGGGCACTGAGCCTGCTGCAGATAGGCTGTGTGTTTTCTTTTGAAGACTGAGGCTTTTATTTGAAGACTGCAGCGGATGTGAATCCCTGTAAGGGTGTGGGCCAGTGGTCATTCAGGAACTGATCCTGGGCACCTTCCGCCTTTGTTTCGAAGGGCTGCTGGAGGATCGATGGCAGAAGCTGCCCGCTCTAGCCCAGATCCTGCATACTGGTGGCTGTGTTGATGCCACGGGTCTGTTCTGCTGACCACCGGAGCTGGCTGCGGTTAGTTTAGACGCTACCTGGGGTCCAAAGCAGGCTGTAAATATGAGGACTGGTTGGCGGAGACCACAACTGGGACTTGAACATGTGACCTTCTGCTTCCGAATACACTGGTTCTCCTAGGACAAGCAGTGCACTGCACCACCATGTTCTCACTATGTGTTCTCACTGGGTTGGCAGGAGCCCGAGCTGGGATTTGAACCTGTGACCTTCTGATCCTACAGACACTGGCTGTGTCCGCTGCACCACACTGTGGAGTCGATTTGCTGATAGCAGGAGCTGCCCACTAGCATTGCTTCTGCCTGTGGTCCAAGGATGGATGTGCTGATGCCATGGGTCGCGCACAGGGACCTGGTGGTGAGCGTGCCCTTCTGATGGCCATTTTGCCCGTGCTCTAGCATTAGGCTACTGCTCCACTCCACTACGCTGGAGGCCCAGCAGGAGAGCCATGAAGTATGTGTTCTGCCTGAGCAAGGGTTTCCTTTGTCTAGTTGCGGTCAGGGTACCCCTGGCAGGCAGTCGCTAAGGCACAAGGAGTCTTAATAAGTGCTATGCCTGTTAGCAGGGGCAGAGTGATTTTAGGGTGACCGGCCAGCGGCAAAAGGCAACTTTCCCTCGACAACGGGCCTGTGAAGAGGAGTTCCCTCCTCCTCAGAACCTGGAGGATGCCTGGACAAT
Source organism: Ichthyophis bannanicus (assembly GCA_033557465.1). Classification (NCBI taxonomy): domain Eukaryota; kingdom Metazoa; phylum Chordata; class Amphibia; order Gymnophiona; family Ichthyophiidae; genus Ichthyophis; species Ichthyophis bannanicus. Next base: position 208,305,259 of record CM066039.1, on the reverse strand, counting down.
ACCTGCATACTGAGCTGCTATTTGCCGAGCTGCTGCCTCACTGACTGGCAGGACCAGGAGGCATGATGAAGCGCCCAGGGCAGGGGGCTAGCGTGAGGGATGAAGGATACCTGCTGTTAGTTCCCGCAGCAGAGCTCTTAGCATCGGCCTTCTTGTAAGGCAGTGAGCAGAATATGCCTTCAGCCCTCAGATTTCGATTAGCATATGCACTGCAGCGGGAAGCAGGGACTGTACTGCCGCGGGAGCAGTACAGAAGTGCGAAGCAGTGCTGTAGCGGGAGGCAGGAATTGTAACGGGAATGCAGAATGCTACTGCTTCTGCTGCTGCTGTGATTTCAACGCCGGTGTCCAGAGGGTCGGCGCGGTCCTTGGCCATGCCTCTGCGCCGAACAGTACCGCCGGAGTGCGAAGCAGTGCTGTAGCGGGAGGCAGGAATTGTAACGGGATGCAGAATGCTACTGCCTCTGCTGCTGCTGTGATTTCAGCGCCGGTGTCCAGAGGGTCGGCGCGGTCGTTGGCCATGCCTCTGCGCCGAACAGTACCGCCGGTGGAGGGAGTGTCTCCAGTGTGAGTGGCTTCTCCGATTGCCTAGCTGCTTCTGCGCCGGTGTTCGGAGGGCCGGTGCGGTCCTTGGCAATGCCTCTGCGCCGAGCAGGACTGTCAGGCTGACTGGGAGAGTCTCCTGCGAGTGGCTCCTCCTTCTCTGATGCAGGATCGGCGCTGACCAATGGCGCCGCAGGGGGAGGAGCCAGGAGTTGTGATGTCATCGACCAAGATGGCGACCGCCATAGGAGCCTCGTGGCTGGTCGGACAGGAGCTGTTTGGGCTGCGGAGCAGGCAAACAGAGGTCGGGGTTTCGCGGCCGGGGATGGAGGCCCGAAAGCACATCCCGTTTCTAAACATGCAGAGGGTGTGGCTTGCAGGGCATCCTGGCGGACCAAGATGGCAGTCTCCATGGGCCACACGTGCGAAGAAGTCCCGGAGCGTAGGAGCACAGGGACAGAGGCCACACATGTGCGAAGGTCCCCGGTCGCAGAGGGTGTTCCGGGCTGCCTCGAGGGTTTCTTCTTCAATTCCATCGGAGAGGAGAGAGAGGTAAGAGGATGGCTTACCATCTGAGATGAAGCTGGTCGAGGACGGAGGCCTTCTTAGGCACGTCCTGATCTGCCGCGGCTACTTGAGCCTCATTTTGAGTACCACTCTTGCGGTATGTTGACTGCCTCAACAGCAGTGGTGACAGTAAATATAATGCCTCAGAAGCCTTATTCATCAGGCCCACTCGCTGCGGTGGAGGCCTGTTAGAGGGCTGGCCGGAAGGTACGCCCTGGGGCTGGCCGGGAAGGAGGCCTGTTAGAGAGCTGGCCGGGGACGGAGGCCTGTGAGGCACGTCCTGGGCTGCTACACTGTGCTGTTTCCCTTCTAGCTCCAAGTCCTGGAGATCTTCTCCTGCAGACTGTTCCCTCTGAAGAAGTAAGAACAAGGCATAAAACAGTTTAAACAGATGTAGATAAGGAGTTTTCCTGATGATTTAAGTTAATTTTAGGTGGAGAGTATCAAAATCCGTCTTGCAGGCAAGGCGGAAGAACTGAAACTGGCTAGCTAGGGGCGGGCAGAGGGGTGGGGCCAGTTGGCCCATGCTCAGAAGGGCAAAAGCCCTTCTGAGCTATGGAGAGTACTTCCGTCTCGGCGCCGTCGGATGACGTCACCAAGTGTGGCTGACTCATCCAGCCTGTGGGAGGCCAAACTATGTACATGTGCTATGTGACTCACATGACTGTCATCCCCCACAGAGGATGCTTCTGCTGGCGAGGGCCCCTCAACATTGGGGCACCCAAGAACACGCCCCACAGTGCAAAACCTGACAGAGGAGGAGGAGGAGGGGCCAGAGGATGAGGAAGAAGAGGACACCATGGAGGGGGCAGAGTGTGGGATGGTGCCGGAGGGAGGGGAGGGGAAGCCTTATATGGCAGGGGGTGAGGATGGCGAGGGGGAGATTGAGGAGGTTGAGGAGGAGGAGAGCGCGAAAGAGAGGGTGGGTGGGAGGGGTCAGGGCTGGAGGGGGGAGGGCGTCTCAGTGGGTGCCACGGGACACAAGACAGCACAGGGCACTGTGGGTCCCTGCCAGCTGCCACATGTCTGTGGTGATGATGTCCGCTTGGGAGTTGTGTCCCCACCCATTGCCACAGACAGGCCCCATGCTCATGCCACTACCCAAACACCGGCCACCTGGTGTGGATGTGGTGGAATGTGTGTGCGGGACCTGTATGTGGCAGTGGGTGGCCTGCTGCAACAACAGCGGACCCAGGACCGCACCATTCGGTGGCTGGCAGGTGCTATTCAGTGGTTGGCTGCCGAGATGCACATGCAGCGTGCAGCTGCTATGCGTGGTGCATCTCGGCAGCCATCCCCTGATGGGCGTCCCTGGAGCGCTTAAGGGGCACAGGGGTGCCCACACACATGCCCTGTGCTGTCCTGTCTACCGGCACAGAACATGGGTTGGTTGAAAGGTATGTGTAATACCGTTAGAATGTGTATGGCACCTTCCCTTCCAATCAAGGTCACCTCACATTGGAATTGGAGGATTTCATTTTAAAATAGGGTACGTGTAAATATTTAGACAGTACAATCACTGATCAAAAAATCTTTACAAAGGTCATGCTACTGAAATAAAAATAGTTATTTCTTATCAATGTTCATATGCTGAACACGAATATGACAGTGAAATTGAAAAGTTGGCTCTAGTGTTTTTGTAAGCCACAAGAACTAATGTTTACATCACAAAATGCACGTCAATAGTAAATATAATAGGCTTTCAGTTAATACCTGTAAAAAAACAAGTCATACACTACTTCTTAGATTTTCACGCCTGTCTCTTGTACAGCTGTTCTGGAGCTTCACTGGGGAGTGTCCAGCAGTAGTCAACCAGCATTGTAGGGGACCATTTTCCCTGGTATTTGTGCTCCATTGTTGCAATATCCTGGTCAAAACGTTTGCCCTGTTCATCACTAACCATACTACAGTTTTCAGGAAAGAAAGCGAGATGGGAATCAAGGAAATGGACCTTTACAGACATATTGCAGCCAAGTTTCTGATACTGCATCAGCATGTCATCTACTAGTTCCTTGTAGTTTTCTGCCCTGACATTCCCAAGAAAGTTTGTTGACACTAGGCAAAAAGCATGCCATGCTTGTTTCGCATCACCCTGCAGCAAGTTGTTGAACCGGTCATCTTTGAAGAGCTCTCGAATCTGAGGACCCACAAAAACTTCCTCTTTAATCTTTGCTTCGCTGAGTCAAGGGAACCTTTCATGCAGGTATCAGAAAGCTGGTGAAGTGCGGTCCATGGCCTTCACAAAGTTTTTCATAAAACCTAGGTTGATGTAAAGGGGTGGTAGCATGATTTTGTGAACCGCAACCAGAGCTGGGTGCTGGATATTCTTCTCTCCAACTGTTACATTTTGTCTGCAATTCCATTCCTTCTGCAAGTAGTGCCAATCCCTTGCTCGGCTAACCCACGCACATATGAAACACATGTATTTTATATATCCCTGCTGCAGTCCCATTAAAAGGGCAACAACCTTCAAGTCACCATAGAGATGCCAGCTGTACTTGTTATAGTTAATGGAAGTCAGTAGATGCTTTAAGTTATCGTATGTCTCCTTCATGTGGACTTAAAACTGTGAAAAATCCACTCTACACCTTCTTCTTCAACATAAATATTTTTTAATTTTACCAACGGTCTCAGATAAACGATACTTTTCTTTACACCTTAATATGGGTACTTGATTCACCCAATACAGTGTTCGTTCACATCAATGACCGGAGGCTGGTTTTTTTGAAAGATTTTTTTGTGCTTTTCTAATTAATCTTCATCCAGACTCAGTTCCGAAAAATCCATAAATAGTCTCCAGTCTTGTGGGTCATGAGTGACCTTTAAGGCATTCATGAGGCTTTCAATATCGAAACAGAAGCCCAGATGACTTTCCTTTCCGACTGCGTATTGTACACTGCTGACATCAGATGGCTTCAGCAGCCATCTGGCAGTAGTATTGCATTGCAGCAGAAAATGATGCAATCAACTCTGGATGATGTGTTTATGCTGGTATTATGCAATCTGATGCAATATTATATCATTCACGGCATATCTGGGATGTTGTTGATGCCCTACTGGATAAATGTACATGGTGAAACAGCACAAATGAGCTACATGCAATATCTTCAGAACGAGCCAATACAATTCCTTTAATGTTATATTCGTGTTCAGCTCACCAAGATACCACAGATAAGGGCCATTTAAAGTCAGTAACAATTTCAGTATTGACCAGTGTTAGACTGCTCCTATGTTACTAAAATTAACAATGTCCTGAGGTCTCTGAGGATGCGTGTGAGGTCATCCAACGCCCTCAATCTCGGTGGTACATCTCTATATATGTAAAAATGTATATATGTAAATAAAAAAGTTTGTATGTACGGCACAATGGTCACGTGTCTCCCCCACAGACTGAGTGTGTACGTGAGCATGGGACATGTGTGTAGATCCGTATGTGTATGCGTGGTAGACATAAGTAACATACATGGACCGTCTCCACACACAGGTGTGGGGGCTGCCCATGTGCGTAGGCGTCTGTGTCCCATGATGTCCCTGTGATGTGCCAATGTAGAGCATGTCCCAAACGTTATGGTCACATGTATACTGTGTGCGATGTGTGGGCACCATATCTGATGCAACATGCTTGTAGGGCAATAGGTGAAAAGGCTAGCAGCCACTGTTCCCTCTAAGCTGTGTGCGTGTGTGCGCGCACACACCTCGCCAAGCAAGCGCACATACTTTACAACAGAGTGCACAAAAATTATGGTTCTGATTCTGATAGAAAACACAGACATCTTAAAATATAAAAGTTGTGATTGTAATTACTAGAAATTTTCCGCTTCATTTAGTAATCATCTATTTTCATTTAATTTGATTAAAATCAATGTGGTGTACATACTGTATTCTGACATGTAGTCAAATTTTAAAGTACATAACTCTGAGTGTCATTATGTGGCGCACAAAAATTTTACCTTCCTTCAAAAGCTGCACAGCTGATATTTTATGCGCACACAGCCTACCAAAAATTAGAGGGAACATTGCTAGCAGCAGGTATGTGCCATGGAGAGTAAGATGGAATGCTGTACCCAGGAGCTGCACAGGGGGATAGCTGTTGAGGGCGGCACAGGTCAATGCATGTCACGAGGATGAGCGGTGAGGGACTACAAGCGCTAGTGAACAGTGATCAGCTGACTGAAGCAAGCCACCTTTGTCTGCCTGTGCTGCATGCAAGCCTATGTGGGAAGACGGCTACGTAGGCCCTGGTGTGGGCAGGGAGAATGGTCACACATGTGTGTCCAGTGATGGAGAGTATATGGGGTGGGAGAGGGTGACAGATCCCTACAACAGACAAGTACCACCGTGAACATCTTCCTGGGCAACGGGAGAGGTTGGGTATACCCCCACGTATAGGTAGGGGGGTGACCACCTGCCACAGTCCATGGCACACAGGACATGGTATGACCTATGCGCGATGATAGGTGGCAGTACAGACACCCCACCCCTGAGGGGCATGGGTAGGCACATGAGGGCAGGGAGACAACATGAGGTGCAGGGTATGTAGGGGACCACAGTGCCACACATTGGAAACAAACACATAGGTTGTAATAGTTTGTGATGGTTTTATTTGTAATGCTCACATCCTCCGTGGCCAAACATGGCCCAACCCACCCCTCTGTTGCGGGTCTGCTGGTGCAGCCTCTGGTGCCGGTGCCGGTGCTGGCTGCTGTATACAGACTGCTATGGCCTCCTGGGCATCTGCAATACGGAGCGCCCCTGCTATTGTGTCTGCTGTGGATCGCAGCTGGTGGATCTCATGGTGAATGACCAACAGAGCCTGACGAGTGCCTGTGGGTGGGACACAAGGACACAAACCCCACTGTGACACATGCACATGTCAAGCATATCCCACCAGATCAGTCTGCAGAACAATCATGCATGCAACAACTAGCAACGCATGACCATGTTTAGATCTGTGTGTCCCATGAGCCATTCTCATGCCTAGAAGGGGTCTCAATGAGGGGTCATGTGAATCACAGATCTCACACATGGCACAGTGTCGCAGTTCAATCTATCAATGTGTGATCTGCACACTGGTCATCTGAGATAGGTCAAATGACATGAGGGGTCATGGCACACACATACATATATCTGGGGGGGCCCTCTTTTCTATAATGCTGGTGCACAGAACAGATTATCCTGACAAACTATGCTGCATAACAGTATCCATGGGGAGGTGTCAGTCAATTAAGGTGTCTGGGTGATAGGTGTTTTCCGCTGTGCTTCCTTGGGTTATATGGCCGTGAACAGTGTGCATGTGTCTGAGCCCCTCACACATGCTGACACCTGACAAGCCATGCCACAGGAGGGTGGAACGCACATGGCACAGAACTCCCCCCCTCCCCGCACATAAGAAACAATCTGCTATGTTGCCAACATATTGTGGTGCACATGCAATCTCCTTGTGGATGTTACATCAACCCCCATGGGGATTGTTGTGTATGCTGTTACCCACCTTCGGCATCGTGCTATGCTGAGGCACTGTGGGCCTGCAGCTCCACCAAGATTGTAGCCATGCTTGTGGGAGGGGTGGCTGATGTCCCTGGCACCTGCATGGGGTGGTGGTTCCCCTCCATCTCAGCACCCTCTAGAGCCTGTGAATGGCTGCCAGTGGTCCCCACTGTAGCGGTGACATCCGGGGGGGTGTCCTCTGCCTCGGCCAGCACATTGGTTCCTGTTGTGCCTTTGCCATTGCTGGCGGTGTCCCCGGACATTGTGGCCTCTGACCCCTCCCCATCCTGAGGCCCTGCCACATCCTCCTCCTCATGTGCCTCCATGGTCCTGTAGTCATCTGGGTTGTGGAAAAGGGTACACAGCACAGATAAGTTTGCACAGCGCACCTATGTACACCTGTGTAGTACATCCATCCCACAATCAATGTGTTGTCCGCCTGTGCCTGCTGTTGTTGCGCCTACAATAGGGACAGCACAGGTGCCTACAGTGTGATGTGCCTGGCAGGGGTGGGGGAGGGCTAGCAGGCTCATTCCCTGGTGTAGCCGTGACACATGGGATGCGGTGTGTGGGGGATGGTATGTTGAGTGCCGTGCCCCCTATCTGCAGTATCAGATATGGACTTTCCACCTGACCTTGTCTGTGGCCTCATCAATACATGTGGCCATGGCACATGTGGGAGTCCTGAGTGGGATTGTGTGCTGTCATTGTGTGTGCGTACGATGTGCTTGCTTTGCCCTGAGTGGCATGCACTTAGGAGTTACAGGATGTGTCCATGTCAGCCAGATGTGTGTGGGGGCCCTCCGCTTTGCAAGACACTGTGTGGTGTGGGTGGCCAGCTATCACATACTCCATGGGTGTGGTGGGGTGTCTGGGGGGATGGGGGGATGGGTGGAGCACTGCTGGGTATGGGGTTGCACAGTGTGCGGGGTTATAGGAATGCATGTGTGGCACTGCGGGACGTGTATATGGGCTGATCCCAGGTGTTGCAGGGGTTGTGCTATGTGCATTTTGTATGGGTGTGGCGATGTACCATCCAAGGTCTGGTGAGGGTGGGTAGGGTATCCCCACTTTATGTGGGCCCTGACAGAGTGTTAGGTGTGTGATGCGTATTATGTTTCTGCCGCCGTTTCTTTGCGTCTTCATCATCAACCCTGTGTGTTAGGCCCTTCCCTGTCAGTGGTCTAGGATATGTCCCTGGATAGGTAGGTGCATACAGACATCATATGTGTTTTGGTGAGGTGTGTGGGTCCCACAGGCCACTGTGTTCTGGGCTAGTTGTATGTCCCTCTTGTATGTCTCCCCCTGTCTCAATGTGTTTGGGGACTGGCTGCAGATGTATGACGACTGGCTGTGACCTATATGCCAGATACTATATTAGCAAGTAGACCTCAGGGGGACAGACAATGCAGGCAGGTAATGAAGTACACACCGCAAATGGAGTGGACACAGAAATTAATTAAATGTAAGCCCTCATACGCCATATGTGAGGATGGAACGCTAGACCATTCTGGGTATGGTTACTCCAGTGGTAGAGGCATCTGACCTCAGTTAGTCCCCAAACCACCCATCCTTAGGAGGAGGGATACTTAGAAGGACAGACCAGCTCTGTAATCACATGAACTCTGCATACATCAGTGGCCAAACTTACCTATATGAAAGGTCCCAAGGGTCCAGCAGCACAGCCAGACTTCACAGCACTAGAGAGCAACAATGTAGAGGTGATACCAGGAGGTTATCTGCATACTGTCAAATGATATCCCAATGTGGCTCGTTACTGTTACAGTGCTGCTCAGGTATGCTGTGCTTCTCGTTGATTACAATGGGATATCATTAGACACTCCTCAGATAGGTCCTTTACATCTCTGTTACATTGATGCTCTGTGGTGCTGTAAATTGTTGCTATGCAGCTTAACCCTCTGGGCTTTGCTTGTCTGTTGTCTGGACCATGGATGTATGCAGTGTTGAATCAGATATGGGTCTTGACTGCCACGCCCCCTGCTTCACCATTGCTTTGCGGACCTCGAATACGCTCAGGACTGTGTCTATCATGCACACAGGTCCAGGTACCTGTCACACACACCCTGTACCTACTCTGCCTTGTGCTGCTGTGTCATCACCCCACAGTTACCTGTGTTAGGGCACACATGCCCTCAGGACATGGTCCCCCACCATTCCCCTCCATGTGCCACATGTGCTTGGGCGTGCCCTGTACGTGTGCTGCATATCTACTACTACTACTAAGCATTTTAATGGGCACTACCAAGCGCACGCATCACTGTGAAAGGGAACACACAAAAAGACAATCCCTGCTCAGTGCAGCTCATAATCTGAATAGACATAGCACTAACAGGTGTGGCAAGAGGTTTGGAGCAGGAGCAAAGAGTCAGGAACAAGGGAGACAGGACAAAGGATGGTGGTAGGAACACTTGTGAGAGGCAGACAGAAACGTGCAATTTAAAAGGGGTGGAATGGGGAACAGCACACTCATGAGCCAAAGGCAGAGGCAAAGATATGAGCTATGAACCCAGGTGTGAGGAGGGGCATGGCAGATGCCTGATGCCTAGACAAAGGGCGTTTATTCCAAGCATAAGGAGCAGTACGGTGTAAGGTGCATATCTACCTGCCTGTGGATGGGCGGTGTCCAGTGCTTCTGGCAGTCCACACAGGTAGATGGGCCCAAGACGGTCTGCTAGCTACTGCTCCAGGGGTGTGAGAGTTGGGGCAAAGGGAGAACCCACACCGGTGCCCATGGCATGTTGCCTCTCAGCCACCATGTGTGCATGCACACCACGCTTAATGTCATTAAATCTCTTTCTCAGGCTGCCCAGATCCCTGGTTGGTCCGCCTGCCTGGGTTACGGCCTCCTGCACTTCCTCCCACACGTGTGTACGTGTTGCCACAGTGGTGCTGTTGCTCAGCCGGCCATAGAGCACCTCATACCGCTCCAACACACTGGCCAGCAGGATGTGGTTTTCTTGCTGAATCTCACAGCCCTCCTCCATTCCTCAGCTGGCACTGGTATACGCTTTCGTTTGGCACTGGGTGGCCCCTGTGTGGGCTGGGACACACCCGATGGGCCTGCAGCCACCGCCAAATGCCCAACACTCCCTGCCGTCTCTGGGTCCCGCTGAACAGGTGCCCCCCCTCCTCCCCTTCTGCCATGTCCTGCTGCTCCTTCTCCCTTCCCTCTGTGCCCTCTCCCTCTCTGTCACACATCCCTGCTCCTCTGCTATACCTCACACCTGCTCCTCGCCCCACCTCCTCTCCCTGCTGCTGTCTCTCTAGACCGCTCTTCGCCTCCCCTCCTCTCTTTCGCGCCTGCTTTGCCACACAGCTCTCCACCACCACTCACGACCCAACCACTCTCCACGACACACCTGCCTCCGACACTCCTCGCTTCACCAACAATGCACGCCTTCTCTCCCTCGCCTACACAAACCCCTCAACGTGAACCAGGTGTGCAGGTGTATTTATAGGTTATTTTACGTTGCGTGCATGTTGTGCATGCGCCGCAGCACAAGCGTGTCTGCTGCGCGCATTGCGCATGCACCATAGAGACACGGAGGTTGCACACGCGGAACCCCATATTACACATGTGCTGTGCTGTGCGTGAGCGTGAGGCTTGGCGCATGCGCATGTGTAACAGGGTCCTGCGCGCGCACCTTCTGTGTATCTGCGGCACATGCGCAATGCGCGCAATGTAAAATAACCTATAAATACACCTGCACACCTGGTTCACGTTGAGGGGTTTGTGTAGGCGAGGGAGAGAAGGCATGCGTTGTTGGTGAAGCGAGGAGAGTGTCGGAGGCAGGTGTATCGTGGAGAGTGGCTGGGTTTGTGAGTGGTGGTGGAGTAGTGTGGCTGGCTTGGTGTGTGGTGAGGGAGGTGTGGCTAGGTTGGTGGGCTAAGTGTCTGTGTTAGAGTGAGTTAGAGGAGTTGGAGGGGCGGAGTTTATGGTGGCCTTTGTGGTTGCTGCATGTGCAGTGGGAGATGAGCAGGGGCTGCGGTTGCCGGATGGGGGAGATGGTGTCCATGGGGCTGAGGCACAGGGCATGGGTTTAGTCCCACTGCAACACAGACCTGCAGCTGTGGGGGCAGGCCAGGCAGGGGCTGTGCCGGCACAGCACAGGAGGCGTGCAGATTTGCAGGCTCGCCAGCCTCGCCTCTACAGGCCCAGGGCCCAGCTCCAGGGCATACGTGAGGACCAGGTCATCTCCCTCTACCGCCTGAGCACGGGGGCTATTAGGGAGCTCTATGAGGATCTAAGACCTGACCTTGAGCCCCTGACTGGTCGGTCACATGCCATACCGGGTTTGGTCAAGCTCCTTGGTGCCCTACATTTCTTTGCCTCTAGCTGTTTCCAGTCATCTGTGGCCGCAGTGGGTGGCATGAGCCACCCAACCTTCTCACACTGTCTCCACCAGGTACTGCGTGCCATGATCAGCCGGGTGGGGAATTACATTGCAATTCCCAACACTAGGCAACAGTGGGGGACCCTGAACCAGGCCTTTGAGGCGTTTGCCGGGATACCACACGTGATGGGAGCTATTGATTGCACATGTTGCCCTGGTCCTGCCCAGAGACAGGGAGGTAGTGTTCCGCAATCGCAAACACTAACATTCCCTGAATGTTCAGGTTGTATGTGATGCAAAGATGCATATTCTGAATGTGGTCCCTAGGTTCTCAAGGTCCACCCATGACTCCTATATCCTGTATCACTCGGCACTATTCAGACAATTTGAGGCAGCACAGTATGAGGACTGTATACTGCTGGGTGTGTATTTCTCATCTTTGACATGCATGTGGTGATGCTGTGACTAACCGTATGTGCACACATCTGTCTTTGATGTGTATCCCTAGTTGTGTCTGTGTCTCATCTGTCTGGGTGTGATCTAATGTTGGGGGGGGGGTGCCCTCCAGCTCTACCTTGCTACAGTGCTGTGTGATGATGGTAGCATGAACACTAGCATTTGTGTCGTGTTTACAGATTATGTTGCTTGCAATCCGTACACCTACCCCTTGTTTTGTGTGTCATAACTTCACACGCTGATGCATATTTGTGGTGTTCCATCATGTGCTGTCATATGTTTCTGTCAGGGTGTTTTGTGTATTTGGTTTGCACGTACATACTTGTGTCCATTTCGGTGGACATCAGCTCCTGCTTTAACGTTCCACATTTCTTTCTGCAGGTGATGCAGGATATGGGTGTCGCCCTTGGTTGCTGACCCCTGTGCATCAACTACGGACATGTGCAGAGAGGAGGTACAATGAGGCCCATGCCTCCAGCCGCTCCATCATAGAGCGCACCTTTGGCGTTTTAAAGAGTTACTTCAGGTGTCTGGATAGGACAGGCGGGGCTTTACAATTCAGACCAGACTGTGGCAGAGATAATTATAGCCTGTTGCATCCTGCACAACATTGCTCTCAGGCACCATATCCCTGTCCATATTAATGAGGATCTGGAGGATGATCCTACGTGCCCTCCTGTACGTGCCTGTGGTGACACACATGAGGGCACAGAAGTCAGGCGGCAGATGATTGAGGTGCTCTTCTCATGTAAGTACTGCATATGTTACCACATACATTTGTTTAGATATGTGTGTACTATTACTACTAGTGAACATTTGTATCCCAGTGGCAGTACGATGCAACACTGCAAAGACATGTAACAGACACTGCCTGGCCATCCCAGCTTACAATCTAGTCAAGACTGAAACACAGAAAATGTGAGCAGGGCACAACAGTAGGTGGTGGTGGATTATGTGTGTCGGGAATAGTAGGCTTGTGGGAGGTGTAAAGCTGTCATACCTGATTTGTGGCTGATTGGGATAGGGGCTGCTGTACAGCCCCAGGTAGTTAGTTTGAAGCTTTGGGTGCAGCAAGGTGAAAGGCGTGTAGTATGGGGTAAACAGTAGGAGAGCAGACCATAGATGGGACCAGTTGCCTAGTTGTATGTGTTTCACAGTTTTAATTTGAGCTGATTGATTTGTTGGTATGCTCTGATGAGCAGGGACTGTGTGTTATTTGTTTCTGTATAGCGCTACATGTGATACGAAGCACTATATACATGCTGCGTAGTATTTGGATTACTGGTATTTGAGATCAGTAGGGGAAGTTACTGCAACACCACAGTGTGCCTGTATGTATAGGTCAGCACGTAGCCTTGACATGAATGCGGAAACAGATAGGGAACCTGTGAGGTGTCCTGACAAGGGGAGTATTAGTGCCATTATGTGTGTGGCTGTTGAAAAGCCATGCAGTGCAGTGTTGCATATTTTCAGGCAGACAGAGATGATTCAAGGCCAGATCAGCAAGGTGTAGGTTACAGTAGGCAAGCCAGGAGCTGATTAGGGGTGGGGGAGGGATTTGGGTTTTAGTTGTGTTTTCAGGGAGGACTGGGGAGATATAGCTGATGACAACTAGACATAAACCACAAGCCTCAACTACAAGCTGGGTATGTGTGTAGAGGAGGAGAGTGTAGTCCAAAACAACACCTACATTGCGGACCCTAGAGAGAGGAAGTTTTGGCCACACACACAAAGACGCTCTGATGGGAGGGGAGGGTTTAGATGCACATATAGAATATCCATGCTTCGCAATTATCAATTTCACACAGTGGGATGACATGCAGCCATCAATGTCAGGTGGCAACTGGACATCGGGGTGTGGTTTGGCAGACATAACTCAGGCGTGGAGAGATATATTTGCAACACATCAGCACATAGCTGTTAATGTAAGTCAAGGTATGAGATATACACACCAAGAAAATGTATATGGATAGATGATAAGGATGGAGCCCCTGCATATTTCCCTGTGTTACAGGAACTGACAGCGGTGTAGCAGACAACATTGAGACACCAGATCACACACTAAAGGGGCATTGGGAGCGATATGGGGGACACAGGATAGTACTGCGTGCTTAGAGCCAAGCAGGGACACGGTAGCGATGAGATAATTCTGTTCCACATTTTTTACAGCAACAGAGAGGTGAGGAAGGGGACAGAGTACGGACCCTTGTTGTTTGCCACACACACTTCAGTGATAACTTTAACATAAGACAAATCTGTACAGTGTGATGGGGAACAGTCAGTCTGTTAAGGATCTTGGGGGGTCTGCGAGCTGAGGACGTGAAGGTGCAGTGTGTGTTGCACAGCTCCAACATTCAGGGCCGGCCCGTCCATTGAGCAAGAATGTTCTTTGCACAGGGCCCCGCGTTTCAGGGGGCCCCGCTCAAAGAACATTCTGCTTTTTTTTTTAAATTATATTAAAAAAAAAAAAAGCTGGCTCTGGCTGCTGCCGCGGCCTCCGCGGCAAAATGGAGTGTCCCGCGGGGCCCCCTCTCCTCGCTGAGCCTCTCTGCAAGGGCTTTCAGATTCGCGAAGGGAGAGTGTCTCCCTCGCGTCTCTGTTAAGCCCGCAGGGGCTAATGGGAAATTTCCCATCTGCCCCTTAGCCCCTGTGGGCTTAACAGAGACGCGAGGGAGACACTCTCCCTTCGCGAATCTGAAAGCCCTTGCAGAGAGGCTCAGCGAGGAGAGGGGGCCCCGCGGGACACTCCATTCTGCCCGCAGCGGCAGCAGCCAGAGCCAGGTTTTTTTTTTTAATTTTAAATTTGCCATAAGCCGATGGGGTGGGGGTGGGTGTTAAGACGGGGGGGGTGTTAAGACGGGGGCGGGGCGGGGCTGGGCTGGCCTGAGCTGGGGGGTGTTAAGGCTGGGGCTGGGCTGGGCGTTAAGGCTGGGGCTGGGCTGGGGGGGTGTTAAGACTGGGGCTGGGCTGGGGGGGTGTTAAGGCTGGGGCTGGGCTGGGGGGGTGATAAGACTGGGGCTGGACTGGGCTGGGCTGGGGGGGTGTTAAGGCTGGGGCTGGGCTGGGCTGGGCTGGGGGGTGTTAAGACTGGGGCTGGGCTGGGGGGGTGTTAAGGCTGGGGCGGGCGGGGCTGGGTTGGGGGGGTGTTAAGACGGGCTGGGCTGGGCTGGGCTGGGGGGTGTTAAGGCTGGGGCTGGGCTGGGGGGGGTGTTAAGACTGGGGCTGGGCTGGGCTGGGCTGGGGGGGTGTTAAGACTGGGCTGGGCTGGGGGGTGTTAAGGCTGGGGCAGGGCGGGGCTGGGCTGGGGGGGTGTTAAGGCTGGGGCTGGGCTGGGCTGGGGGGTGTTAAGGCTGGCTGGGCTGGGGGGGTGTGTTAAGGCTGAGCTGGGCTGGGCTGGGGGGTGTTAAGACTGGGGCTGGGCTGGGCTGGGGGGGTGTTAAGACTGGGGCTGGGCGGGGCTGGGCTGGGGGGTGTCAAGACTGGGGCTGGACTGGGCTGGGGGGGTGTTAAGGCTGGGGCTGGGCGGGGCTGGGCTGGGGGGGTGTTAAGGCTGGGGCGGGGCGGGCGGGGCTGGGCTGGGGGGGTGTTAAGACTGGGGCTGGGCTGGGGGGGTGTTAAGATGGGCTGGGCTGGGTTGGGGGGGTGTTAAGGCTGGGCTGGGCTGGGGGGTGTTAAGACTGGGGCTGGGCTGGGCTGGGCTGGGGGGGTGTTAAGACTGGTAATGGGCTGGGCTGGGCTGGGGGGGTTAAGACTGGTAATGGGCTGCGGGGGCTAGGACAGATAATGGGCTGGGGGGGGGCTAGGACTGGTAATGGGCTGTGAGCTGTTGGGGGGGTTAGGACTGGTAAAGGGCTATGGGGGGGTTAGGACTGGTAATGGGCTATGGGGGGTTAAGACTGATAATGGGCTGTGGGCTGATGGGGCTGTCTGGAAATGGGTGATGGGGGGTTAGGACTGGTAATGGGCTGGGGGGATTAAGACTGGTAATGGGCTGTGGGCTGATGGGGGCTGTCTGGAAATGGGGTGATGGGGGTTAAGACTGGTAATGGGCGGGGGGGGTAAGACTGATAATGGGCTGCGGGGGGGGGCTAGGACAGATAATGGGCTAGGAGGGGGCTAGGACTGGTAATGGGTTGTGAGCTGTTGGGGGGGGTTAGGACTGGTAATGGGCTGTGGGCTGATGGGGGCTGTTTGGAAATGGGGTGATGGGGGGTTAGGACTGGTAATGGGCTGGGGGGGGGTAAGACTGGTAATGGGCTGTGGGCTGATGGGGGCTGTCTGGAAATGGGGTGATGGGGGTTAAGACTGATAATGGGCTGGGGTGGGGGCTAGGACTGGTAATGGGCTGTGAGCTGTTGGGGGGGGTTAGGACTGGTAATGGGCTATGGGGGGGGGTTAAGACTGGTAATGGGCTGTGGGCTGATGGGGGCTGTCAGGAAATGGGGTGATGGGGGGTTAGGACTGGTAATGGGCTGGGGGGGTTAAGACTGGTAATGGGCTGTGGGCTGATGGGGGCTGTCTGGAAATGGGGTGATGGGGGGTTAGGACTGGTAATGGGCTGGGGGGTTAAGACTGGTAATGGGCTGTGGGCTGATGGGGGCTGTCTGGAAATGGGGTGATGGGGGGGGTTAGGACTGATAATGGGCTATGGGGGGGCTAGGACAGGAAATGGGCTGATGGGGAGGGGTTAGGACTGGTAATGGGCTGTGAGCTGTTGGGGGGTTAGGACTTGTAATGGGCTATGGGGGGGGGTTAAGACTGGTAATGGGCTGTGGGCTGATGGGGGCTGTCTGGAAATGGGGTGATGGGGGGTTAGGGCTGGTAATGGGCTGGGGGGGTTAAGACTGGTAATGGGCTGTGGGCTGATGGGGGCTGTCTGGAAATGGGGTGATGGGGGGTTAGGACTGGTAATGGGCTATGGGGGATTAGGACTGATAATGGGCTATGGGGGGGCTAGGACAGGACATGGGCTGATGGGGAGGGGTTAGGACTTGAGGTGGGCTGATGTGGTTAGGACTGGTAATGGGCTGTGGGCTGATGGGGGGGGGGTTAGGACTGGCAATGGGCTATGGGGGGCTGACTGGAAATGGGCTGATGGGGTTAGGACTGGAAGTGGGCTGATGGGGGGTTAGGACTGGTAATGGGTTATAGGGGGGGCTTAAACTGAAAATGGGGTGATGGGGGGTTAGGACTGGAAGTGGGTTGATGGGGGGCTAGGACTGGTAATGGGTTGGGGGGTTGCTATGACTGGAAATGGGCTGAGTGGAAGGGGAGGCTTGAACTGCAAATAGCTGATGGGAGGGAGCTTGGAATGGAAATGGGCTGTGAGGGAAGGGAGCTAGGACTGAAAATGGGCTGATGGAGCAGCTAGGATAGGACTGGAAATGGGCTGTTGGGGGGAGCTAAGATTGGAAATGGGCTGTGGTGGGGGCTTGAATTGAAATAGACTCATGGAGGGGCTAGAACTGGAAGTAGGCTCATGGGGGGTCTTGGACTGGAATTGGGCTGAGTGGAGGGGAGCTAGGATTTGACATGGGCTGATGGTGGGGCTAGGAAATGACTAGAAATGGGCTGATGGGGGGTTAGGATTGGAAATGAGCTGATGAAGGGACTCAGACTGAAAATGGATGGGGGAGCTAGGACCGGAAATGGGTTGATGGGGGGTAGGACTGGAAATGGGCTGATGCAGGGACTAGAAGGGAATGGATGCTGGGTGAGACTGGAACTAGAAGGGAGCAGATGTTGGGGGAGGATTAGAATGGGATGGGGCTGGGAGAGTAAAATGGAGAGGGGAAAAATATTTTGTGTGGGAGGGATGAAAAATCTACAATTGGCCGGTTATTGGGAGAGTAAGTGGGGATTGAGGATGGAGGGGTAAAATTTGTGTGGATGAAATAGGAATGAGGAAAGAGCAAAAGGAGAAAGATTAGTATGTTAAAGCAGATGTAGAGAGAGAGAATGGAAAAAAAAACTAGAAGAGAGAAGAAAGAACAAATGGACAGCAGACAATGGAGAGTTAGCAGAAAACATGAAGAAACCAGAAGAAAGTGGCTGGAGCAATTGCAACTGAAAAAAAATGCACAAAAGGTAGAAAGATATCTCTTTATTTTGAATTTATTAACTGGAATATGAAAGCTCTGGGAAATGTGCATCATTAACGTCTGCGCTTTGTTTGGTACAAGAGGAAATTAATTTATAGTTTTATTTCTACAGTGTTGTTGTACATTCCAAGTTTGGCTTTTGGGGTTCCCAGTTTAATTATTGCCTTCCTGTTTCTAAATTGTGATTCCTTGTTTGATGATGGTCTATGTTCTGCATGTGTAACTGAGCTGAGGTATTCTGTTTATGTAATTCCTATTTGACATTGCCACTTGTTCTTTCCCCAGTATTCTCTGAAATGTATTGGTTTAATATTTGCAGTGTTGCCTTTTGATAGGTAGGGTATGGTGCTTTGTGAGTCCTGGTAATGCTGTCAGGATACGGCGGGTTTGCTATGGGTTCTAAATGGGCAGCGTTTGTAGTAGTTCCTAATGTGCCTGGCGGTTGGCACTGGATTATAGTAATATAGAAATCTTTTAGTCTTTCTTTATCCATACCCTCATTAAGAGACATGTTTACTAAAAGTTAGCGTATGGTAACATTATGCAAATATTTATGCAAATAAGGTCACTTATGCAAATGAGGCCCCGCACCGAGTCTCCGCACATGGCCCCGCACCCCCCTTGGGCCGCCCCTGCCAACATTATATACGTATGTATGTTTCTTTTGTGTTTCTCAATCCACAAGACATACTTGGTGACCCTCCTGGTGCTGTGGTGCATTGGCAGGTGACTGTACGTCATCGAACATGCAGTAGTCTGGGGTAGGTGGACCTACAGCTACTTTGTCTGTGACGACAGTCAGGGGGAGCACATGTCTGCAGTGATCTGTCATAATGTACAAATGTTGTTGTTCACCTTTTTTCCCTGCACCCCCATACCCCATAAGTTGCTGTTGGCACACATATCCGCATGTGTTCCTGGCCAGTTTGTCTTCTCCAACACTGTCTCTGGGACACGTCCAACAGAGCTGCGTGTGTGTGCAGCTCCTAGGTGTTTGGGTGGTGGAATGCACATACACCCTTCCCTAACATTGTAGCATCAGCCAACAGCAGGGTATCATTGCATTTAACAGGCCTATATCTCCACTAATCTCCAATTGTGCACATACAGACCGCATGCTACTGCTGGCACGCTCACCATAGCATACTGTGTGGGTGTGTGTTTTTGGGTTGGCTGTGTGATGATACAGCGTGCAGGCATTTTGCATTATCATGTGGTGTGAGGGGTCTGTACACCTGGGGAGCGGTGGTGACTGTGCTATCTCTACCCTCTGGTCGGTTCATGAACTAGCTGCTCTAAGAGCAGTGATTTATTTCATCTAGAAACTTTATTTCCCTTGCATGTCCTGCCGTGACACTGACCCAGTCAATACCAGAGTAATTGAAATCACCTATTGTTATTACTGTGCTGTAAATATTGTTAGCTTCCCTGATTTCTTTGAGCATTTCACCATTCGCTTGTTCATTCTGGCCAGGCGGTCAATAGTACACCCCCACTGCCTTCGCCTTTCCCTTTTTTACATGGAATTTCAATCCATAGGGATTCTACAGCAAATTTTTTTCTTGCAAAACTTTAATCCTTTGTGGCTCAATGCCCTCTCTGACATAGAGCGCAACCCCTCCACCAATTTGATCAGCTCTATCATTACGATGTAGTTTTTACGCAGGTATCACGCTGTCCCACTGGTTGTCCTCCTTCCACCATGTCTCTTTGATACCAATCATATCTAGCCTCTCATTTACTGCTATATATTCTCCCATCTTATTTTTTAGACTCCTAGCATTTGCATAGCTCCTCTCTCTCTCCTCCCAATGAATGTTGGATCGGTGGTGGTTTGAACATAGGTTTCTGTGCCCCCCTACATAGGTGCAGTTCAGAACCAGGACAGCTCACCAAAAAATATTCTGACTCTCACATCATTTGAGTAACAGCTTTCTGCACCTAAATGTAACTCACTTTGATATCTCCCTGGGAAGGTGTGAGCTAAATACTACAAATATATATACATGTAAAACTTCCCATTACCAGGCACACGGCGAAAGAACACAGCTAGAGCCGTAACAGAGAATAGTCAGCACTAAAAAGATTATGCTGGGCGTAGAACAGCAATACACCAACTTCTAGTAAAACAGAATAAGTGGAGTTCTGCAGAGCTCTATAGAAACTACATGCTAATGAAATCGCACCTCGTTCATATGCAGAACACTGACAGCAAGTCTGGCCTAAGTGTTTCTGCTGCCTTTGGCCGACCCCCTTCTGCATCCATCATCTAACTTGGTAGTGGTTGGGGGGCGGGGGGGGGGGGGAGGGTGCAGCGCCTTGACCCTTCCATGAGTATTGAAAGCAGCGGCTGTGTGCTGTTGCTTCAGTGCCTGCAGCAAGCCTTAAGGCCCCAACATATATACGCAAGTCATGGCCTGCTGCTCATACCCCCTCTCACAGTAAGCGGTATAGGAGAGGGACAGGAGCGGCAGGCCAATTGTGCATGCCTGGATTATCAAAAATCATGGAGGGATCACATTGCCATGAGGGCCACTTGGGTCTTCTACCCTAGGCATCCACCTAATCTACCTAATTGGATGGGCCAACTCTGACTGACAGACTCATCAAATACAGAACAAAGGACCACAATTAGAAATAGACATATGAAAACAAATATTGAACTGGGAATCCCAAGAAGTCAGGCGCGGCAGGTACTGTAACACTGGAAAACTAACAACAGAAATGAAGTGAACAAATTACACCACCATGCGCAATATAAATCTCCCAAAGATAACATATTCCAGTTAATACATTCAAAATAAAATACTTTTTTTTCTACCTTTGTTGTCGGGGTATTTTATTTCTCCAATCACGTTGGTTCGAGACGTGACAGCCCCCAGAGTTGGTTCAAGGCTTTGGTGTCCTAGGCAAAACCTAAGCCTTATGTTGTCAGAATCCATTGTTTAGCTTTGAATATCCTGCTCTTTGCGGCCCCTCAGAAGCCTTTGCCCTAGACAACCGCTTAGTTTGCCCAATGGTTGGGTCGACCCTGGGCCTGAGTTTTCTCTTTTCTTCATCTGTCTTCATGCAAATTCTTTCCAGTGTTTGCTGTCCATTTCTTCTTTCCCCTCTTGCTTCCTAAATCCCCTTTCATTCCCACATCCATTTTGGACATAAGAACATAAGATATGCCATACTGGGTCAGACCAAGGTCCATCAAGCCCAGTATTCTGTTTCCAACAGTGGCCAATCTAGGTCATACGTACCTAGCAGTTTCCCCAAGGGACACAGGTGCCACAATGCTTATATTGGTTCAAGCATTGATATCCTGGGTCCCTTCTTAATAATGGTTTATGGACCTTTCCTCCAGGAACTTGTCCAAACCTTTTTTAAACCCAGCTACACTAACAGCCTTTACTACATCCTCCGGTAACAAATTCCAGAGTTTGATTACACGTTGAGTGAAAAAATATTTTCTTTTATTAGTCTTAAATAGTTTACCCTGTAGCTTCATTGCATGTCCCCTAGTCTTTCTATATTCTGATAAGGTAAACAATCGATCTACGTTTACCCGTTCCACTCCATTCATTAATTTATAGACTTCTATCATATCTCCCCTCAGCCGTCTCTTTTCCAGGTTAAAGAGCCCCAACCTTCTTAGCCTTTCTTCATAGGAGTATCCTTCCATCCCCTTTACCATTTTGGTGGCTCTTCTCTGAACCTTTTCTAAAATCGCTATATCCTTTTTAAGATACGGCAACCAGAATTGCACACAATATTCAAGGTGCGGTCTCACCATGGAATGATACAGAGGCATTATAATATCTTTTGTATTATTTTCCATTCCTTTCCTTATCATACCTAGCATTCTATTTGCTCTCTTGGCCGCCGCTGCACACTGGGCCGAGGGTTTTAACATGGTATCCACAATGACGCCTAAATCTTTTTCCTGGGTGGTGGTTCCTAATGTGGAACCTTGCATCGTGCAACCATAGTTTGGGTTGTTCTTCCCTAGGTGCATAACCTTGCACTTCTCCACATTAAATTTTATCTGCCATTTTGATGCCCAGTCTTCCAATTTATCAAGATCCTCTTGCAATTTTCCACAATCCTCCTGGGTTTTAACAACTTTAAATAGTTTTGTGTCATCTGCAAATTTGATAACCTCACTCATTATTCCACTTTCCAGGTCATTTATGCACATGCACATGCACCTCTTGAGAATTCTCTTTTCTTTCTTCCTGTTTCTCTGTCCACTTAGGTGTCGTCCTCTTTTTCACCTTCTAGTCGTCTACCTCCTGCTTTTTACTTTCGGCCTATCAATCAACTCGCCATGTCCCGCCCAGTCCACCTCCCCTAGCTCTGCCATTTCTCCTGTCTCCCTCCTTTCTTGTTCCCTTTTATCTTTCATGCATTCCCCCTTACTCCCCACTCACTTATGTCTCCTTGACACTCCCCTTCCCCCACATGGTTCCATTTCCACCATGCCCCCAGCATCTCCCCTCACCCATTATAGTCCAGCATCGCCCTTCTCACCACACCCTTCTTTTTTTTCCTCATCCACCAACCCATGTAGCCTGTCACCTTCCATCTCTCTGGTTCCCACCCAGGCATCCACTCAACTGCTTTAGAGTGAACTTTCGGGGGCATATTTGATTTGAATGGAATTATTGATCTTTGCATTTTCCATAAAATAATTTTGCTGCAAAGCAGTCGTGGTCTGAAACTAGCTTAGCATTACTCGCATGAGCAATGTTTAAAGTCGTATGGGGGTGATTGCTGATTTGGAAGCATTTCTAAAAGTCGTTTTAATGTGAAATGAGGTGTTTGAGTGGGGCACGTTAGGTTGCTATTCTTCCCCCTTTGTGATACTGATATCATTCACAGCACTTTGAAATGCTCATTCTTTGTGTTTCAGGTGTGTAGGAGAGGGCATGTGATCAGCTCAGTTGCTTTGTATTCTGCGCCTTCTCTATCAATTCATTTAGGAAATGAAGGAACAAAAAAGGGAGGGGGAGCTGTGGGGGAGAAGAGTCGACTCTCCCGCCTTTTCATGAAGCCAAGTTCTCCATCAGGTCTGTTGAGCTGCTATATGAAAAGCAGTTGGCTGGCATCATCGTGGCCTTTGCTTTTTGAGCTGAGAATGTCTGGTCGCGGCAAAGGTGGTAAGGGTATGGGAAAAGGGGGCGCCAAACGGCACAGAAAAGTGCTGCGTGATAACATTCAGGGGATCACGAAGCCCGCTATTCGGCACCTGGCTCGTAAGGGCAGCGTGAAACGCATCTCTGGCCTTATCTACGAAGAAACTCGCGGGGTGTTGAAGGTTTTCCTGGAAAATGTCATCCGAGACGCCGTCACCTACACTGAGCACGCCAAAAGAAAGACGGTGACAGCCATGGACGTTGTGTATGCACTGAAATGCCAGGGCCGCACTCTCTACGGCTTTGGAGGCTAAAGCACCCACGCCGACTGCTGCATCGGCACCTACAACCCAAAGGCTCTTTTAAGAGCCACCCATGCTTTCACTAACAAGAGCTGTGATAATGTAAGGTTAAAGCAGAAACCGACCATAAAGCTCCGAGGTAAGCACGGAAGTCTACCCTCTCTTTCCCCCCTCCTTGTCTTAAGCGGGGGAGCAGGTTTTCCTGTGGGGAGAATTGTAAGCAGTAAGGGGGAATATCCATGTAAAACTGAGCCATCTTGCAGTTTGAGGCCAAAGTACGTGGTAAAGAGAGCAGCTGGCTGAGAGCAAATGAAGCCAAGGGGAAATCACACTGCCGCTCCTTGTGATCCTACGGCAAGTCGCTTAACTATTCTTGATAATGATAGGGAAGACTAACCTTTTAGTTACCTGTACTAGTTCAAGAAGGAGCGAAAACTCAAACTCTTTGGGTGGGGAAGGTGGGTGGCTCTGAAAAGAGCCTTTGGGTTCGGTTTGCAGAGCTGGAGACTTTAGCCCGGCATTACTTGGAGCTGGTGTACTTTGTGACAGCCTTGGTGCCCTCGGACACGGCGTGCTTGGCCAGTTCACCAGGCAGAAAGAGATGCACTGAGGTCTGGATCTCTCTTTAAGTGACGGTGGAGTGCTTGTTGTAATGAGTCAGGCGGGAGGCTTCTCCTGCGATGTGCTCAAAGATGTCATTCACGAAAGAGTTCATGATGTTCATATCTTTCAAAGAAATGCTGGTGTCAGGGTGATCCTGCTTCAGTACCTTATACACGTAGATGGCATAGCTCTCCTTCGTGCTTCTCTTACACTTTTTGCCGTCTTTCTTCTGGGTTTTGCTCACCGCTTTCTTGGAGCCCTTCTTGGGAGCTGGAGCAGACTTGGCTGGATCTGGCATCTTTTTAATAAAAAAAAATATTCCCACGCAACGCTTCCAAAACCATTGTTACTGGACTATGCCGAAAGGCTGCGGGAGGCGCTATTTATAGGCAGTCCATGCAAATTCTTATAGCCGAGCATCTTTCCTCACTATTGGAGGCAGGTGAGCCCTGACATCATCACGTTGCTGCCTAAGATGCGATTGGTCCGTAAACAAAGCTACTATGATAATTGCTGAGAGATGCTGGTTTAACTTTCTTAACCAATCAGAAGGGAGGTAGAGAAGCTTTGGGAAGGTATTAAAGCCATGGGACTGGCGTACTGTGAATTATTTGCGATAGGGTAGGAAGTGTTCTTGCAGAATGTCGGGACACGGCAAGCAGGGTGGAAAAGCTCGGGCTAAGGCGAAGACTCGGTCTTCTCGCGCAGGGCTGCAGTTTCCCGTCGGCCACATGCACAGACTGCTACGGAAGGGCAACTACGCTGAGCGCGTTGGCGCCGGAGCCCCGGTCTATCTGGTTTACGGTGCTGGAGTATCTCACGGCTGAGATCCTGGAGCTGGCTGGTAATGCAGCGCGGGATAGCATATTTACTCACCTGTAACAGGTGATCTCCGGGAACAGAAGGAATTTAGTCTTCACATACGGGTATCGTCGGTTCCGACGGAGCCTGTGCGGGAACGCTCCCCAGCGTCCAATTAGAAAGCTTTTGGGAGCATCCCACAGCGCCTGCATGCTGCCTTCCCACCTTTCCCAGCTGTCTCTCTCCAGTTGAGTTTAAAGCTGAGACAAAGAGAGAAAGAAAGGGAAAGAAAAAAAGAGAGAGATAGAGAGATACAACTCCTAGGGGAGGTGGGTGGGTTGTGAAGACTAAATTCCTGCTGTTCCCGGAAATCAGCTGTTACAGGTGAGTAACTATGTTATCTCCAGGAACAAGCAGGAATGTAGTCTTCACATATGGGGACTCCCTAGCTGCAGATGCCAGGGAGAAACCCCAGAAGTTGTGTACCCTTTTGAAAGGGTTCCACTTCCCCCCATGGATCTCTGACATCCTACCAGGGATGGTGGGTAGGAGTTGATTACGTATGGAGCAGGTGTTGAAGAACAGCCTGACCAAACAAGGCATCCCGGCGGGAGTCCTTGTCCAAGCAGTAATGTGCTGTGAAAGTATGAACCAAGGCCTAGGTAGCTGCTCGACAGATATCGTCAATAGACACAGAGCCATAGAGGCTGCCATGGCTTTCACATTGTGCGCTGTGACATGGCCTTCGAGAGGAAGGTTCTTACTCCGATAGGCAAAAGATATACACTGTGCAATCCAGTTGGACAGTGTTCTTTTGGAGACTGGAAGCCCTAAATGACTAGCATCAAAAGCAACAAAGAGTTGAGAGGACTTTCTATGTTGCTGCGTCCTTTGCAAGTAAAAGGCCAAAGCTCTTTTACAATCCAAAGTATGAAAATTCCTTTCTGCATTAGAGACATGAGGTCTTGGGAAAAAACAGGAAGGTAAACTGCTTGGTTTAAATGAAAAGGTGAAACCACATTTGGCATAAAGTGAGAATGGGTCCTAAGAACTACCTTATCATGATGGAACCTTGTATAGGGAGGATCAGCCACCAATGCTTGCAATTCACTGATACGATGTGCTGATGTTATTACAATAAGGAAAATAACCTTCCAGGAAAGGAATTTCAAAGAGGTAGTAGCTAATGGTTCAAAAGGGGGCTTCATGAGCTGGCCAAGAACCAGATTTAAATCCCAGGCCACCGGTGGTGGCTTAACGGGAGGCTTAGTTAGAAGAAGGCCTCTCATAATCTCGCTATGATAGGATGAGAGGAAATAGGTTGCCCATTTATAGGTTTGAGAGAAGCTGTAATAGCACTCAAATGAACTCTCACTGAATTTGTCTTAAGCCCTGCATTAGACAAATGAAGGAGATATTCCAGTAATGATTCCAGAGGTATTGCAAGAGCGTTAAGACCCTTCTGCGAACACCATATGGTAAACCTTTTCCACTTGAAAGCGTAAGAGCGTCTTGTGGATGGTTTCCTGGATGCATAAAGAATATCCTTTATTTGCTGAGAAAGTTTAAGACCATGAAGTTCTAGGCTTTCAGCAACCAGGCCCTGAGATGTAGAGACTGGGGATTGGGGAATCCCGTCCTCCTGGGATAGGAGATCTGGAGCAGATCCTAACTCCAGAGATGGAGCTTGAGAGAGATGTAAAAGCAGAGGGTACCACACTTGTCGTGGCCAATGTGGGGCTATGAGAATCATATGGCATCTGTCTCTCTGAAGCTTGAATAAAGTTCTGGGAATTAGGGGAATGGGTGGGAAGGCATACAGAAAGTCCCGACCCCAATGGAGGAGGAAGGCATCCCTGGCCTGACAACGCTGAGCCGGTATTCTGGAACAGAACCGGGGAAGTTTGGCATTCAGCAGACTTGCAAAGAGGTCTATGTCTGGGGTTCCCCAAAATTGGAAACTTTTGGCCACCTGGTCTGCATGGAGAGACCATCCGTGTGGAAGCAGAACTCGACTGAGTCTGTCTGCCCAAGAGTTTTGAATGCCTGGAAGATACACTGCAAGGAGATGAATCTGATGCTCTCTGGCGAGGGCCCAAAATCGCAAAGCTTTGTTGCAGAGCGACAGAGAGCCTGTTCCACCTTGCTTGTTCACATAGAACATGGCTACCTGGTTGTCCGTTTGAATTAGGAAGTTTTGTAGCTGAGCTGGGTGTGAAATACTCGAAGAGCAAGAAAGATTGCTCTGAGCTCTAGAAGACTGATGTGTAGATCGGTCTCCTGTGGAGTCCAGGTACCCTGGGTAGAGAGGGCTTGCAAATGGGCTCCCCAACGCACCTGTGAGGCATCTGTTGTTAGAGTTACTTGGGGTGGGGGTTGCTGAAAAGGGACCCCACCAAGAGATTTTGGGGTGACTGCCACCATTGGAGAGGCAACATAAGGTGATCTGAGGTTGCTATTTTGTCTGACAGGCAACCTGACGCCTGAGTCCATTGAGAGGATAGAGTCCACTGGGCTGCCCTCATATAGAGGCGGGCATAAGGGACCACATACACGGTGAATGCCATGTGGCCTAGCAATTGTAACATTTCCCGAGCAGTGAGGTTAGACTTTAGCATTGCTTGGGAAGATAACTGCACAATGCGAAGGCAGCGGGACTGTGGAAGATAGGCCCTTGTCTGTCCAGCAGGGCTCCTATGAACTCTAGAGACTGACTGGGAGCTAGGTTGGATTTTGGGAAGTTTATGACAAGTCCCAAATATTGGAGGATACGCATTGTGCGAGATAGGGAAATCCTGGCCTCTGGCTCTGATGGGGCTCGAATGAGCCAGTCATCCAAGTAAGAGAAGATGAATATTTTTAGGGTGCGGAGAAATGCTGCCACCACAGCCTTGCATTTTGTGAACACCCTTGGTGCCGAGGCCAGGCCAAAAGGAAGAACTCTGTATTGGTAGTGCTTCCCTTGAAATAGAAAGCGAAGAAATCTTCGGTGTGTTGGATGGATGAGAACATGAGTGTACGCATCCTTGAGATCTAGAGAACAAAGCCAGTCCTGACTCTGAAGGTATGGCAGTAGAGTTCCTAGAGAAATCATTTTGAATTTCTCTTTGAACAGGAATTTGTTCAATTCTCTGAGGTCCAAAATGGGTCTGTGCCCTCCTGTTTTCTTTGGAATAAGGAAAAAGGGGAATAGAACCCTGCACCTTGTTGATGAATAGATACTTCTTCTATTGCCCTTGGGCAAGAAGCAGACTGACCTCGTGATCTAACTGGGAGTTGAGAGAGGTCTGAGAATTGAACTGTCTTACCATTGTAGGAGGGGGCATGCTGAGGAAGTGAAGCTTGTATCCCTCTCTTACAATGGACAGAGTCCAACTTTCTGCTGTTATCTGCCCCATCTGCGGGCAAAATAACATAACCTTCCTGGAATGGTGGAAGGCTCTGGCCCATTCAGGGCCAGGAAGACAAAGTTCTCTAGATGGGAGTCAAAGCCCCTGTGGAGGCTGAGTCTGCTGAGCCGGTTGAGGCTTAGCACCCTTTATTTAGGTTGCTGCTGACCCTTTTGGGCAGACTGACCTGAATGATGCCCTTGTTGGGTATAGCAGGGGTAGAACTTCTTTCTAGTGAAGAATGTTTTTTTGTAGGACTTTTTCCTTGCAGGATCAGCTGTAGATTTTGATAATCTATCTAAGGTGAGATTATCAGCATCTAGCTCATTAGCTTTCTCTTGCCAATTTTTGCCAAAGAGATTCTCTCCAGTACAAGGAACATTCCCCAATTTGTTCTGTACCCAAAGTTCCAAGTCAGATGCCTGGAGCCAGGCAATCCTACGTGCACCTATGGCAATAGCAGAAGTTCTGCTTATGCACGCAAAACAATCAAAAGCTGCACGATTTACGAATTTGGAAACATTCTGAGCATGTTTGATAAGTGCAAGATAATCTTGTCTCTTATCATCCGGAAGGAGAGGGCTCATAAGCTATAGATCTCCTGTAACTTCCCTTAACGAACATTCCCATATATAAAATGTAGGAACTAATCCTGGCAGAAAGCATAGAGGCCTGGAAGGTTCGATGCTCAAAGGCATCAAGAGTTCTACATTCACGTTCTGGAGGATTAGATGCATGTCTTTTTTCATTCTTGATCCTTCTCATAGCTGATTCCACCACCATGGAATGATGGGGCAGCTGAGGTTTTTGAAATCCAGGACAGGGAGGAACTCGATACATGGTATCGAGCCTACGAGAATGAGGAGAAGTGGTGAGAGGTGTTTCCCACATCCTTAGCATGAGATCATGCAAGATCTCATGAATAGGCAAAGTAGCTGCCTCTCTGGAAGCTTTAGGATATTGTAAAATCTCCAATTCCTTCGCCCTAGGCTCTGTTTCAGGAGCCACTGTGATGGAAAGACCTTGAGTCACATCTTGGATAAAATCCTGGAAGGATATATCCTCTGGAGGAGACATCCTACGTTTAGGAGAGGAAGAATCCTCAGGAAGAAGTACTCTGGTATCGACAGAGCTGTCAGAGTCTTCAGACTCGTCGGAGGATTCAAAGTATCTCCTGTTCGGGTAATCGTGCATCGCACGATACCGGTACCGATCAAAGTCGGTATCAACAGGGTCCGTTACTGACTTGCCAGTACCGGAGGGCATAGCCTGCGTCGGTTCCGGTAATCCTCCTGCCGACGTCAATGCAATTGGCCCCGGTACCGATACCGGTTGAATTGTCTGAAGCGGTTTTGGGGTCATCGATGCCTAGAGAAGAGCTGCCAGACTGCGTTCAATAGTCAAGAATCTCTGGTCTATCGACGCCACCGATGCCTGGTTATCAGTACCGGACAAAGCGGCCGGTACCCCAGAGCATGGCACCAGTAGTTCTGCCGAAGTTGGGGCCTCGAGAACATCCTGGAGCCCCGATGATGCTTTGGAAGCCGAAGCCTCCTGCCGGGGTAATTTTGCCGGTGTGAGTCCCTCAAGGGCAACGCCAGAGGTATCTCGATACTTAGAAGGAGATCTACCCTTTGAGGATCGGCTAGACTTATGTTTAGTTACCTGTGATCCATGGGAGGAAGACGAAGCCCTGGAAGATGTTGATGCCACAGATGCAGCATCGGAGGGAAAAAGGGTGCTAAGATTAGCAGCTCGGTTTTGCCGACCCCTCTTCGACATCATCCCACAGGCAACACACTCGGAGATAGAGTGGTCAGGACATAAACATTTGAGGCACCACTCATGGGTGTCGGTGACAGAGATGGTACCGCCACACTTGGAACACTTTTTAAAACCCGAGGCGGGTTTTTCCATTGTAGAGGAAAGTTGGGCCTAGTGCCCAAAATGGCGCGTGGCACCAGAGGAGAAAAAAGCTGGAAGACTCCAGGAAAAGATTTTTTTTTTTTTTATAAGGAAAAGAAAGAAAGAACCGGCGGTACCAGTGTAGCGTCGAAGGAAGGCAGATGAGACCACAAAAAAGAAGAATAAAAGGTATATTTTCTGCAGTGACAGGAAGTGCGACCTGCCGGCTCCGCGGAAAACGAAGAACTGGAGAGAGACAGTTGGGAAAGGCGGGAAGGCAGCACGCAGGCACTGTGGGATGCTCCCAAAAGCTTTCTAATTGGACGCTGGGGAGCGTTCCCACACAGGCTCCGTCGGTACGGACGATACCCGTATGTGAAGACTACATTCCTGCTTGTTCCTGGAGATAAAAAGAAGACCCGCATCATCCCCAGGCACTTGCAGCTCGCTATCTGCAACGACGAAGAGTTGAACAAGTGCTGGGGAGAGTCACCATCACCCAGGGAGGCGTCCTGCCCAACATCCAGGCTGTGCTGCTGCCCAAGAAAACAGAGAGCCACAAAGCGGCCAAGAGCAAGTAAAGCTGTTCGGCTGAGGGGACGTAGACCGGAAACCCAAAGGCTCTTCAGAGCCACCCACGCTGTCTTGTAAAGAGCCAGTTTCCCCGAATGAATTCTCTTTATTAACGAGCTATATTTGTTTACCCTCGTTCGTTTCCCTAGTGCTTTGAAATCGCTAGTAGGTTAGGCAGAGAACCCCCATGTAGCATTTCCTCCTTAACGGCCGGCGATGGTGCAGCTAAAAGCAGGGCACCATATGCTAATATACCGGGTGGTCGAGAATGGATGATTACTTTTTAAGATCAGACGATGTTCAACTAGAAATCAAGATAGTTTTCGCTCTTCGTATCTTTCAAAATTACTGAGCTGAAGACAGAAGCTTCAAACGCGTAACTGTCAATTTGACCCGACTTTCCCTCCAGGGGACCGTACTTGCAGAGACCTCCGCTGCTCTATCTCACACCACCATGAAGTTTGTAACACCGATAACGGGAAGTATAAAAAAGAGCAATGTCTCTCTCTCTCCCTTTTTAGCTAGTTGCATCTCTTCCCTCAGTTTTATCTGGAATGGAACATTTTTGACGTCATAAAGATATTAAACAAAAGCCTCCCCGAGATGGTGAAAGGAAGGGCAAAAAAAGAAATGGCATAGCCAGAATATTTAGAAAAATAAACGATTTCGAATAGAAGGAAAAGTTAGCCCACAGATTTGAGCCATATAGCGGATGATTTGGAGTAAAAGCACCCCCCCCCCCCCCATTAGAAAGAACCTTTGGAAGGACGTTCTCTCCTGTCACCTCCGGGAAGAATTATTTGACCAATCCCTGACTAAAGCGGGCTTTTCAAACCTTGTGTGATGATGCAGAGGCTTTAAACAGAGAGAAAATGGGTTTAAAACTGCAGCTTTCCTCTAATGCACACATTAAGGCAGGCAAGGAAGGGGTTAAAGCACAAGCCCAGAGAAACTCTCTGCACAGAAAGGCAGTGAGAGAGCCACACCCCAGCTCCAGGACAAACAGAGGAGCTGACGTAAGAGGCAAGGGGGCGGAGTCAAACCGGATAGGACAGCCCAATGCTCTTAACCAGGAAGTAACAGAGAGAGTTAGTCTGGAGGGACCGAGTCTGAGTAGGTGTCTGGAGAGATCGAGTAGTCTGGGGAGAAGGAGATTGTGTTCTGATCCAAGGAGAGTTCGTGGAGGAGCAGGAGGAGTGCCTGGGAGAACAGGAAGTGTTCAGGCAGGAGACTCAGGACCTGACTCTGACCAAGAGGCAGAGAGAAGCAAAGGGTGGAGCAGCCATTGCCAGGATAGCACATGGTGCTGGGAGAGTTGCCATCCAGACTGCTGTGAGACATGGAGGTCTCTGAGACAGCAGTGGAGCAAGCTTCCTCTGAGAGAGAGAGGTCAATGCGAACCAGCCAGCCAGGAGAAGCAGGTGGGAACATACTTTTATTCTCAAGGGGAGAGGCTGGAACCCTTAACCAGAAGAGATAGTATATCTTCCCTAGAGTCTTCCCTAGAGGCTGTGAACAGAGGTGAGAGTTTAACCAAGTATAAAACTCTGTATGATAAGCTGTCTAAGCGTTCCAAGTGCAGGAAGCCAGATACTAGCGGAAGCTTAGGAAGTACCTCAGCTGTCCTTAATTCATCAGCTGATGGTAGCCTTCGACGAGAGAAGCTAAAGCTAGCTCACGCTGTGCCAGGGAAACAGGAGCAGTGCCAGAACAGAGACTTGTCTTTTTACCCACCTTTGCAACCTAGACGTACTAGAAGAGGAGCAAGCCAGTTGAGTTCCTTTAACACCACTTTAAAGGAGGCTGCTGATTCTAGTTATAATCATATTCCACGGAGGGAAAGGAATAGAGAGTGGAAACAGCTTAGACACTATTTGGAACCATGGAAGCCTGTTGATCTGCAGTACCCTGATTTGAATCATGAGACGTCTGACTCAGATGTTGAATCCATGCAGTTAGGTTCAACCAAATCAGATGTCTTATTCTGACATGGAAGCAGACTGTGCTGTGTGTTGCCAAGAGTGAAGCTGTTAATAGTATTGTATAAGAGAAGTGCTGATAAGTAATTCATGCTACTGAGTTTGCACGGAGAGAAGCAGCGTTCCGCTAGAGTGAAACTCAATGTCTGTAAGCAGCTGAATATGGTTAAAGCTATGGAAGTGATTAGCTGCTACTGAAGCCGTTCATGTATGAGAAGAAGTTGAATTAACCTTGTACATAATCTGACAACCCTGAGAAGGATCAGGTTGGACTGTATTTCATTTGGACTTTATTTTGGCTTATAAAAGTATCCACCGTTTTGTTTCTGGTTAGGGGAGGTAGATGACAGAATCCTGTGCAACAAATAAAGTTTTTTTATCACACAAAACCTTGGCTGTCTTTCGTTTGGGCCACAACTACAGGGATACCAAGCATCAGCACTTACAAGGATAATCTGGCACATTTCCCACTCTTCCAGGCAACCGCCTATACGCTGAGAAAGGGGGTGTGACACTTGCCAACGTGAGTTCGGGAAATGGTACAGTCGCTAATGAAAGGAGATGCTAGCCTTGAGCACTGATCGCAAATGTGCGAATTGGTTTATAAAGTGCATTGTAGACTTGCCAAATAATCTATAATCAAACGATTAAGAAGATCTGACAAATAGGAGGGGGACTTTAGACAATTTCCAATTGAAAAACGAGGCACTCTAGCTTTTCAAAAGTAGATAATTTGAAAATAGATGGGCATGAAGTAGAATGCACAAAGAACATTTAGAATAGAACCCAGTCTGCCCAAGCTAGCAAAGATACCCCCTCCCCCGAAAGCCCACCAGTACGGTGATACATAGTCATATTTAAAAGGCTATTGTATTTAGAGTAGTCCTAACGATAGCCCAGCCTTAACGTCTTTCACAAAAAAACATCACGGGTGGTTTAGTGTGAGCCCCCTCTCCACCTGCCATGTGGCAAGAGGACCCATCCACAGGGCAGACATAACTATTCCAGCTGTGCCACTTGGCCTGTTTTATTTAGGGGGTTGTACTTGCTCCGCCTTGCAGGTTATTTTCCCTATGGTTTCTTCAGTGAAGAAAAATAGCCTCTTCTAGATTCAGGAACTGCCTTGATCCTTTCTCTGAGTTTCTTCAGAGATCTCCTCACAGCATCTGTCCTGAAGAAAGCTTGAGCCTCCTTTGGTCCACGGTACCTTTTACTGGCCCACCAAAAGCCGACTTTCTACAAGAGACCATACTGGCCCTTTTGAATAAGATTTCAGATGTGGAGGCTTTAATGGAAGAGGGTGACTTGGATTCAGTGGCAATTACGGAGACATGGTTCGCGGAGAACCAGGACTGGGATGTAATTATACCGGGCTACAATTTATTCAGGAAGGACACGGTAAGAAGGAAGGGTGGAGGAGCAGCACTGTATGTAAAAAAAAAATACAAATAATAATAATATTAAAGCTACAGAATTGCATGGCTTATGAGGAAAGGAGGAGGCACTGGTGGTTAAAGTGGAAAGAGGGGAATGGAGCATCCGTTGACATTGGTGTGATATACAGGCCTTCTCCTCAGGCAGAAGAACTGCAAAGAGATTTAGTTGAAGACATTGGCAGCATTGCTATGAAAGGAGCAGTGCGGCTGGTAGGCAATTTCAACACGGTGGATGTTGATTTGGGCATCCCTGCTGTGGTGTAGCCTAATAGTGAGGAGTTCCTGGATTTTCTACAGGGAGAAACATTCCTGCAACTGGTAACAGAACCCACACGTGAGGGGGGGGGGGGCATACTAGATCCAGTGGTTAAAAATACATAGAGTGTTTCTACATAAGATATGCCATACTGGGTCAGACCAAAGGTCCATCAAGCCCAGAATCCTGTTTCCAACAGTGGTCAATCCAGCTCCTAAGTACTTCCATTTCCCAAAAAAACGAGTTACTTACCTGTAACGGGAGTTCTCCAGGGACAGCAGGATAAGTCAGCCACAAATGGTGACGTCATCCGACGGCGCCATAGACGGAAGTACTCTCAGTAGCCCAGAAGGCTTTAGCCATCTGGGCATGATCAGTAGCCCCGCCTCCCGATCCACCCCTAGCTGGCCAGAATTTCCCCAGCTGAGGCACGCAAGGAGCTAGGAGGCGGATCGTAGCGGTATGCGGCCCCCCCCCCCAGCCGGGGAGGAGGGTGGGAAAGTGTGGCTGACTTATCCTGCTGTCCCTGGAGAACTCCCGCTACAGGTAAGTAACTCGGTTTTCTCCCAGGACAAGCAGGATGAGTCAGCCACAAGTGGTGCCTCCCCAGCTACACCTACAGCGGCGTGGGGGAGGGGATAACCAGCAAGGAAGACAGAGACAAAATTAGTGGGTGCAACAAGGTAGGTTTAATGTGCAACACAACAACACAATAACGACCAGCAACATAGCATGGAACAATTAATGTGCAATGTAACAAGAATGACCAAGCAATATAGCATGGGACAAACGAACTGTGCAAACAAGCAGTGCAAATCAGAGGTAACAGCAAGCTGTTACAAAAAAAAGGTGCGATTGTGCAACGACCGACAGCAGGCTTCTTCAAGGCTGTAGCGTTACTGTGGGTCAGAAGGGCCAGGGCCTGGCGATGAGTTAGTGGCTGCAGATAGCACCGCAAGGCCAAAGGCAGAGCCACCTTGATCTGTCCTATCCAGGCAGTAGTGGCGCTGGAAGGTCTGGATTGAGGCCCACGTGGCCGCTCTGCAGATCTCCGAAACCAGAATGGACCGTAGATTGGCAATGGTGGCGGCAAGCGCTCGCAAGTGGTGAGCCCTGGCTCCTGCGGAGGGTGGTGCTCCCGCGCGTGATAGGCATAGGGAGATGCAAGAGAGATCCAGATGGACAGAGTATGTTTGGATACCGGGCACCCGGGTTTGTTGGGACCATACGAGACAAAGAGCTGAGAGCCTTTATGTAAGGTGGAAGTCCATTCCAAGTAGCATCGCAGGGCCCTAACACAGTCTAGGGTGTGCATCCGCTGCTGCTCTAGGTCCGAGTGTGGCCCTGGTAGGAAGCATGGCAGCTCAATAGTCTGATTGATGTGGAACGTGGTAGCCACCTTGGGGACAAACTTTGGGTGCGTCCGTAGACAGGTACAGTCCTGTTGTAGTATGGTATAAGGGGGGTAGGCCACGAGGGTGTGAAGTTCGCTGATCCGACTAGCTGAGGTTATGGCGATAAGGAACAGTGTTTTCCAGGAGACAAACTTCAGGTCCGCTAGTTGCAATGGCTCGAAGGGATCCCCCGTGAGCTGGTTGAGAACGATGTTAAGGTCCCATGAAGGCACAGGCTCACGGACAGGGGGATGAAGGTTGGACAGGCCCTTCATGAAGCGGGTCACCAGCGGAAGAGCCGCTACCGATACATCCCCAATTCTATGGTGAAAGGCTGCTATGGCAGACAGGTGGACTCTGACGGATTGGGTCTTTAGGCCAAGCGTCGAGAGGGAGGAGAGCAATTGGAGGAGTATGGGCACCGGGCAAGAGAAGGGATCCAGACGCCATGACTCGCACCAGATGCTGAAGCGGCGCCATTTGAGGCTGTACGACTTTCGGGTAGAAGGGCGTCGGGCCGCCAGAATGACTTGCTGTACTTCGGCTGGCAGGTTGAAGGGTGCCAGGGTTATCCTTTCAGCTTCCATGCCGTTAGCGATAGCATCTGCAGGTTGGGGTGGAGGATCGTGCCGTTGTCCTGTGAAAGCAAGTCTGGCCTCAGGGGTAGGCAAACGGGAGGTTCCAGTGCCAGGCGGTGCAGGTATGGAAACCAGACTTGCCTTGGCCAGTAGGGGGCTACCAGAATGGCCACGGCCCCGTCCCTGATCAGGCGTTGAATGGTCCGTGCAATGAGCGGGGTGGGGGGGAAGGCGTAGACCAGGGACCACTGGCTCCATGTCACGTCGAAGGCGTCCGCCGCTATCCTGTGTAGTGCGGGTCTCTTGGAGCAAAACAGGCGGCATTTGGTGTTCTCCTGTGACGCGAAGAGGTCGATTCGAGGGTGACCCCACTTCGTGAAGAGGGACGATGACACTTCTTCGTGGAGTGTCCATTCATGAGGATTCAGCTGTCTGCTGAGGCGATTGGCTATGACGTTCTCCTCCCCCGGCAGGTAGCATGCCTGGAGACTGCACTTGTATGACAGAGCAAGGTGCCAGGTGCAGAGGGCCTCCCTGCATAGGGACCTTGACCCCGTGCCCCCTTGCTTGTTTATGTAGAACATGGCCACTTGGTTGTCGGTTAAAATCCTGACGGTTTTGCCCTTTATTGATTCCCGGAAGGTCAGGAGCGCGAGGCGGACAGCTCTGAGCTCAAGGACGTTGATGTGCAGGGCTTTTTCTGGCGCCAACCAGGAGCCTTGAATGCAGGTCCTGGCACAATGGGCTCCCCAGCCTAGAGCCGATGCATCTGTGGTCAAGGTGATTTGATGTGCAGGCGGTTGGAGGCGTCTGCCTTGTGACAAGTTCGTTGAGTTGGTCCACCAGCGGACTGCTCTGGCCGCCGAGGAGTTGATGGGAATTAGAGTGGACAGGGACTGCGAGTGCTGGCACCAGTGAGAACGGAGGTGCCATTGGAGGACTCACATGTGCAGCCTCGCAAGGGGAAGGACATGGGTGGTAGCTGGCATGTGCCCCAGGAGACGAAGGAGGGTTCTCGCCGTCATCTGCGAGGAGTTGAGCACTTGGAGGGCAAGGCGGATGATGGTGCGCATTCTGTTCCGAGGAAGAAAGGCCTTGGCTTGGGTAGTGTCTATGAAAGCCCCGATGAACTCCAGCTTCTGGAGGGGCTGAGATGAGACTTCCCGTGGTTGACTAGAAAGCCCAAAGAGGCTAGCAGTGATGTGGCTCTCTTGACAGCTCTCTGGAGCTCTGCGGGAGAGGTTGCAGAGAACAGCCAATCGTCCAGGTAGGGGAAGACGAATATCCCGAGTTTGCGGAGGTGTGCGGCTGCTACTGCCACACACTTGGTGAAAACTCTGGGGGCAGGGGACAGTCCGAAGGGAAGGACCCTGTATTGGTAGTGGTTCCCTGCTACCTTGAAGCGACGGAATTTCCTGTGGTGAGGGTGTATGGGAACGTGAGTGTAGGCATCTTGAAGATCCAGGGATGCTAGCCACTCCTCAGGTTGGATGAGTGGAAGAATGGATGAGAGGGAGTGCATCCTGAACTTCTCTTTGGCAATGCACTTGTTGAGTTCCCGCAGATCGAGGATGGGTCGGACACCCCCCGACGTTTTGGAACAAGGAAATATCGGGAGTAGAACCCCGTATTGATTTCGCTGGATGGAACAGGCTCGACGGCTATGGACTGCAGGAGGGATGCAATCTCCGAGGTCATGGTTGTAAGATGCTGAGGAGGATCGCTGTTCGCAGGAGGGGGACGCTGAGGCAGAAGCGAAGAGAATTTTATGCGGTAGCCCTGCTTGATGATGGTGAGCACCCACTGGTCTGTCGTTATACTCTCACAGTAACGCCGGAAGGCAGACAAACATCCCTCGGCCGGCGAGTGCAGGCAGGGCAGCGAGTCAAAAGTTGAGATTGCTCTTCGCTGGCCCAGACGTGGCCTTCTTTTGTGTGTGCTCCCGCTGTCGCGGCTTCTGCCGGTAGGGAGGCTGGTAGGACTGCTGTTTGTACCGGGGCTGTTGCCATTTGCGGTACGAATTGTAACGCTTGGGGGCTGAGAAGCTCTGTGAGTTTCCCTTGCGATAGGAGCGAGGGCGATCTGTACTCTCCTCAAGGGTTTGAAGCGTGGTGTAGCTTTCGCGCATGTCGTTTACAGTGTCCTTGACTTTGTCACCGAAGAGCGAGTCACCAGTGCCAGGAGTATCCGCAATCTTGTCGTGAGAGTCAGACTGCAAGCCTGGGCCCTAAGCCAAGCCAGGCGACACGCGGAGATGGCAGTTCCGGCAATTCTGGAGGCTGTCTCGAAGGCGTCGTGGGCAGCCCGTCCCTGATGTTTCGTGCAGTCCTCGAGCTCTGCTAGGGCTGTGTTGAGAGCTGGCGGAGTTTCTACAAGTTGGGTGACAGTGGATTTAATGTTGTTTACCAGTAGGTCCTGGTAAATGGCATGTTGGAATTGGTGTGCCGCTATTCTGGCGTTTAGCATGGCCCCTTGGTAAACCCGCTTCGCTACGTCGTCAAGGAGCTTATTGTCCTTCCCCGGGGGCGCATTGGTAGAGATGCGGGAAGATCTGGATCGCTTGAGGGCTGACTCAACCACGATAGATTGATGTGGTAGTTACTGTTTGTCAAACCCCGGCAGGGGTTGAATTGCATACTTAAGATCCAGTCTGCGTGGGCAAGCCTGATTGGATGCGGGGGTCTGCCACATCTTGGAGAGGTTGTCCTGAAGGAGTTGGTGGACAGGCAGAGCGGTGATTGCCTTGGTGGCGTCGACGAACTTGAGAGCGCTTTGGACTTCGTCGCGGCGGTCCGGGGCATCTACAGATGCAATAGAGAGAGAGGAGATGACCTTGCGTACAAACTTGTAGTATGTCAAGTCCTCCGGAGGGTTGGGGGAACCCAGGGGGTTGTCAGAGGCTGGGATGGAGAGAGAGTCTTTGCTTGAGAGAGTTCCTCCGCAGCGTCCTCCCCTTGCGTGCTAGCAGTAGCTTGCATAGGTGGCGTAGCTTGCATAGGCGGCGCGGCCTCGGGGGCTGGGCTAGCAGCTTGGGGCAGTAGTTGTTTGGAAGCAAGGCTAGACAGCGTGGAGGCCCATTGCTGTAACATGCCCGTGAGAAGTTGCAGTGTCTCTGGGGTCTGGTGCAGAGTCTCCGGGGTTTTATTTGGAGCGGGCAGCGAATGCTCACTGACCTCTGGAGAATGCAAGCTTGCCCTGATTGAAGAAGAGGGGGAGGAGGATAAGGAGACCTCTCTGTCATTGGAGTAGCCGCAGACTGAGGAGCTTGAGGATTGCCGTGTTTTCTTGCGCTGGGAGGGGTAGCTTCTGTGCCTTGAACTGCTGTGTCTGCCCCTTACATCTTCAGCGTTGCTCCGACGGCTGTCGCGTTGACCGGCACTGCGGGAGCAGCTTCTGCTCCGTTTGCGGTTACTGCCCCGGTGGCGGCTTGTGCTGCGCTTGCGGGTCCTGCCCCGGTGACCAGATGAGCAGCGACGGCTCCCCGAGGCTCTGCGCCTACTCCGGGAGCGTCTGCGCCGGCTGGATCTGTGCTGTCTTCACGATCTTCTGTGCCTGCTGGAGGACTTGCACCGGGGAGAGCTGTCGGCACTGCGCTGAGCATCGGAGGGGGTCTCCGCCGGCTGGCCGGAACCTGGAAGTGTAGAAGCCGGAAGTAGGAGGCGGCGAGCCGGGCAGTAATGGAAGCCTCCAGAGGAAGAGTGCACATGGCTGAGGGTGCCGCTC
Source organism: Ichthyophis bannanicus (assembly GCA_033557465.1). Taxonomy (NCBI): domain Eukaryota; kingdom Metazoa; phylum Chordata; class Amphibia; order Gymnophiona; family Ichthyophiidae; genus Ichthyophis; species Ichthyophis bannanicus. Next base: position 208,265,689 of record CM066039.1, on the reverse strand, counting down.
CTTCACGGCGGGAGACTGAGGCCAACAAAGGCATGTCTCCAGCCGGAACGGCAGAATAGGCAGGAGGGTCCGGCGTTGAGGAGCTTGAAGCCGCGGCAGCGGCAGGAGAAGTAAGCTCAGCGGCAGTAGAGAAAAACTCACCGAGGGCATGTTTGCGAGACTTGCGAGCCTGGGGAGACATGCGGGCACAGGAGGGACAATCTTCCACGGGGTGCTCCTTGCCGAGGCACCGGAGGCAGATCTGATGAGAATCGGAGTTGGCCATCTTCCTGGAGCACCCCGGGCACTTCTTGAAGCCTGGTTTCTTCATCTTAAAGGTTAATTTGAGGTAAGGTGTTGAGAGTAAAATAAAAAAACGTTTTGCTGGCAAGGTGGAAGACAAGATCTGGCCAGCTAGGGGTGGATCAGGAGGCGGGGCTACTGGTCATGCCCAGAGGGCTAAAGCCTTCTGGGCTACTGAGAGTACTTCCGTCTATGGCGCCATCAGATGACGTCACCACTTGTGGCTGACTCCTCCTCCTTGTCCTGGGAGAAAGGTAGGCAGATTTCACACTGCTTATCCTAAGGCTGAATAACAGGCTCCATTGCAAGCAAGGTAATTCTGTGTGCCTTTTAAATTCAAGCTCTCTGCCTGAAAGTTTTTATGGGGGTTTGGTTTTAATACTTTTTCTATTCTGAAAAGCGTAGTTACTCACCTGTAACAGGTGTTCTCCAGGAGCAGCAGGAATCAGTCCTCACTTATGGGTGACGTCGGCGCCGACGGAGCCCTCGCGGAGCAATTTTCCCCAGCTTTCAAAGAAAGCCTTTGGGAATTGCAGCGCGCATGCGCGGTCCCCTTCCCGCCCAAGGGTGCCATCTTAGCCAGTCAGATGACATAGCTAAAAAAGACAGCATAAAAATTTGCAAAAAAAACTAAAGCAGATGATTGCAACTCCAAGGGGAGGAGGGAGGGTTGTGAGGACTGATTCCTGCTGCTCCTGGAGAACACCTGTTACAGGTGAGTAACTACGCTTTCTCCAGGACCAAGCAGGAAGTCAGTCCTCACTTATGGGACTCCCAAGCTCAAGGCTACCGGAGACCCTAAGCACAAAAATGAGCTCCCTCTAGCTCAGCAGCACAGAAGGAAAGAATCTTCGCTGAATTATTACCCACCGGTAGCCCACATCCGGGATGGAGGGTAGGAGTTGCTCAGACCTCGAAGAGATTACGGAGGACTGCCTGTCCGAAAGCACTGTCCTCTGCGGGACTCCCTCTCGAGACAGTAATGGACCGCAAAAGTCTGGCTCGAAGACCAAGTAGCGGCCCGGCAGATGTCTGCCAGCGGAACAGAGCGGAGGTAAGCCACTGACGTAGCCTTTGCCCGAACGCAATGAGCCGTGACTCGACCTTCCAAGGAGAGTTCGGCTGCCCCATAAGCCCAAGAGATACAGTCCGCAACCCAGATGGACAGAGTACGCTTGGAGACCGGGAGCCCCAATTTATTGGGGTCAAAAGACACAAAAAGCTGAGCAGCTTTACGGTGCTCCCGCGTACGGTCAAGGTAGAAGTTCAAAGCCCTTCTACAGTCCAGGGTATGGAGGACCGTTTCAGCTCGGCTGGAGTGTGGTCTGGGAAAGAAGGTTGGAAGTACCACCTCCTGATTGATGTGAAAAGGGGAGACCACTTTTGGAAGAAATTTTGGGTGAGTCCGTAGGACTACCCTATTTTTGTAGAACCGAGTGTAAGGGGGATCAGACACGAGGGCCTGCAATTCACTTACGCGTCTAGCGGAAGTGAGGGCTATCAAGAACAGTGTTTTCCAAGAAAGAAAACGGAGAGAACAGGTAGCCATAGGTTCAAAAGGCGGACAGGTGATCCGCTGTAAAACCACATTCAGGTCCCAGTCAGGCGCTGGCGGGCGCAGAGGTGGTTTAAGTAGAAGGAGACCTCGGAGAAACCTCGCTACGAGAGGGTCGTTGGAGAGAGGTCTGCCGTCCACCGGCACATGATGTGCTGAAAGAGCACTGAGGTGAACTTTGACGGAGTTGGACTTAAGTCCCAGATTAGAGAGGTATAGCAAGTACTGCAAGACCACCGACACCGGACAGGAGAAGGGATCCTGAGACTGTCGGGTACACCAAACGGAAAAACGACGCCATTTAAGGGCGTAGCATTTGCGGGTAGAAGGTCGTCGCGAAGCTAGGACGACCTCCTCCACCTCTGCCGGCAGGAGAAGGGGAGCAAGGACTACCCTCTCAGCAGCCAGGCCATTAGGTTGAGAGACCTGAGGTTGGGGTGTAGCAGAGACCCCTGATCCTGAGTGAGGAGATCCGGTTGTAACCCCAGAGGGAATGGGTCCTCCACCGCTAATTGCAGCAGGAGCGGAAACCACGGCTGTCTGGGCCAGCGAGGGGCCACCAGGATCATGAAGGCTTTGTCTCGGAGAACCTTGAAAAGAGTCCGAGAGACTAGCGGGATGGGAGGGAAAGCGTACAGAAGGCTCCCCGACCATGAGAGTAGAAAAGCGTCCGCCGCAACCCGAAGGGGGTGTGGCTGACGAGAGCAGAAGCGAGGAAGTTGCCGGTTGTGAGGACTGGCAAAGAGATCCACCGTGGGGAGGCCCCACTTTAGAAAGAGCTTCTGAACTACCAAGGGATCCAGACGCCACTCGTGCGGCTGGAGGATCCTGCTGAGTCTGTCCGCCAGGCAATTCTCTTGGCCTGGGAGATAAACTGCCTTGAGGAGAACGCCGTGACTGACGGCCCAAGAGCAGAGCTTCTGTGCCTCCCGGCAGAGGAGGAAGGAGCCCGTGCCCCCCTGCTTGTTCACGTAGAACATGGCAACTTGATTGTCCGTCTGGACGAGGACGGACTGGTGAGAAGTCAGGTGGGAGAAGGCCTTGAGAGCCAGGCGGATCGCCCTGAGCTCCAGGAAGTTGATCTGCTGAGCAGACTCCCACGTGGTCCAGAGGCCCTGAGTACGTGCCCCTTGGCAATGCGCTCCCCAGCCCAGGAGGGATGCATCTGTTGTCAGCACCCGGGCCGGCTGAGGTGACTGGAAAGGCATGCCGAATATCAGGTTCGGCCGCTGAAGCCACCACCGGAGAGACGAGATCAGCGGCTCGGAGACGCGCACTAGGTCTGCTAGGCCGCCTGTGGCTTGTCGCCACTGCTGGCGGAGACACCATTGAGCAGGTCGCATATTCAGGCGGGCATTGGGGGTCACATGGACGGTGGAAGCCATATGGCCGAGTAGTCTCAGGAAGCGCCTGGCGGAGACCAGGGGCTGGCTGCGAAAACGGTCGGCTAGGTCCATGAGCCGTTGAGCCCTGTCGAGCGGTAGGTACGCTCGTGCCTGAGGAGTGTGCAGCCTTGCGCCGATGAACTCGAGATCCTGTGAGGGGAGCAAAGTGGACTTTGCGAAGTTTATAACAAAGCCCAAGTACTGCAGAAGAGTCACCGTGCGTCGCGTGGCGTTGGTGACCTCCAGAGCGGACGCTGCTCTGATGAGCCAGTCGTCGAGGTACGGAAAGACATAGAGGCCGTGAAGCCGGAGATGGGCCGCCACCACCGCGAGACATTTTGTGAAGACTCGCGGTGCAGAGGACAGGCCAAAGGGTAGTACTCTGTACTGGTAATGATTTCCTGCCACCACAAACCTTAGGTATTGGCGGTGGCTGGGGTGGATGAGGATGTGCGTGTAGGCATCCTTTAGATCCAAGGAGCATAGCCAATCTCCCTGCTGGAGGTAGGGCAGAAGGATTCCAAGGGTAAGCATCTTGAACTTCTCCCGCACGAGGAACTTGTTGAGGTTGCGCAAGTCCAGGATGGGTCTGAGGCCTCCTGTTCTTTTTGGTATTAGAAAATACCTGGAATAAAAGCCTTGACCTTTCAGGTGGTGGGGCACCGGTTCCACCGCCTGTTCCTGTAGAAGACCTGCTAACTCCTGAAGGAGTAATTCCCTGTGCAGAGGGGGTCGTGGAGGTTCTCCCGGAAAATAGGAGGGAGGGACCTGGTGGAAGTGGAGAAGATAGCCTTCTCGCACGACTTGAAGCACCCAGGCATCTGAGGTGATGCTGGACCACCTGTGGGCGAAGTGAACCAGCCGGCCTCCGGTGCTGGGAGGAACCAGCGGGGGGGGAGAGGCTATGCTTAAGGAGTCAAAAACCCCCACCCTGCGGAGCAGGGGCTGGTGGTGCAGGCTTGGGGGCTTGCTGCCTACGGGACCCGTTACCCCGTCCCTTGGCCTGCTGGCCCTGTTGGGGAGCTGCAGGGGCCTGATAGTGGGGGTATTGTTTGTAGGCAGCCGCCTTCCTCGGGTAAAAGGACTTCTTTCCCGAGCCCTTCTTTTTCTGGGAAGGGGCGGAGGTCTTCCTAGAAAGCCTAGTCCTGGTGAGAGTCTCCGTCTCAATTTGTGCAGCCTTATCAGCCATGGGCTTGCCAAAGAGGTTCTCGCCTCGGCAAGGGACATCGACCAACTTGTCCTGCACCCAGGGCTCAAGGTCATACGACTGAAGCCAAGCCTGTCGGCGGGCACCGATGCCGGCTGCGGCCACTCGAGCCGATGCTTCAAAGCCATCATAGGCTGCTCGGGACATGAATTTTTAGCATTCCCGAATGCCAGTGGACAAGGCCAGGAACCTCCGCAAGGGTTCCTCGGACAAACCAGCGGAGAAGCCGGCTAGCTCTTTAGCCAGGTCTCGGAGATACATGCCCATGTATAGCTGGTAGGTCTGGACACGACATGCGAGCATAGAGCCCTGGAAACACTTCTTACCAAGGCCATCCAGGTTACGGGCCTCCCTGCCAGGAGGCACCGAGGAGTGCATCTTCTGGCTCTTAAGACGATGCATGGCCGATTCCACTACCATGGAATGGTGTGGTAGCTGTGCTTTTTGGAAGCCAGGGCTCTTGCGGACTCGATAGATAGAATCGACCCGCTTGCTCAGGGACCGGCGAGGTGGCCGGACTCTCCCACATGCGGAAGAGTAGTCGTTCCAGCATGGGAGGAACCGGTACAGTAAAGTGTTCCCTGGCGGGAGAGTCCATACTGGAGGGCGTCGAGCTCTTCGGCTCGAGGCTCCTCCTCGGGGTCCGCAGGGAAGGCCAAAGCCTTGGCCATATCCCTGACGAGTCCGAGAACCGGGCATCCTCCGGGGGGGACTGCTTCCGAGGTTCGGACTCAGGTGAGTCCGAGGGGACACACCGAGTCCGAAAAGAATCAGGCGACTCTTCCTCCTCAGACTCCCAGATCGACTCCGACGAGGACTCGGTGGGGTCGGCCCGGCAGGGCGCGGCGCCTGCCGCCCCGACGCCGAGGGAGTCGGCGTCGGCGACCTCGGTCCCCGAACAGGAGGCCGAGGGTGACCTCGACCGAGGATCGACTCGAGTTCGCATCGACTCGAGGATCGGCTCGGTCTCCTCCGGGGGTCGACTTAGACGTCGACGTCCCGGCGGTCGGGGCAGCGGCGCCAGCGAAGCCAGCGAGCAGTGCCCGCTGCTGGTCCATGAAGGCAGACAGTCTGCTCTCCAAGGCCGTCAACCTGAGTCCGAGCTCAGGTGACCCAGCAGCCCCCGACTCGGGCCCCGACGGCGTCGGGCCCGACGTCGGCTTGTCGCGGAGGCGAGTCCAGAAGGACCACAGGACTTACCCGAGCAGGCAGCTCCGACTCCAGGCGAGGTCGCTTCGTGAGGTGCTCCTTCTCCAAGGACCCGGGCGGCTCTATCGGGGCTATGGCGACCTGGCCCTCGTGGAGCCAGGAGCGTCCACCGACGATGCCCTCGCGGGTTTCACCTTCCGTCGATGGTCCCCGGAGGGAGAACCCCTGTCGGAGGAACTCCGGCGACGGTCCGAGCTAGAACCCCTGGACGCGGAGGCCTCCGACGAGGTCCGGGTACGGCTGGGGTCAGCGAAGATTCTATCCCGCTGATGCCGCCGACTTCTCAACGCTTTGGAGGAAAGCTTGCCACAAGGCCCACAGATCATTTCTTCATGATCCGGGCCCAGGCAGCGGGGGCAATTGTCGTGTGTGTCAGTTAGTGACATATTTCGGTCACACTGACCACACCGCTTGAAACCACTGGCAGCCATCGGGGGAAAAAGGGCCCCGGCGAGGTCAAAGGACCGGGCTGCCAGGGAAAAACCGAAACGAAAACTGACTAAGTCAGAAAAACCGAAAAAGAAGAAGAGGACTCGTGACCGGCGTCGCGAGTCCGGGCGGGAAAAAGACCGGCGTCGAACCGAAGGAAAAAAGAGTAATTATGAAGAAAAATCAACTTTTTCGCGGGGACACGACGGGTACGTCTGTAGGGCTCCGCGGAAAAAAGAAGACTGGCTAAGATGGCACCCTTGGGCGGGAAGGGGACCGCGCATGCGCGCTGCAATTCCCAAAGGCTTTCTTTGAAAGCTGGGGAAAATTGCTCCGCGAGGGCTCCGTCGGCGCCGATGTCACCCATAAGTGAGGACTGACTTCCTGCTTGGTCCTGGAGAAAGAGAGGATTTTTTTTTCTGTGGTGTTGGGCAAAGCTCTGTCAGAGTTCATTGTTTTTTTGTTCCAGCTACCCATTCAGTTACCTCTTTTGAAACCACTGACCTCATCAGGTGTTAGCTCCCTCTCTAGCCACACCAGCTCCCATTTTTGCTTTATAGGGCAACTCCCCAATTAGCTACATACAGGGACATAAAAGAGTGCTGTTAGAACACATTTAAAATAGGTTAACTGCTTTTTCTCTTAAAGGACAGCTGAGGGACTTTGGTAGGTCTCTCTCTTTTACTTCAACAGGTTCCAAAGCTCCACCAACTGAACGGTAGCTGGGAAACATCGTATTGCCAAAGCTGTTGCCCCATTACAGCTTTTACCTCTGTCCCAGACAGAGATCCCATGCCAGTTGAAGGACCGGTTCCATGTGCAGGATGCCTGCATGCTGAAGTTCTCAGAAAACAAGTGGAGGAGGTCAGAGAAGAGGTGGCGAGGCTCAGAAGCATTCAAGGCAGTGAGAAGTACACTGATGAGATGCCTTTTTGAAACATTCAAGCTCTCCGACAGAAGTGAAGATGGGAGACTACAGAATGAAGGAAGTTGGACACGATTCACCAGTGCCTGCAGAATCAACACTCCCACTCCTCTAGCCCTTGAATTGAAGGACCAGCATACAGCCCAGGAAGTGAAAGCATTCCCAGGAAAGGAAAGAACCAGAGCTTAAGCACCCCAAAGTTGCTGAATCAGTGACCACAAGGAAGGGTAGTGGTTGTTGGTGCCCCTTTTCTGAGAGGTACCGAGGCATCCATCTGCCGACCAGACGTGATGTCCACAGACATTGTGTGCTGTCTGCCAGCTGCCAAAATTAAACATACTGACCATTATCCAATGTTTGCTCATCCATGTTGACACAAACAATACTCCTAGATATCCCTCTGAGCTTATCAAAATTGACTTCATGGCTCTGGAACAGAGGGTGAAACAGAAAGGCCTGCAGGCGGTGCTCTCTTCAATCATCCCTGTTTAGAGGGTAAAGGCTGAGGCAGGGAAGCTTGCATTCTGGAGATGAATGCATGGCTGCGTGGATGATGCCGAGAACATTTTGGTTTCCTGGATCATGGGATGAAATTCCAAGTCATCTAATATAGCATAATGGTTAGAGCAGTGGGTTAGGAATAGGGCAGCGAGGGCTCACATCCTGCTGCTGACACAGTTGAAATTATGCTGAGTACTGGGGATGATAGAGTGCTTTCTTCTCTATACCCTCTGGATGCTTTGGGAGGATGTAGTAAATGCTGTTAGTGTAGCTGGCTTTAAAAAAAGGTTTGGACAAGTTATTATTAAAGGGAACCCAGGAAATCCACTGCTTGCCTCACTACAAGCATCGTGGAACCTCTGTCTTTTGGGGAAACTGCTAGGTACTTTGTGTCCTACATTGGCCACTGTTAAAACAGGATCCTGGGCCTGATAGACCTTGATATGACCCAGTAAGGCATATATTATGTTCAAATGTTCTTAAGGACTGCCGAGCAGCGATGGCACCCATCTGTCCAAGAAGGGTCAAAGTGTATTCAGTGGCAGACTGGCTAACCTATAGAAGAGGGCTTCAAACTAGATTGGGGATGGGTGAAGAAAGCCCCTGGAAAGTGAAAGATCAAATAGCTCCATAGAAATGGGTAACAGGGGCCAACATCTGGAAAGCAGTGTGTATAAATGCTCACAGCATGGGATGTAAGATCCCAGATGTTTGAGGCTGTAATGGAAGAAGCTGATAGGAGATTTCAATATGTCGGATGTTGGTTGGCACATCCCTGCTGCGATGTCATCTAGAAGTAAAGGAGATCCTGAATTCATTACAGGGAGAACTATTCAGGCAACTGGTAGGAGAGCCAACACGGACTGGACTCAGTGCTTACCAATGGGGAAAGTGTTTCTGATGTTATAGTGAGAGATCGTCTCGCATCCAGTGTCCACCAGATGGTGTGGTTCGGTATTAGGACTTAGGCTGATCAAATCCATTCAAAAGCGAGGGTCTTAGACTTTAGGAGAATTGCCAGGATAGGACAATACTTCAAGGTGTTGTTAGTGGAATGGGTAACTGCTGCGGGAGTAGAAAAAAAAAAAAATAGGAGTGGGCAAAACACTGAAAGGGGATTCATTGCCGACGCAGACGGTTCGGTCTCGGGAGCAGACGGACTTCGGCGACGGGGCGGGCACCACCCTTTTTTGTTAGAAAAGGTTTAAATAAAAGGAAAAGGGAGGGCCAATGTGGTTCTCAGAAGAAGCAGCTGAAAAGGTGAATAAAAATAGTGAAGGCCTTCAAGAAAATACAAGAGCTCACAGAGAGAGGGAAGGCGGCCGCCCCATTTTCTGTATCTGGACAACAAACTTAGAGAAGCCGATCAAAGTATTCAGGACAGCAAAGATACAAAAAGAAGGAAGAAACAGCCAATGCAATTCAAATGAGTAGGGGGGGATAATATATATTTTCAGAATTGTTAGGGAGAGGAGGGAGGGCAAAATAGTGGTATCTGTCAGACTCAAGGGTGAAGGGGAGGAATAGGTATAGAAGCTGATAAGGATAAAGCAGGAAATGCGTAACAAACTATTTCCTGGTTTCTGTGTTCACAGATGAAGGTGCCAGGAGCAGGACATCAGACAAACACCCACAAATAGAAACAGATGAGTGACGGGGAGCTCGAATGATTTTAAGAAGACTGTGTTCATGAGCGAACGAGCTAAACTAAAAAGTAGATAAAGCGATGGGACTCCAAAATGGGATATATCCGAAAAGCATACTGAAGGAAAAACTTCTGGTGGCTCCACTGACTGACCTTTTCAGTGCTTTCTTTGGAATACAGGAGTGGTCCCAGGAGGAAACGGGAAGAAGGCGCATGTGGGTCCCTTTAAACAAAAGTGGAAGTAAGAATGAGATTGACACTACGGGGCCGGTTAGTCTAACCTCTGTGGGGAGTAAAAGATTGGAAAGGATGCTAAAAGAGAGGATAGTCAGGTTTCTGGCAGTCCAATGGATTGCAGAATCCAAGGCAGCATGGGTGTAATTTATTTGAAATGGAGTGACCTGGGAGGGGGGGGCGTGGTGGATTGAGGGAGAGTCCTAGATGTGATGGACACTTAGATTTCAGTAAAGACTTGGATATTGTTCTGTCATAGGCGACATAAACAAATGGAGCACCCTCGGGAATGGACCCTAAAGTTATTGATTGGTTTAAAATTTGGGTTGGAGTGGGAGGGCAGCAAAGCGGTACAGATAATGGAGCTTGCTCTGAGGAGGAGGTTACCATTGGTGTGCTGGCAGGGGACTCTGTCCTTGGTCCAATTCCTTTTTAACATCTTTGTTAGTGATATTGCAGAAGGGCTGCCGGATAAGGTTTGGCCTGTTTGCAGACGATACCAAAATCTGCAATCGAGTAGACACACAGGAAGGAGTAGATAACATGAGAAGGCGATTGTGCTAAGCTTGACGAGTGTCTAGGATTTGGCAGCTGAGATTTAAGCTTTGCTAACCTAAAAAACTGCGAGGGTTGCATACGGGAATTTGTCTTAATTTAATTTACAGTCTCAGGTGGAACAGTGAGCTGCTTCTTTTGA
>CM066039.1:205503361-205783491 GCA_033557465.1 Ichthyophis bannanicus | reverse complement strand
CATGAAATCAAAGCGGTTGGCACAGCAAACAATCAATGACGTGGGTGAGGGTTGTCCATTAGACATGGGGCAGGTGTGAGAAAATGATACAGTGTAGCTGCGCGTCGAGTGCGTGGTTGGAATGATTTGTTGAATGCTGAGCCGATAGCTATATAAAAGCGTGCCACTGCGGCTTAAAGATTTTATACATATTTTCACAGATACATATTTACATGAATATAACATTACTCGTATTGCAATTGGAGTAATGATTTAAGAAAACTCTCTTTGGCAGTAGTTGGATGCATAAAAACATCCTTCATCAGACAACCCATTCAAACATACAGAGCACCGTCCACATGTGAAATGGCCTTTTATCTTAACGGCTGGTCTAGGTTTAACAAGAGCTGAAGGAAACTAAAATTGTTTCTAACATTACGGTTCCTTTTATATGCGACCATGAGAGACTTTTGTGCCATCGTAGGAAGAGAAGAAAGAAGATGCCATTCCCGTCTAAGAATCTTTGAAATTTCTTTAGAGAATGAAGAAAAAGTTAAGGCACAACCTATACGGTCTTCTTTTGACAAAATCTGTTTCTTAGAAAGAAGCTCATTCCTATTAGAAGACTTGGCCTTACCGTATGCCTTCTGAATGACCTGGGCAGGGTAGCCTCTTTCTTTAAACCTATTGATCATATTACCAGCATGATGTTCAAAGTCTTGATCTAAAGTGCATAACCGCTTCACACGTAAAAACTGTCCATAAGGTAGATTTCTTTTAATGATTTATTATGGAAGCTATCATAGCGCAAAAAGGGTATTAGCGATCAGTGGGGTTTACGAAAAAAAGATCAGCGGCGTCGACGGGGTGAGAGCGGGAGCTCCCCATTCCTCCCCGATTCCACCAACGATCAGCTGTTTGAACGGCTTGAGGACAGCCGTTGCCAGCAGCTTCAGTGAGGCAGCGGCGTCGACGGGGGTGAGAGCGGGAGCTCCCCCTTCCTCCCCGATTCCACCAACGATCAGCTGTTTGAACGGCTTGAGACAGCCGTTGCCAGCCGCTTCCGTGAGGCAGCGGCGTCGACGGGGGTGAGAGCGGGAGCTCCCCCTTCCTCCCCGATTCCACCAACGATCAGCTGTTTGAACGGCTTGAGGACAGCCGTTGCCAGCAGCTTCAGTGAGGCAGCGGCGTCGACGGGGGTGAGAGCGGGAGCTCCCCCTTCCTCCCCGATTCCACCAACGATCAGCTGTTTGAACGGCTTGAGGACAGCCGTTGCCAGCAGCTTCAGTGAGGCAGCGGCGTCGACGGGGGTGAGAGCGGGAGCTCCCCCTTCCTCCCCGATTCCACCAACGATCAGCTGTTTGAACGGCTTGAGGACAGCCGTTGCCAGCAGCTTCAGTGAGGCAGCGGCGTCGACGGGGGTGAGAGCGGGAGCTCCCCCTTCCTCCCCGATTCCACCAACGATCAGCTGTTTGAACGGCTTGAGGACAGCCGTTGCCAGCGGCGTCGACGGGGGTGAGAGCGGGAGCTCCCCCTTCCTCCCCGATTCCACCAACGATCAGCTGTTTGAACGGCATCTGGCCAGCACATCGGGGCAGCAACGGATTTAAAAGACGCCATAACAACGCGCGCCCGCGCCTTGCGGGCCCGCGCCTTGCGGGCCCGCGCCTAAGGACCACGCCAAAGGGCCCTTTGGCGTGGCCCTTGGGCGTAAGGTCCGTGGGGTAGCAAGGAAATGGCTGATCTATGTTGGTTCTGTTTGTTGTTTTGCTTTGTGTAGTCAAGTATAATGTAAGGTATGTATTGTATTTCCCTATGTATGTGTCTATGTTCTGACAATCTGATGCTTGTTTCCCTACCTTTTATGTAACTTGTGCTGTATTAACCCGCTTTGATTTAAGGAAAAGGTGGGATACAAAACTTGTAATGTAATCTCTGTTGTACATGTGTCATGTATTGAAATGTATTGTATTGTACTGTGGCCGCTTTGATTGAAGGATAAGGCGGGATATAAAACATGTTAAATAAATAAATAAATCTTTACCTTTCTTAATATTAATATCCAAATAAGAAATCTGTACAGAGCTAAAAGACCCTTCGAATTGTAAATGCTCATCTTTGGAGTTAAGCCACTGAAAAAATGCTCCCATTTAGGTTCCAGGCTCCCATTTAGGTTTTCTTTTTGTGACCATTTTCTCATTTCTAATTTTGTTTAATTTTTAATTGATTTTATTTTTCTCTTAAAATCCACTTGGATTTGTGATGTGTCATCAAGTTTTTATGTTTTAATTACATATGTATTCTTGTTTGCTCTTTCAATTTTAGTAATTTTTAGCAGTTTAAGTGCATGTACTTTTGCTTGTCTTGGTCTGGGTTTCCCATCCGCCTTTTCCACTGCATTATTTGTCGATTATTTACATCTATTTGGTATTTTAATATGTTTGTTGTTTTTCAGCATTATTAACCACATTACTGGCTATACATTTCTATGCGCTTCATCTACTGTATTGGTTTTACACATTGTGTGAGTATAATATGATATACACATTTTCGATGTTTGTCCTTTTAAACTATCTATGTTGATTTTATATATTTTGATTTCATATTTATACTTTTATTTTTATTATGTTGTATTGAGATATATTGTTTTAATTTGTTTGCAGTCCTCTAGCCCCCTGATGAAGGCTGTCGCCGAAACGCGTCGGGGTTTTGGTTTTCAATAAAGCGCAAGTGACCCACACTCTGCTTGCTCCCTTGGTTGTTTTTTGGACTCTCTGTGAGCCAGTGCTCTTCCTTGTGTCCCTAATGAATGTGCATGAATATATATTTGCATACAATAGGGGCAGTGAAAACCTGATTGATTTGTGGTCCTCCAGTACTAGAGTTTGATATCCCTGATCCACCAGGTGCTTGTAAGAGTTGGACTGCCACTGTCAGAGACAAAATGGTGGGCTCAATGAACCTTTGTTTGGCTCTGTGTGACTTTTGTTAAGTTTGTATGACTAAACAGATCTCTTTACACAATACTTTAGAGAGATAATATTAAGATCATCTGTCACATTGTAGGGGAAATCACTTCTATATATTGTTTGTTTTTTTATGAGCTAACTTTGCAAGATATTTCTCTTTTGAAAGAAACTGTCATACGAGGGTTGCTCAGAAAGTAATGCCCCACATGTTTTTTCTCAGTCCAGAATGAAGATAGAGGTGTGAAATTGAAAGGGTAGTAACTTGGAACTTCAAAGGAGACGCGTGTAATTTTACAGTCGTCCGACAAATAGCGAGGCGGTAGTGATCCTTCAAATGGCGTCTGTGAGTGACACATGGTACAAACAATGAGCTGTAATTGAATTCTTGGTGGAGGAGAAAGAAAGTGTGAGAAACATTCACAAACTGTTATGTGCTGTGTATGGAAGTTCTGTGGTAGATAGGAGCACCGTTGGACGATCGGTGAAGAGAGTAAAGGCTTCAGGAAGTGGTAAAATGGAACTGGAAGTTCCTTATTGTCACTCCAGTCCAGTCCCTTTACTTCTGGGTTACACAACCCTTCCAGCAGCTTGGAGGCTGAGCCCAACCTTTTTGGGATGGGGCGGTATAAATACCACAGGAACCACCCACAGCTCCCAGTATTCTCAGCCTCCAAGCAGCTGGAGGGTTCCGTAAGCCTAGGGCTTACTGGAGTCTTCCCTTTTTAAATTTTGTTCTTTTTAAGTTCTTTACTTATTGATTTCTTGATTTATTTATTTACTTATTTGCCTAGTTACCTTTGTTTTTCTTCGCACTGTGCCTTTAATTTTCGCCTGCCTGCTCTCTCCCTCCTCCCTCCCCCCCCCTGGCCGGGCCGGGTATTGGAGGTGATTCCTGCCTGCAGCAGCGAGGAGGACCGGTCAGTTCTCCTCTAGCTGCTGATCCGCCCGATTCCTGCACTCTCTCTCTCTTCGGAGACCTGCCCTGCCTCGCGCCGAAGCCCTCCTGTGGCTGAGCGCTTGAGGCACGCCGCGACTGTGTTCCTCCTACCGGTCCCGTCCCAGAGCGGAGGGACGCGGAGACGAGCTCCGGAGCCCCGATTACAGCTCCTTTCAAGCGGCGTCGCTCAAACGGAGTGGGGGGGGGGGGCGGCTTACAGCCCCGATCCTGCGACTTTTAAAAACAGAGCAGAAGGCTGACTCGCGGTCCTCCGTTCAGGTCTCCACGTGGTTGCGGCCTACCACGTGTGGAGCCAACGGCCTGAGATCGCTGAGTCGGGCCTGGGCACTGCGGCAGAAGAAGCTCCCCAAACAGCAAGTACCGGATTAAATTTCTGGGTTTTATGCATTTTGCACTCTTTAATTTTAATTCTTTTAATTTTAATTTTTTTAACCTTTATCTTGGGTTTAAGTGGGTTAGTTTCTGGTTTCCTGGTCTGGGGAGCTGTTAATACATTACTAAGGGGGAGAGTCCATTTAAGACTGTTTAGCCTCTGAGTTGTACAGTTTCTGGTAGGCCAATTGGTTAAGCCTGTGCGGCACAAGCAGGACTTCAGTACCTCCTTATCAAGGACATGACTGGCAAGTCACGGTGCCCATCCTGTGGTACGCGTAGAGGTACTTCTTCGGAGGCAGGCATCTGCAGGGGTTGTGCTGCAGTGACTGCCTCTGTGGAACAAGAAATTAACTTGTCCATGGCTCAGACTTCTCAGGGGTCCGGGGACCCTCTGGAAGGAGAGGGAGGGTCTCAGTTCCCTCCTTCTACCTCCTCAGTGTTACCCACTCCTCCTCTGCCCCTTTCCCCCCTTTCCGCAGGGGAGGGGGGGGTCGGGGATCTTTTCTCCCCTGATTTCGTCCTCTTGCTCCATAGGGCCTATTGTATGCGCAAGCAGGGGTTGGGGGCAGGGGAGGCGGCCCCGACGGCAGAAGGCGGGTCAGCCAGACCAATGAGGGCAAGCAGTCAGAACTCCGGGTTACCTCTTAAGCGCTCTCGGCTGATGAGTGAGGAACCCCTCACGTCCCTTTCTCAGGGCACCCTGGAGGAGGAGGGCTCTGACAAGGATCTAGATGAGGAAAGAGGAGGAGCTTGAAGAGGGGGAAATCCCTGAGGAGGATCAATCTCATATAATTAGAGTTTTTCGTCGAGAGGAGCTCCCGGCACTAATTAATGAGTCCCTGAAAGTGCTCAATGTAGCCTCAGACGCCCCAGCAGAGGAGGAAGTGTTGGAGGATCCCTTAATCCAGGCCATTAGGAGGTCCCAGAAAGTCTTTCCTGTCCACAGGGTGGTTCGGCAGATGATCCAGGAAGAATGGGATCAACCAGAGTCAAGTCTAAGGGGGGTTCGTTCTATGGCTCGCCTATACCCTCTTCCAGAGGCAGACAAGAGCTGCTGAAGTCTCCCAGGGTAGATGCGGCGGTATCAGCAGTTACAAAGAAGACAACTATCCCAGTCGAGGGCAGCACGGCCCTGAGGGATGCTCAAGATAGGAAACTGGACACGCTTCTGAAGCAAGCCTTTGATGTGAGCGCTCTTGCCTTACAGGCCTCCGTTTCGGGGGCCTGGGTGGCACAGGCCTGTTTGAGGTGGTCTCAACAGCTTCAGGCAGCGGAAGGCGCCGCAGAAGAGGCACAGGCCAACTCAGCTAGGTTGGAATCCGGAGCGGCCTACTTGGCGGATAGTCAGTAGGACCTCACCAGGAGCCTAGCTAAGAACATGGCCTCGGTGGTGGCAGCTAGGCGCTACTTGTGGCTACGTAATTGGGCAGCCGACGCATCCTCAAAGGCATGCCTGAGTCGTCTTCCCTTTAAGGGGAAGTTGTTGTTTGGGGAGGATTTGGACAAATTGGTGAAGGACCTTGGCGAATCTAAGGGTGGCAGGCTTCCGGAAGACAGACCGAAACAAGGGCGCCCCCTAACTCCGGTGCGTAGTCAACCCAGGGACCCCCGGAGGTTTCGTCCAGCCAGGTCGAACCCCTTTCCCAGGGGACGTTTCCCTGCCAGGGGGCAAAGCTTTAGGGGGGTTTCGAGGAGCAGGTAGAGGTTTTGGTGCCTCTTCATCTTCCTCGGGACCTAGGAAACAGCAATGAGATGGCGGGGGTCCAGGGGGAGGAGCTGCCAGTGGGCGGACGTTTAAGGCAGTTTCTTCCCGCCTGGTCCCGGGTCACATCCGATCAATGGGTCCTGGAGGTGGTCCGAGAGGGTTATTCTCCCGAATTTGCAAAGCAAATACTTCCAGCCTTCGTTCAGTCTCCTTGCGGTTCCCCTATAAAGAGGGCGGCGATAGAAACAACTCTCTCCCGACTCATAGCGCTCGGGGCCGTGGTCCCAGTGCCTCCAGACCAGTGCGGCACTGGTCGATACTCGATTTAGTTCGTGGTACCAAAGAAGGAAGGGTCCTTCCGCCCGATCCTGGATCTAAAGCAAGTCAATCGCTGTCTCAGAGTGCCGCACTTCCGGATGGAAACCCTACGATCGGTCATTGCGGCCGTAAGGAGCGTGGAGTTCCTAACGTCCTTGGACTTGACGGAAGCCTACTTGCATATTCCGGTCAGAAAGGCACATCAACAGTTCCTGAGATTCGCAGTGCCAAGAGGTCATTTCCAATTCCAGGCCCTGCCCTTCGGCCTAGCTACGGCTCCAAGGACTTTCACCAAGGTGATGGTGGTAGTAGCGGCATTCCTACGGAAAGAGGGAATTCTAGTGCATCCTTATCTGGACGATTGGCTGATCCGGGCAAAGTCAGAAGAAGAAAGTCGACTTCCGGTCTGGCCACAGAGGAGAGCAGACGTGTGTGAGTGAGCTCTCCGCTGCCCCGGCAATCTTCGGGTAGATACAGCCCCTAATTGCCCCGCGAGTATGCCGAAGGTGATGAAGACTAAACCACCGAATCCGATTAAGGATATGTATGCGGCGAAAGTGGGAGCCGGGAAAGTGGTGGGGACCGGCCCACGTGTGCAGCCGGCGCCGTCATCCCCCAGCGGATCCGAGGGCCTTGAAGTGGGAGAGAGCGAGGATGCCCCCCCTTCTGAGTTGGAGGCTGTGTTGCGAGAGATTCGGGAATCCAAGGACGAGATCGTGGAGAGAGTTTCGCAGAAGTTGGAGGAAAAATTTGAGGCTCTGGGGCATCGGTTAGAGGAAGTGGAAGCCCGGGTGAGTTTGACGGAAGATTCCCAGGTGGAGATGCAGCGCACGGTGGGCTCGTTGCAGCAGCAGCTCAGCTGGCTCCACGCTAAGACTGAGGAGATGGAGAATCGGGATAGGAGATCTAATTTGCGCATCTTTGGCGTGCCGGAGGGGGCGGAAGGCGGAGACCCTCTTGGCCTTGTTGGGGAGATGTTGGCGACTTGTTTCCCCGGGGCCCCGTCTGTTCCTGCGTACGAGTTGGAAAGAGCGCACAGAGAGTTGCGGCCTAAGCCTGGGGAGTCGGGCCCGCCACGTGCGTTTATTGCGAAGCTCCTCCGTTTCCAAGACAGAGAGCATGTCATTTCGGGCAGCCCACAAATCTAAATTTGTGACTTTTAAGGAATGGAAGGTCTATGTATTTCCAGACCTGGCTTCGGAGACTGTAAAACGCCGGAAAGATCTGATTAAATGGAAAGAAAACCTGGCCAGGAGAGGCGTGCAGGTGGCGATCTGGTACCCGGCAAAGATCACCATGCTGGTGAACGGCGTGCGACGCTTTTTTACCTCGAAGGAGGCCTTGGAGAAGTTCTTGACAACTCAGAAGGGGAGCCTTGCTGGAGAGCAGGAGCTCTCGCCGCGGAATAGCCCTGTGGTGGTGCCGGAGGAGGCGGACTGAAGGGGCTCGCCGTGAGAGGATCACTGGACTGGACAATGGGGCCTTGCTGTGGGGGTTATGCCTGAGGGAGTTGGTTGGAGAGGCTGTTGAGTGGGGGCGGCGGGATTGATGGGAGGTTGGTGGGCTGTGGTTGTGGGTAGCATCCCCTCGGCCTGGCGACCCGGGTAGTGAGGAGGGGAGCGTGGTTATGTGGATACGGGTCGCGGGGGGAGGGGGGGGACAGCGGAGGGGGGAAAGATGAGTGGGCTGGTGGAGGTCAGTAATGCACAAAATGGTGGCGTGAGAGGGAGTACGAGTTGTGTGTTGTGTAGTGGTTGTTGGGTTAAGTTTGATTGTTTGTGTGGTGTGTGGGTGGTCTCTGTGCCCCGGTCCGCGGGCCAGGTGGGCTTGGAGAATGGATGATGGGTAGGTCGGAGGTGGGGGGCTTAAAGGTGGCCTCCTACAATGTTCGCGGGTTTAATAGCCCGATTAAAAGGAAGCGGGTTCTTGCTCAACTAAGCAGGCAGCGTGTGGATGTGGCACTAATTCAGGAGACACACCTGACGTTGGTTGAGCAGGCGAAGCTTAAGACTCAAGGTTTTGAACAGGTGTTCGGTTCCCCCTATAATTCTAAGAAACGTGGGGTGGTGATCCTGGTACATAAGAGGGTTCGATTTATTCCTTATGAGAGTGGGGGAGATGAGGAGGGACGGGTGGTCTGGGTGGTGGTGGGGAGGGGGATCTGTGGGAGGTTTCCTTCCTTAATATCTATGCTCCCAATGGGCGAAAGGGGTCATTTTTCGCAGATACGCTCCGGGTCTTTCAGAGCAAGGCTAAGGGGGATTGGATTGTGGGGGGAGACATGAATTGTGTGGTGGGGGAGAGGGATAGGTCCAATTTTTGCCGCAGCCGGCATGGGAAGGAGGGTAAGGAGCTGGAGAGGTGCTTGTCGGAGTTCGCCCTAGTAGATCTCTGGCGATGGGAGAACCCGGGGGGACGGGAATTCACCTGCTATTCAGCAAAGCAGGAGGCCTACTCTCGGCTGGACCTTTTTCTTGGGCGACAAGACCAACTGGGGGTGGTGTTGAATATTAAGATCCTCCCGATCACTTTGTCCGACCATGGGATGGTGGTGGGGGAGTGGGTGGGGAAGGCGGGGGGAGGGGGGTGGCGGGGTAATGTGTCCCTGTATCACTCTAAGGAAGGGCAATCTACCCTTCGGAAGGCGTGGCAGGATTATATGAAGTGGAATGACCGTGGCGATGTGGCGGACGCTACGCTCTGGGATGCAGGGAAGGCATATATGCGGGGGATCATGTCCAACTAGGGAGTCAAAGGAAAAAGGAGAGGGAAGCGCAACGCCAACAGCTCATGCAAGAACTGGTGCAGCTGCAGGCGGAACATAGTGGGGGGGTCTAAAGTGGTGAGACAGAGGCTGGTGGGGTTTAGAGCGAAACTTAATGCGTTGGACTCAGAGGAGGTGGAATGGATGATGCGGGCTACTAAGTGGAATTTTATGGAGGGGGGGAACAGGGCCGGGAAACTGTTGGCCCGCCAATTGCAACGGAGACGGGAGAGTCGGATTGTGCGAGAGATTGTGGGGGGGACGGGGGAGCGAGCCGTAGCTAGTCGGGATATCTGTGCGGCTTTTCGGAGGTTTTATGAGGAGTTATATACGCAGCAGGACGGGATATGTATGGAGAAGATTGAGGAGTATCTGAGGGACATCGAGTTCCCGAGGGTGGAGGAGGACACCGCGCGTTGGTTGGGGAGGCCGATCATAGTGCAAGAGGTGCTGGATGGGATTAAGAAGTTGCCTAAAGGTAAGGCGGCTGGGGAAGATGGGTTTCAGGCGGAATACTACCACATGATGCGGGAGGAAGTGGCCCTGTTTCTGGCGCGCTTGTTCTCCGGTCTGTTGAAGGGGGACGGTCTCCCGGAGTCGATGGCGCAGGCCAATATTGTGGTTCTGCCTAAGGAGGGTCGCCCTCCGGAGAAATGTGAGAACTACCGCCCCATTGCTCTTCTGAATAGTGATGTTAAATTATATGCTAAGATACTAGCGACTAGATTGGAGAACATTTTACCGGATTTGATTCATCCGGACCAAACGGGGTTTATTAAGGGTAGGCGGATAGCGGATAATGTGCGGAGGGCAGTGGGGTTGCTCCATGTGGTTCGGAGTCGCAAGTCTCCGGCGCTGTGTGTGGCGTTGGACGCGGAGAAAGCGTTCGACAGGGTGGAGTGGGGGTTTTTGTTTCAGGTTATGGGACGGATGGGGCTGGGGGTTGGCTTTATTCAGGGGGTGCAAGCGCTGTATCAGCGACCGGCGGCGCGTATACGGGTGAATGATCAGGTGTCGGACCGGTTTTATCTGCAGCGGGGCACGCGACAGGGCTACCCTCTATCGCCCCTCTTATTTGCTATCGTGATTGAAGCCCTGGTGTTAAGGATCCGGGCCCAAAGTCGGATCCGGCCGGTTGTGGTAGGTGATGGGGCCCATAAGATTCTACTTTATGCAGACGACACGTTGATTTTTATGACCCACCCGGAAGAGTCTTTGCCAGTGTTACTGCAGGAGTTAGAGAGCTTTGGGGCGGTCTCGGGCTTTAAGGTGAATTTGTCCAAAACAGAGGCTATAGCCTTGGGAGGTTTGCGGAGGGAGGAGTTCCCAACTTTTCCGTTCCGATGGGCGGAGGGGGTTATTAAATACTTAGGGGTGCGAATCGCTGCGGACCCTGCGCAGTTGCTTGAATTGAACTATCGGCCGTTGATGGGGCAGATCTCGTCGTTGTTGGATGGGTGGGCCTCCCTGCAGCTTAGTTGGTGGGGCAGGGTGGAAGTACTTAAAATGACAGTGGTACCGAAGTTCTTGTTTTTTATTCTCGCAGTTGCCTCTTCGGGTCCCGGGGACCATGTTGCGGCAGTGGGAGAGTCGACTGCTGAGATATCTCCAGGAACAAGCAGGAATGAGTCTTCACATATGGGTACGTCGGTACCGACGGAGCCTGCACGGGAACGCTGCCCAGCTTCCAATCAGAAAGCTTTTGGCAGCATCCCTCGCGCCTGCGCGCTGACTTCCCGCCTTCTCCAGAGCCTCTCTTCAGTTTTCGTTTTTCTGCAGAAACTTTTCTTTTTACTTACTTTAATTACTTTAGTTTTTGTTTTCTTGTGGTCGCGGCTGTATTTCCCGCCGCCACCGGTACCGCCGGTGGATTTTTGACTAAATTCTGAGAAACGTTTTCTTCAGTTTTTTGCCTTAACTTGTTGGGCCTACCAGGCCTCTTCCTCATGGAGCCTTCTTTTCCTAAGAAGTGCATTCGATGTGGAAACACCAGTTTCCTTTTAGACTCCAATAGTTGGTGTCCCAATTGTGTGGGTCCTGACCCTTTTTCCCCTGACTTGTCAGGGGATACTTTTGTGAGGAAACCTTCAGTTTTTAGAGTTTCCCTCGATGCCGTTTTTTCTTCGGCAGTGAGGGAACCCGGTTTCTCCTCTTCACAGGATCAGGTAACCCACAAACAGTCTGTTAAGACTAGTCAATGCTTGAGTGGTATGTCCCATGCCCAGCATGGTGACGGCTCCAGCCTTACCCTCAAGAATCCATTGGCATTACCCCTGCGGGAGTCTGCGGGCTCCAAAGCATTAAAGGGGTTTTAGGTTGTTCCTGGGGCTGACTCCTCACAGAACATACCTGAGCCATGTCCGGGGGTGGTATCCGCTTCGAGCGGTACCGATCCCCCGGCATCGGCACCGGTGTCGAGTGTTCCACTCTTCACCAGGGATCGTCATCGGGCAACCTCGGTACCTTCGGGACCGATCGATACGCTCCGAATTGACTTCCCTCGATCCCAGCCGTGTACGGTGCGGGTATCCGCTTCCAGCGGTACCGATTCCCCGGCATCGGCTTCGGTGTCGAGTGTTTCACTCTTCACCAGGAATCGTCCTCTAGCATCCTCGGCACTTTTGGGGCTGGGCGATACGATACCGATGGACATTTCCATATCTCAGCCATGCTCCGGGACGGTACCGGCTTCGATCAGTTCCGATGCATCGGCACCGGTGTGGAATAACGTTCTCCCGGCGAGAGGTTGTCATCGCGCATCCTCGGTACCTTCGGGACCGATCGATGTAACCCAGGCTGCTTTACCGGTATCGGCATCGCCGATACTACCACCGACGTCGGTACCCTCGAGACATGCATCGATAGACTCGCTTCCTTCGATGCCGAGTCTTGAATCGATATCTAGTCTCGAGGACTGGGTACCGACGCGTCCCGGAACTGACTCCCGTCGTTTCCAGATAAGCAGTTCCGAGGATCCTAGCCATAACTCTCACATGATCTCGGTACCATTGCAGCAGTTCCCGATGGCAACTTCAACTGCTCGCCCTGTGTCAGTATCGATGTCGATGCCTGTTCTTGCACCGATGCCTAGTTTGGAACCGATACCTGGGGTTGCTGATGCAGTACTCACTGCCTCTAAGTTACCATACCAGTATCCTTGTCCATCTACTAGGTTTCTCTCCTCACACCACGGTACGTCCTCTGGTGCTCAGCCTCTTTCTTTAGCCTTACCAGGGAAGGTTCCCATAGGAGATCAGTCTTTTCAGGCTTTTCTCTTAGATATGGCAACCTTTCTTAATATCTCTCTCTATCCCTGGTTGTGATGCTATTCCTGGCTCACCGGCACAAATGGAAAATATGATGCTTCCTTTACATCCTGCTCTGCAGGATCTCCTTCTGAGGGTCTGGAAATCACCCTTATGGCTTCCTCTACCTTCTACAGCCACTGAGGTTCGGTACCGGGTGCCTCCCTCCCCAGGATTTCAGAAGCCTCAACTTCCTCATCGTTCCCTTGTAGTGGAATCAGCACTGAGGAAGGTTAAGAGCAAGAAGAAGCATTCTTCTTATCCGCCAGGTCGTTCTTCAAGAACACTCGATGCGTTTGGTCGTCAAGCCTTCCAAACATCTATGCTGGCCTCCAGAATTCTTTCATATATTTTCCACATGAGTCTCACACTCCAGGAGGTCACGGAGAGATTGTCTCTTTTGACCCCTTTTATGCCAGAGCCCAAGGCTACTAATTATTCCTTGCTACTCAATCATAGCTGGAATATCTCTTGGTTCCTTTCTCGTGCTTCTAAAGACTCTTTTGAGTCTGTTAGCGGATCTTCTGCTATTGCTATTGCAGCATGTCGCAGAGCCTGGCTCGAAGCTTCAGACTTGAGCAGATGGGCACAAACTACATTGGCTCATTCTCCTTGTACAGGAGAAGGTCTCTTCAATAAGGAGGCTTTACGTCAGGTTGCTCAATGCTCCGCTGACTCTCCTTCCACTAAGGACCATTCTAAGCCATCTCCTTCTTCGAAAGGTAGGAAATGTCCTACCAAACCTTCTTTCCCTAAGAAAAGAAAGTTTCATTCATCTCCTGCCCATCATTCGGCTGTACCTAAACAAGGGACACCTCAGCCTAGTCTGAAGTCCTCCAGCTCTGGCCAGTCTCAGCATTCCCAGCAACTATAGGGGCTGGGAATTATACTCTACACTTCACTTCTACCCATTAGAAGTTTATTCGCTGTGCTTTTCTTTTTCAGTGTACTAAGCTGTCGAAAAATTTTTGTTCAGGGACTACAGACTTCTCCTCTTCTTACTCTCTAGAAGAGCAGTTGCAACTATCCCCTGATAGTTCTGTCCCAACTGAACATTTTTTCCTTCAGTTGACCTACCCTATGGGTACGTCACCCTCCAATTACTTGCTCTACCCTCTCAACCGGGCTTTTTCCCTAACTGAGAGGTACCATACTGAAAGGCTTCTCTAGCAAGCTCGTTCCTCAGACAGGGAGAGGGGATATCTCCTTTCCTTTCTTGTCTGTTTTTCTTTCTTGGGCACAGGACAATCTCTCTGCTGTTTCTGTCAGTAGCTGTGCCTGCAGGAGTTACAGTGATTGTATTACTGGTACTTTTTACAAGTTCCAGTCCCTTGTTCAAAATTTTGTCTAGCCTCAGTAGTGATTCCAAGCTACTCGTCAGCTATCTTGGATCCTCCTACTCTTTTAGGCTTTCTTACATTATTCTATCCATCTCCTCTCCTAGGATATGGCAACACACCTGACTTCAGTCAGTTTATCTCATATCTCTCCTGCACAATGCTCTCTGCAGTCTTCAGAGAAGCTTTCTACTATGAGGGCCTTGCTATAGAGCATTGACCTTGTCTCTAAAGCTTCTCTATTAGTAGGGAAAAGCTTATAATCCCTTCCCATGCCTGTGAGGGTTCTCCACGCCCTCAGGCCTGGGGTGTTAACATGAAATATAAGTTCTTCTGCGTTAAAATCCAATGCTGATGTTTATGCATGCTACCTCTGGGTCCCTCCACTAGGTCCCTCTGGTATCTTCTTCTGCGTTTCTGCACATCTGCCATGTCAGTGTTCTGTGGAACTCCCGCCTTGTTCCTTACAGATTCATATGATCATCTGTTCTCACGCAAACATCACGGTTATCTTGTTGGATTGCCTTCTTGCATCCCTCAATCCACGGAAATAGATTTTCTATACATATCCCAAGTGGGTTCCCCCTCTTGTAGAGCGAAGAATCTTTTTCTTTTATATTCCCCATGTACAATTATGGGGCTGGGTGGTAGACATGTATCTTCAACTTGTTATCTTGTATGTAGCATCTCCATATATGTCTACATACCTATATCATTACCCTGGTGGTGCAAAACCATGCCCCACAAATGTATATATAGTTCGGTATATTATATATATATATATATATATATATATATATATATATATTTTGATACATTTCTCCACCCATATCCTAATATACACATATGGACATATGTGTGTGTGTATATATATGTATATATATATATATATATATTCTATCCACATATATATATGTCTGTTGAGGGGCTTCTTAAGAGTTGATATGTCTTACACACTATCACCCTTACTGTCTATACTAAATGTTTTACCTTCTAGAGGTTTTAGACAGGCTATCGCCCTACTTCGCATATCATTTTTACGATGCAGAAACTCATGCACCTATAACTATTGTGGTGCTAACATCTTCCATTTTTTCTTTAAGTCCTTGAAGCATCAAGCTTCAATATTTTTCCTACCACTCGCCAGCTAGGAAAAATAGTGTACATCTTTATCTTTGAGTACAGTTCTCCTTGGGAATAGGGGTTTTTCCAGTCCCACTCTTCCCGCCAGGACTGGGCTAGTTCTCCAACTCCGTCAGTCTTCTTCCTTTAGTCCTCAATGTTAATGACTTTATGCCTAAAGGGGTTTTCAGCTTTTTCCCATAAAGCTTCCATTGAAGACCTGACGTCTAATCCTACCCAGTTGACACCTGGATCGTCTGCTACCTCCAGGTCTGGACCTTCATCCTCACTGCTGGGAGGTCACCTTGAAGATTCCGCCACTGCTTATCCAGTAGACTCCATCATGCTCTCTACTTCCTACAATACAGTAGGTAAGCTGCATATTTTAAGTGTACATTAAAGGTGTTTTAATGCTACTCATCATATATACCAAGGACTCCTGTAGTCTGTAGGGCCCTGTAGTCCTTGGCTATGCTGTTTCTTTCCTCACAGCTCCTTTATTGTCAACTCCTACCCTCCATCCCACTTTGGATGCCGGGGATTCCTGGAGACAAAATGCACCCCTGGTCCAGGCTCCTGCATTTTTATGGGATCTCCCCCTGGCATCTCCAGCTCGGGAGTCCCCATATGTGAAGACTCATTCCTGCTTGTTCCTGGAGATAGCACAGTTACTTACCTGTAACAGGTGATCTCTGGGAACAGCAGGAATTAGTCTTCACAACCCTCCCACCTCCCCTAGGAGTTGCATCTCTTATCTTCTTCTTCCTTTCCTCTCCTCGCCTTTGTCTCAGCTTTGAAACTCAACTGAAGAGAGGCTCTGGAGAAGGCGGGAAGTCAGCGCGCAGGCGCGAGGGATGCTGCCAAAAGCTTTCTGATTGGAAGCTGGGCAGCGTTCCCGTGCAGGCTCCGTCGGTACCGACGTACCCATATGTGAAGACTAATTCCTGCTGTTCCCAGAGATCACCTGTTACAGGTAAGTAACTGTGCTTTGTGTGGGGGGGGGGGGGAGGAAGGCGAGGATAAGGAGCGGAAGTCTTCTCCCGTCCAAAGCCCAGGGTGGGGTACGGTTCCCCTCGTTGAGATGGTACCACCAGGCCTGTATTTTGCGGGCATGGCGTGATCATGCAGGGGGGGGAGGGTGTAGTGACTTGGGTGGAGCTGGAGAGGTCGGTGTTGGGAGCTCTCTCCTGGGCGAAATGGCTGGTGGATGGGGAGGTGGGGAGTGGTCGGAGAGGCAAAACGGGACACCCCTTTCTAGATGCCATGATCGAGGTTTCTGTCTTGGGAAGGAGGCGGGGGTGGTTCCCCAGCCCTTTTTCGCCCTGGTCTGCTATTGGGGAATTCCTTCCTCTGGGGAAGGTGGGATGGGTACGAAAAGGGCGTCACCTGTTGGAGGGGCGGTTGGATAAGTTACAGGATTTTGTGGAGGGGGGTGTTATTCGGTCTCTTCGGGACTTAAAGGGTATGGTGCAGGAAAATATCCCCTTCTATCAGTATTTTCAGCTGCGCCACCTCCTTCGTAGCGGGGATGTTCTGGCACAGATTGTTAGAGAGAGCACGTCGATGGAGCAGGTGTTGTTTCAGGGGACAAGGGGCTCATTGCACGGATCTACCGTGCCTTGATGGAAGAGGGGGCCGGGAGTGGTCCACCCTTGCATCAGGTACGGTGGCATCGGTGGTTGGGTGTGGAGTTGGGGGAAGAGGTTTGGGCCAGGATTTATGCGGGGTTGTACCGCAGTACCTGGGTGTCCTCATGGCGGCAGACCCAGTTGCAGATCTTGCATGGGGACTACTGTACTCCCCGGAGATTATTTTTGGCTGGGGGGCGGCCCTCCGATACCTGCTGGAGAGGCTGTGGTGGGAGTGGGGGTTTCCTTCATATGTGGTGGGATTGCCCAGTGATTCGGAACTTTTGGGAGAGGGTGGGGGGAAGAATCAGGGGGGTGCTTGGGGATTGGGGGCCAGGCGTACACCGTGACAGCACGGTTTGGCTGCTGGGATCCCTTGAAGGGTCGGGGAAAGGGAAGTGGCGAGAGTTGTTAGCTGAGAAGTTGCGCTTGGCGGCACGAGTGGCGATTGCTGGGAAGTGGAAGAGCATGAGTGGTCCTTCGGAGGGGGACTGGGAGGTCAAGGTGGAAGCAGCGGTACGCTTTGATTGGCTGACCTACCGCCTGCGGGGACAGGAGTGGAGATTCCATAAGATCTGGGATGCCTACTTGGAGAGGGGAAGGGGATAGTGGGGTGCCTGGGGGGGGGGGGGGGGAGACCGCACACACACACACACACGCACACAGTTGTTTTTTAGAGTTTAAGTGTTTTTATTTGGGGTGCGATATGCAGGTTGATCTTTGGGGAGTGTGATTTGTTTTGATCCGTTATATTGTGTCCAGGACTACAGAGTGTACGGGGGACAGCACATTGTGGGAATTCATTCTTCTGTGTATGGGGCTTTGTAGCTGTATTGACACTGTTTTATATTCTCCTGTATGTCACAATGCCAATAAAATATGTGTTAAAAAAAAAAAAAAGAGGAAAGTTGCTCGGCAACCGCCAGAGTGGTTCGAGTTCTGGAGGAGCTGGGGTGGGTCATCAATCGAGTAAAAAAGCAGGATGACTCCCGCCCAGGAACTCGAGTATCTCGGGGCAAGGTTTGACACCAGCAGAGGCAGGGTTTTCCTGTCCAGGACGAGGTCAAGGGACCTAAGGGTTTTGGTCACGCAATTTCTGGGCAGACGAAACCCCTCAGCGTGGCATTACCTTCAGTTACTGGGAACCATGGCGGCGGCGATAGAGGTAGTACCGTGGGCCAGGGCTCACATGCGTCCCTTGCAGCGGGCTCTGCTACGTCGTTGGTCCCCTCAGCATCACCCTTTGTCAATGCAGTTACCCTGCCCTCCTCGAACCAAGCAGACCCTCCGCTGGTGGAGGTGCCCAAAGAATCTGGATCGCGGGATGCCCCTCGAGCCCCCACAGTGGTTACTGTTGACGACGGATGCCAGCCTGGCAGGTTGTGGAGCTCATTGCGAGGACAAGTTCGTCCAGGGCCGCTGGTCGCCGCTAGAGGCTCAATGGCCCATCAACAGACTGGAATTACGAGCCGTCACCCTGGCGCTCAGGGCACTCCAGTCCTTAGTGCTAAGCAGGGCAGTTCGCGTCCTCTCCGACAATGTCACCGCCGTGGCGTACATCAACCACCAGGGCGGCACCAGCAGTCCCGCCTTGGAGAAGGAAGCGGATGCCCTATTCCAGTGGGCGGAGGTTCGGCTGGAAGCGCTTTCAGCTCAGCACGTGGCCGGCACGGACAACGTTACGGCCGATTACCTCAGCAGATACAAGATAGACCACAGGGAGTGGGAGCTGGAGCAGGAGACCTTCGACCAAATAGTTGCCCGTTGGGGCCCTCTGGTCATGGATCTCATGGCGCGGTTCTCGTCCGCCAAGGCAAGCCGGTTCTTCAGTCGGCGGAAGGAAAGGATGTCCGAGGGCTTGGATGCTCTGTCCCAGAAGTGGCCTTCGGAGGGTCTCCTCTATGTGTTCCCTCCTTGGGCCCTTATCGGAAAGGTTATCCAGCGGGTGGAGACTCACCAGGGTTTGATAATTCTCATAGCCCCGGACTGGCCTCGCCGCCCCTGGTATGCGGATCTGGTGAGGTTGCTCGCCGACCGGCCTTGGCGGCTTCCCTGCAGAAGGGACCTGCTGAGGCAAGGCCCGGTTCGGATGCCCCACGTGGATCGATTCTCGCTTACGGCCTGGCTATTGAAAGGGCGCGGCTCCTAAAGCGGGGTTATTCGGGAGCAGTAATCACAACGCTGTTGAGTGCTAGGAAGCGATTGACCTGTCTTTCCTATGTGAGAGTTTGGCGCACCTTCGAAGCGTGGTGTGCGGAGCACCGAAGGAAACCCCTTGCAGCCTCTGTTCCGGAGGTTCTGGAATTCTTGCAAGTGGGTTTTGACAAAGGCCTAGCGCACAGTTCCTTATGAGTCCAACTGGCAGCCATCTCTTGCTTTAGAGGCAAGGTCCGCAGTAAGGCCTTAGGGGCCCACGCGGACGTGTCCAGGTTCCTCAGAGCGGTTAGACGTCTGTGTCCTCAAAGGAGATCAGTCATCCCCCCTTGGGATCTCAACCTAGTGCTAAATGCCTTGATCGGGGAACCTTTTGAGCCAGTGAAGAGGGCCTCCTTAAAGGACTTGACACTGAAGACGGTTTTTCTGGTCGCTATTTGCTCGGCCAGACGGGTCTTGGAATTACAAGCGCTGTCTTCACAACCCCCCTTTCTGTTCTTTCTCAAGGATAAGGTGGTCCTGAGGACGGTTCCTTCCTTCTTACCTAAGGTTATCTCCCCCTTTCATGTGAACCAGACAGTGACGCTCCCGTCCTTTACAGCCGTTGGGCAAGAAGGGGGGGATAGAAAGCTCCGCCTTCTGGATGTACAGAGGGTCTTGAAGCGTTACCTTTCCCGCACGGCGCCCTTCAGGAAATCCGACCGCCTGTTCATTCAGTTCGGAGGCCCGCACAAGGGAGAGGCGGCGGCCAAGGCTTCCATCTCCAGGTGGATCAGGGAAGTGATTGCTTCCGCCTATATCCTGAAGGTGTCACTCGACTTGGGCGCAAGCTACCTCCTGGGCAGAGTTTAGCCTAGTTCCCCCTCTGGACATTTGTAGGGCAGCGACTTGGTCCTCGCTTCATACATTCACCAAACACTACAGACTGGACGTACAGAGTTCAGCTGACTCGCGGTTTGGGCATGCGGTTCTTCGGTCCGGGATATCAGACCCCACCCAGGATTGAACTGCTCTGGTACATCCCAGAAGTAAAGGGACTGGACTGGAGTGACGATAAGGAAAAAGTAATTAGATCTTACCTGCTAATTAGTGTTCCTGAAGGAATGACAGTCCAGTCCCTGATCCCACCCGGTTGCAGGTTGCCATTTCGGCCTATTAGACAGGGACGGAGCGGCGGACCGAGCGTGGGGCCAGATCTGGGTAGAGGGGTGCAGGTGAAGGGTGGCTCGGTCAGCCCCAGGTAATCTGCCTCCTTCCCTTGCCCTTCCTCCTATCCTACTCCTACCCCCCCCCCAAAAAAAAAAAGTTGGTTCTTAAACATTGGGGGGAAGTTTTTTGTGTTTGTGGTGTTATTCATGTAGGCTAGTAATGGAAGTTTTGTTAAGTTTGCTTTTTCATTCGGTTACTGGGAGCTGTGGGTGGTTCCTGTGGTATTTATACCGCCCCATCCCAAAAAGGTTGGGCTCAGCCTCCAAGCTGCTGGAAGGGTTGCGTAACCCAGAAGTAAAGGGACTGGACTGGAGTGACGATAAGGAACTTCCAGTTCCATTTTACCACTTCCTGAAGCCTTTACTCTCTTCAGGAACACTAATTAGCAGGTAAGATCTAATTACTTTATCGGCTGCGGTCTGGGCGTCATGCCTCAGCCACCAGTCCAGACAAGTTGCAGCGCACTGATGACATTATTCGTGCGGATCGGCGCATCACGAGTCGGGAATTGTCTGTACAGCTTTCCGTCAGTAGAGTTAGTGCAATGGCAATTATTGACTCTTTGGAATATTCAAAAGTGTGTGCAAGGCACATCGCAACAGCTTGCAGTATTTAAATGCCCGCTGGCAACTATCGCAGGGCGCTGCAACTTGTCTGGACTGGTGGCTGAGGCAGGACGCCCAGACCGCGGCCGATCTTCCAGTTCCATTTTACCACTTCCTGAAGCCTTTACT
Organism: Ichthyophis bannanicus; assembly: GCA_033557465.1. Classification (NCBI taxonomy): domain Eukaryota; kingdom Metazoa; phylum Chordata; class Amphibia; order Gymnophiona; family Ichthyophiidae; genus Ichthyophis; species Ichthyophis bannanicus. The sequence continues at coordinate 205,762,934 of CM066039.1, read as the reverse complement.
CTCTTCACCCATCGTCCAATGGTGCTCCTATCTACCACAGAACTTCCATACACAGCACACAACCATTTGTGAATGTTTCTCACACTTTCTTTCTCCTCCACCAAGAATTCAATTACAATTTGTTGTTTGTACCGTGTCATTCACAGACGCCATTTGAAGGATCACTACCGCCTCGCTATTTGTCGGACCACTGTAAAATTAGATATGTGTCCTTTGAAGTTCCAAGTTACTACCCTTTCAATTTCACACCTCTATCTTCATTCTGGACTGAGAAAAAACATGTGGGGTATTATTTTCTGAGCAACCCTCGTAAATCAGTAAAAGGTATTGCCATGGGTACATCCCCGACACCAAATCTGGTTCATCTGTGTGTTGCATTATTTGCATGGAAATCCTAAGGATAACGTCTCACTCTAATGGAAATCTTTACATGATATTTTCCATATTTGGCAAGGTGTCTCGAATGAACTACATCAATCACATGTATGGTCTTGGAGAATAAATTGAAATGCCAAATGAATGCAAATTTTAATAGTTTAAATTTCCTTTTTGGATATCCTCATTGAAAGAACAGGTCATTTCACATTTGCTTGCCCATTGGGAGCATCTTTTAAATGCAGCCAGAAAAGAAGAAAATAGCTTCTTGAGCTGCCCTTTGAAATTTTCAGCATTGCAAGTGATACACAAAGTCTTAATAATGAGCATAGACTACACTCGTTCAGTTTTCATAGAGAGATGTATTGCTGTACATAGGAAAAGGAGAAGACCAGGAGAACAGTTTTTCTGTATGGACAGGCAGGATATAATCAGTCACATATATGGATGATGTCATCCCTGACGACACCAGATCAGACTTGCTCTCCCAGAGCCTAGAAGAATTTAGAAAACTCTTCTGCACATGTGTGAGTGAACCATCCTGTGAGCCTGTTGCTCCTCCCCCTCAGTCTTCCATATCTGCTGCCAAGCATGGACATAGCTGTCCCTTCTCTGTACTCGCCATAGTTTTTCATTGTACCTTTTCACAAATTCTCCTTTTGACTTTTACTGGCAGTACTTGCCCAGACCGCGTGGGATCTCTCCAGCAGAGGCAGCACTGAGGGGTAGTCATTCCTCTTTCTCATGTCAATCCCATCCAGAACAGATCCTTCTGACTGTGGTGACATTGAGAGTAAAGCAGTGTTTAGTCATAGCTGGCCTACCCTAACCAGAGCAGACTTCTCTAGCAGTGGCAGCAATGGTACTTGCAAAGATGGAAGGACTTCCACCATCTGCTGCTGCTGCTTCTTCAAAAAAAAAAGCTGCCGCAACAGAAGAAGGCTGTTTTATTCTTGGTCACTCAGCCCAGAGAGGAAGAGAGAAACAGGTTCGGTGTCCCTGTGCCTCCTGCCCTGACACAGATGCAACCCCGACATCTTTGATAGAGCTCCAAACAATTTTGAAGTCTTTCTTCAGAAGAATAAAGCAAAATTTAAAAAAAAAAAAAAAAAGGGAGAGGCAGGCCCGGTTTCCTGGAGTCTCGCTGCTCTCGCCAGCCTCCATTGCGTCTCCGCTCTGTCATGGACATGGCTCTTTGTTTAAAAAAAATAAATAAATAACCGAGTTCCAAGCGGGATGGACCATGGTTCCCACTGTTGAACTGGTAGCAGCCTACAGATCCTGAAGTTGACGCCTTCCCTATCCAGTCACCTTCGGTGTGGTCCCTGCCATAGGTGCTCCCGCAGCAAGAGATTCCCTGCCAGCAAGGTATTTGCCACGCAGTCCTCCCCCTCTCCCTGGAAGGCAGGTGGGCCTGGTGTCTCTTTTAAGGTGGGGCCATGTTCCCGATCAGTAAACTGATTGTAACGGGAGCTGGACATGGCCCCATCAGATAGTATGCTGCTCTCTTCCCCTCTGGGTGGCCTTTCTCCCCATAGCAGGGACCAGGCAAGTGGAAGATCTGCGCATTTCTTCTGTGAGGACAACATGGGACAGATCGGGCAACCTCTTACAGCCATGGTGGCGTCAGGATCTGCCCTCCAAAAAAAAATGGAGGAAGGAAGAAAGACCTGTCATGTGGTGCATCACTACTATTTTATCAGGCGTGCACAACAGGCAGTGCAGTGGCTCACTGCTCGATTGGCCGCACACCAGCAACGAGCATTTGGCCCTCAGTCTTGGGTCTGCTGTAGGCAGCCCATTTCACAAGAATCTCCTGTTGTGCACAGACTCTGTTGGCGTTCTTCTGGGCTTAAAAAGACTTCCACGGTTGCCTTTCCTTTCCTCAAATGGGAACCAGAGCTGCACCTTATCTTTGAGTGACAAGTTCCAAAAGAGGGCATCCCCACTGCCACATGCCTCAGCTGAAAACTGCCATTGGCGATGTGCAAATTGTGAAGACAGTGCATCCATATTTTTTACCACTGGGCCCAGGTAACATATCAGGAACACGGCAAGCTGCATAGCAGCGTGAGGGATCCCTTCAACCAGTGAGTCAACAGGTTTCACCTGTGGACGAACATTGCTGATCTCTTGCGCCATGGTAAGAGGCTATGGAGTGACCTAAACTTCCTACAGGGCTTCCCTAGCTGGCCTAAAGCACTGTGGTTGACGTCTGCACAGTCATTGAGACTGGGGAACAACTAGGGCCTTCTCTTTATACCTAGCCTGTGCGAGGCCCACCATGGCACCCAGGGAGAAGAATCTTGCCCTGTGCATATGCCACCGCCACGAGCCCATATGGATGCTGAAGTGGGTAAAGCCTCATCCTGCAGCATGCTGACAAGAACAGACAGTAAGGAGCCTGCAAGGACGCAGGCTCCTTGCTCATCTCTACCCTTGGACACTATTTCTTACAACACTGCATGCAGTGCCTCAGAATAGTCGTGGGGCTCTCACACTTAAGACCACCCAGCAGCATGCGGCTGCTCTTCTCTTCCCCATCACCTGGCCACAACGCCTGAGATTGCTTTTAAAAAAATAATGAGAGAGAAAAGAGGCATAAAGAGGCCCAAGGTTACAGGCCATAATATTTGTTCTTAGGCAAAGCTTTTTTTTTTTTTTTGCTGCTCTGTGGGGTTTTTTTTTCTTCCTTTTCCTCTAGCCTTCAGGTTCAAAGAGGTAGGCAAACTCTTTGAAGTCACTGTCCTTCTCAGATGTTAAGTATTCTTAATTAGCTTGTTTAGGGGCCAGATAGCCGAGTCTTGTATAAAAGTCTACATTGCCTTACAAGTACTGCCATCCTAGAAGCATTGTGGGTTAAACTAGAAAGAGGGTATGGAGAATCCATTTGCACTGATGTGATAAACAGATCTCCTTCACAGGCAAAAGATGTGGACAGAGATTTAATTGAAGACATTCACAGTGTGGTCATGAAAGGAGGTGCTACTGATAAGTGATTTCAATATGTCGGATGTTGAATGAGACATCTCTGCTGCAGTGTAAGAAGTAAGGAGATCCTGGATTCTCTACAGGGAGAATTATTCCAGCAACGTGACAGAATCCATATGTGAAGGGGCTATACTGGACCTGTTGCTTACCAATGGGGAAAGTGTTTCTGATGATCTCCAGGAACAAGCAGGAATGAGTCTTCACATATGGGTATCGTCGGTACCGACGGAGCCTGCGCGGGAACGCTCCCCAGCGTCCAAAAGGAAAGCTTTTGGGAGCATTCCACAGCGTCTGCGCACTGCCTTCCCGCCTTTCCCAACCGTCTCTCTCCAGTTCTTCTTTTCCGCGGAGCCAGCAGGTCGTGTTTCCTGTCACCGCTGAAGAATTTCTTATTTTCTTATTGTTTATTCTTATTTTCTTTAGTCGCGTGTCTGCCTTCTCAAGGACCGGTACCGCCGGTCTTTTTTCTTTTTCTTTACAAAAAACCTTTTTCTGTTTCAGTACTTTTTCTTCTGTGGCCCTAGGCCTACAGTCTTTTTCCTTATGGAAAAGCCCGCCTCCGGGTTTAAAAAGTGCACAAAGTGCAGTGGCACTATTTCTGTCACAGACACCCATGACTAGTGTCTAAAATGTTTAGGTCCTGACCATTCCATCGCGGATTGTGAGTCCTGCTCCATGATGTCTAAAAGAGGGTTACAGAATCGGGCAGCCAAGCTCAGTACCCTGTTTCCCTCCGATGCAGCTTCGGTGGCATCGACGTCTTCCAAGGCTGCTTCTTCTCCCATGGATCTCATGTAGCAAAACTTAAGTCCGGTCGGTCCTCAAAGGGTACATCTCCCTCTAAGTATCGAGATGTTCCCAACATTACTATTGAGGAATCCACACAGGCAAAATTACCCCGGCGGGAGGCTCCGGCTTCCAAAGCATTATCTATGGGGTCATAGTTTGACATGGATGGCACGGCCTCGACCGATCACCTGTTACAATGTTCTGGGGTACCGGCGGTTCCCGGTACCGACATCCAGACATTGGTGGCGTCGATGGATCAGAATATTCTGACCATGCAGCGTGCCATTACGGCCTTCATACAAGCTGTGACGCCCTCGGTACAACAACAAACCCCGTTGTTGATACCGATTCCGGTTCCGGATCCAGCTCCGGTTCCGATACCAGTACCGCTTGCATCGACGTCAGCATCGAAAGCAATGATACGGTATCCAGTGATGCCTGTTAGTACCGATTCGGTACCAATGACTCCCGATGTCGATACCCCTCGGTACTCGTATCGGGCTCTGCGAGAGCATCCAGACAGTCGATACTTCGATTCCTCTGATGAATCTGATGCATCAGAGGTTTCCATCGAAGCATCGGAGATTCGTCCTCAGGAACCCTCTTCTCCAAAAAGGAGAATGTCTCCTCCTGAGGACTTGTCTTTTCCAGGACGTCATCAGGGAGGTGGCCAGAGGCCTGTCCATTGCAGTAGCCTCTGAAACTGAGCCCAGAGCCAAAAAATTGGATATTCTTCAATATCCTAAGGCTCCTAAAGAGGCAGCCATTTTACCAGTACATGAGATTCTTTATGACCACATGTAAGGTATATGGGAAACTCCTCTTACCACCTCTCCCTTTTCTCGTAGGTTGGACACCATGTATCGTGTTCCTCGTCCTGGATTTCATAAGACTCAGCTCCCTCACCACTCTATTGTGGTAGAGTCTGCTATGAAAAAAATCAAAAGCACAAAAAGACACTCCTCTGCTCCTCCAGGAAGAGAATGCAGAACCTTAGATGCTTTTGGCAGGAAAATCTTCCAGGCCAGTATGCTTGTAGCCAGAATCAACTCATATAGTCTCTATATGGGAATGTTTCTAAAAGAGGTTACAGACCATCTACACACCTTATCTCCTTTTATGTCAGAAGATGAGAGAGAAGAATATATAACCTGGCTTAAACATGCACAGGATGTATCCAAGTTTTCCAATCATGCAGCCTTTGACTCCCTTGAGGGTGCCAGTAGAGCTTCGGCTATTGCCATAAGTGCACACAGAGTAACTTGGTTACAAGCCTCTGATTTGGAATCCTGGGTACAGGATGGTCTGGGCAACCTTCCCTGTACAGGGGAGAATCTGTTTGGCAAAGATTAGCAAGCAAAAGCCACCCAGATGGATGCTGAAAATTCTGCTTTAGATAGACTTTCAAAGTCTACCACTGCTCCTTTCAAGAAGAGGTTATTCAAGAAAGGATCTTTCCCAAAGAAAGGGAAATTTTCTTCTGCTTATGCTCATGCCTCTTCTCGGGGTCGTTTTGCTACAAAGAGCAACAACCAAAACAAGCCAAGCCTCAGGCTGCGAGGACTGCTACGGCCCAACAATCTCAGCCTCCTCAGGGCCTTTGACTTTCCACTAGAGAACTTAGTATTTCTGGCTCTAGAACATCCAGAGCCTCTCACCATCCCAGGAAGGTTAGCTCACTTTGCTCCCAGATGGGAACAAATCACAGCAAAGCACTGGACCCTCTCAATTATAAGGGAGGGATACAAGCTACATTTCTTATACCTTCCTCCTCACACCATGGTGAAACAGTTCAACTCTCCAACATCTCTTCTCGACCTTCTAGGTCAGGAGATTGCTACCCTTCTTGCCCAAGGGGCAATAGAAGAAGTACCCCTTCTTCAACGGGGCTCAGGGTTCTACTCCCCCTATTTTCTAATCCCAAAGAAAACAGGGGGCTATAGACCCATCCTAGATCTCAGAGAGTTGAACAAGTTTCTATGCAAGGAGAAATTCAAGATGATTTCTCTTGGTACTCTCCTTCCATACCTCCAGAGTCAAGACTGGCTTTGTTCTCTAGACCTCAAGGATGCGTACACCCATGTCCTCATCCATCCAACACACAGAAGGTTCCTTCGGTTCCTTTACCAAGGAAAGCACTACCAATACAGAGTGCTTCCTTTCGGTCTGGCCTCTGCTCCAAGAGTGTTCACAAAATGCATGGCAGTGGTAGCTGCATTTTTACGCGCACTAGGGATATTCGTATTCCCATATCTGGACGACTGGCTCATCCGAGCTCCATCCCAGTCAGAGGCTCAGACTTCCCTAGCCTGCACAAGGCGTGTTCTTCAGTATCTGGGATTGGTAATCAACATTTCAAAATCCCATCTCACCCCTATTCAGTCTCTAGAGTTCATAGGGACATTACTGGATACCACAACTGCAAGGGCATATCTTCCCCAGGCCCGTTGCCTACGCCTAGTGCAGTTAGCGTCCCAGATTCAGTTAAAATCCCATTTAACTGCTCGAGAGATGTTGCAACTCTTAGGCCACATGGCTTCCACAGTGCATGTGGTTCCTTATGCTCGCCTTCACATGAGGGCAGCTCAGTGGACTCTATCTTCCCAGTGGACCCAGGCATCAGGTTGCCTGTCAGACAAAATAGCAACCTCCAGTCGCCTCTTGTGGTCCCTCCACTGGTGGATGTCCAATCAAAATCTGTTGTTGGGATCCCCCTTTCAACAGGTGCTACCCCAAGCAACCCTTACGACAGATGCCTCTCCCAAGGGTTGGGGAGCTCATCTCCAAGACCTCTCCACTCAAGGCATCTGGTCTCCACAGGAGACATCTCTTCATATCAACCTCTTAGAGCTCAGAGCAATTTTCTTGGCTCTCAGAGTATTTCACACCCTGCTCAGCTACAAGACAGTCCTCATCCATACGGACAATCAGGTAGCCATGTTCTATGTGAACAAGCAGGGGGGGACAGGCTCTCTGTCGCTCTGCAACGAAGCTCTGAGATTGTGGGCCTTCGCCAGAGAGCATCAAATCCATCTCATGGCAGTGTATCTTCCAGGGGTTCAAAACTCTTGGGCAGACAGACTCAGTTGAGTTCTGCTTCCACACGAATGGTCCCTCCATGGGGACCAGGTAGCCAGGATCTTCCGGATTTGGGGTACCCCAGACATAGACCTATTTGCAAATCCGTGGAATGCCAAACTTCCCCGGTTTTGTTCCAGGATTCCATGTCAGGGAGTTCAGGCCAGGGATGCCTTCCTCCTTCACTGGGGGCAAGACTTCCTCTATGCCTTTCCACCTATTCTCCTAATCCCCAAGACTCTGTTCAAGCTTCAGAGAGACAAGGGGTCTACGATCCTCATAGCACCACATTGGCCACGCCAAGTGTGGTACCCTCTACTTCTGCATCTCTCTCAAGCTCCCTCCCTGGACCTGGGGTCTGCTCCAGATCTCCTCTCCCAAGAGGAGGGAACCCTGTGGCATCCAAATCCTCAGTCTCTTCATCTCAGGGCCTGGTTGCTGAAGGCCTAGACCTTCAAGATTTACACCTTTCTCAGCAAGTGAAGGATATCCTTCATGCTTCCAGAAAGCCTTCTACCAGACACTCTTATGCTTTTAAATGGAAAAGATTTTCCATTTGGTGTGCAGAAAATGGTCTTAACCCCTCTGCAATACCTTTGAATTCGTTACTGGACTATTTGCTGCATTTATCCCATGCAGGCCTTAAAACAAATTCAATCAGGGTCCATTTGAGTGCTATTGCAGCATCCCTGAAGCCTCTTAATGGACAACCTATTTCCTCTCATCCTCTTATAGCAAGATTCATGAGAGGCCTTCTTTTAACTAAACCTCCCATTAGACTACCCCCAGTGGCATGGGACTTAAATCTGGTTCTTGGCCAGCTTATGAAGCCACCCTTTGAACCCTTAGCCACTACCTCCTTGAAATTCCTTTCCTGGAAGGTTCTTTTTCTTATTGCACTCACTTCAGCTCGCTGTATCAGTGAGTTGCAAGCTCTAGTGGCTAATCCTCCTTATACAAGGTTCCATCATGACAAGGTAGTTCTCAGAACTAATCCACACTTTATGCCTAAGGCGGTTTCACCTTTTCATTTGAACCAGGAGGTATATTTACCTGTTTTCTTTCCAGGACCTCATGCATCAAGTGCAGAGAGGAATCTTCATATCCTGGATTGCAAAAGGGCACTTGCTTTCTATTTACAAAGAACACAGCAACATAGAAAGTCCTCTCAACCTTTTGTTGGGTTTGATCCTTCTCATTTAGGACTTCCAGTCTCTAAGAGAACTCTGTCCAATTGGATTGCTCAGTGTATTTCCTTCGCCTACCAGAGTAAGAATCTCTCTCTTGAAGGCCATGTCACAGCTCACAATGTGAGGGCCATGGCAGCCTCTATGGCTCATCTAAACTCTGTGTCCATCGACCAAATCTGTCGAGCAGCCACCTGGGCCTCGGTTCATACCTTCACAGCCTATTACTGCTTGGACAAGGATTCCCGCCGGGATGCCTTGTTTGGTCAGGCTGTTCTCAAACACCTGTTCCATACCTAATCAACTCCTGCCCTCCATCCCCGACTGGATGCCTGAGATTCATAGGTGGAGATGGAGCCCTCTAAGGACTCACAATCTGGGTGATCTCCCAGGCATCTCTAGCTGGGGAGTCCCCATATGTGAAGACTCATTCCTGCTTGTTCCTGGAGATAGCACAGTTACTTACCTGTAACAGGTGATCTCTGGGAACAGCAGTCTTCATAACCCACCCACCTCCCTTAGGAGTTGTATCTCTCTCTCTATCTATCTTTCCTTTCCTCTCTCTATCTTTGTCTCAGCTTTAAAACTCGAACTGGAGAGAGACGGTTGGGAAAGGCAGGAATGCTCTCAAAAGCTTTCCTTTTGGACGCTGGGGAGCGTTCCCGCTTAGGCTCCGTCGGTACCGACGATACCCATAAGTGAAGACTAATTCCTGCTGTTCCCAGAGATCACCTGTTCCAGGTAAGTAACTGTGCTTTATAGTGGCTCAGATGGTATGGTTCAATATTAGGACTAGTGCTAATAAAGTCCATTCAAAAGTGGGGAGGGGGGGTCCTAGAAGTTAGGAAAACTAACTGCCAAGTTGGGACAATACCTCAAGGAGTCGTTAGTAGTGTGGGAACAGCTAGGGGATGTAGAAAAGCAATGGGCAAAACTGAAAGGGTATATTTTAAGGGCAACAAACCTTTTTGTTAGGCATGTAAATAAACGTAAAAGGAATAGACCATTATAGTTCTCAAAAGAAGTAGCTGAAAAGGTGAAGAAAAAGAGGGTGGCCTTCATAAAATACAAGAAATTACAGAAAGAGAAGACAAGCATGAATATCTGGAAAAACTTAAGAGAAGCTAGGAAAGAGTCAGAAAAGCAAAGATACAAATGGAAGAAAAAATAGCAAATGTAGTAAAATGGCAGGGGAAGATATTTGTCAGATATATTAGGGAGAGGAGGAAGGGCAAAAGTAGTCAGACTCAAGGGTGAAGGTGTAGAAGCTGATGAGAATAAAGTAGAATTGCTTAACAAATATTTTTGTTCTGTGTTCATAGATGAAGGGCCAGGAGCAGGACCTCAGAAAACACCCTCAAATAGGAACAGTAGTGAAGTAGATCTTGAACGATTTTCAGAAGACTGTGTTCTTGAGGAACTAGCTAAACTAAAAGGTGGGGTGGGGCCACATTCCCGATCAGTATACTGATTGTAACAGGGGCTGGGCATGGCCCCATCGGATAGTATGCTGCTCTCTTACCCTCTGGGTGGCCTTTTTTCCCATAGCGGGGACCAGGCAAGTGGAAGCTCTGTGCGCATTTCTTCTGTGAGGACAACATGGGACAGATCGGGGGACCTCTTACAGCCATGGTGGTGTGGTCAGGATGTGTTCTCAAAAAAAAAATGGGAGGAGGAAGAAAGACAGACCTGGGGCCAGATGGGATACATCCTAGAGTACTAAAGGTTCTCCGGGAACAAGCAGGAAGTCAGTCCTCACATATGGGTGACGTCGGCACTGACGGAGCCCTCGCAGAAGCATCCCCCCTGCTTTCAAAGAAAGCTTTTAGGAGATGCTACCACACATGCATGGTCCCCTTCTCGCCCAGGGGTGCCATCTTGCTCAGTCGTCTATATTTTCCGCAGAGCCCTTCAGACATTTCTGTGGCTTGTCCCTGGAAAAGGTTGATTTTTCTCTGAGGTTTCATACTCGCCTCCAGTATCGCACCGGTACTCTTCCCGTCACTGACCTTGTTGCCTTGGCGTCGGGTTCGGTCTATTTTTGTAGTTTTCGTTCTTTTCTTTTTCTGGCGTCTTCGTGCCTTTTTTCTCCCACTGGCAGCCCGGAGAGTCTTTGACTTTGCAAGGGTGCTTTTTTCTCTCATGGCTACCAGTGGCTTTAAGAAGTATGATCAGTGCTCTGAAATTATGTCTGATTGACACACACGACTGCTGTTGACCCGGCAGCCTGCAGCCTCTGCAAAAGGATGTCCAGTAAGGTCCTCAAGAGCTGCCAGCAGCAGCACATTGTTTTCCCCCGAGTCCCTGGTGCCTTCGATGGCCAGGGCCTCGTCTGAGGCCCCGACGTCTCGGACAGAACCTCCCAAACTCGAGCCTCATCATGGATCCTCAGAAAGGGGTTCTCCCTCGAGGGAACCTAGGAAGAAGAAGAAGAAACCCTTGAAGGTGGCATCCTTGGATGGTTCTGACCAGCCGGGTGCTTCCCGTCCTCGGTCCCGCAGTCAGAGACTTTCGCTTGAGGCATCAGGGAGCGGCCTGCGAAGGTCCCCCCAAAAGGATCTGACCATGAACCGGCCTCTGTCCCGAGACACCATCCTCGTTGAGGATTCCCCTTTGGGGGGGACCTGGTATCGGTCCCGAGTCTCTCGGTGCCCGCGCCGAAGGCTTCAAAGCCTTCTGGCCTGGAGTCCAGAATGGCGGCCCTGGAGCGCAATTTGTCTGCCTTCATGGACCAGCAGCAGGCACATGTCTGGCATGACCGTTTCATCCGCTCCGACCAATGGGTCCTTGACATCCAAGAGGTCCCCCGGAGGCCGAGCCGATCCTTGAGGTCCTTCAGTCTCGACTTGATCCTCGGCCGAGGTCGCGCTCTGAGTTCCGCTCGACGGGACTGTGGTCATCTCTGGCAAGTATGCCGGGCGCCGGCTGCAGGGCACCCAAGGGCCACGGAGCAGCCCTCCTATGAGTCCTTGACGGATTACTCCGAATGGGAGACGGGACGAGGAGTCCCCTGATACCCGTCGCAACAGCGATGTCCCATCTGACTCTCCCATCTCAGAGCCCTGATGGCAGTCCCTGCCGGAGGATATGGATTTCATCAAGGATATGTCAAAGGCCCCGGCGTTCCTGACCGAGTCGGAGGAGGACCCTCGGGTGGATGAATTGGAAATCCTCCAGAACGAGACTCGTCCGCGGAAATCGCTCACGGTGCCCATGCCCCCTTATCCTGGAATGACTGATTCTCCAAATGTGGGAGACACCGGCTTCAGTACCGGTGGTGAGCAAACGGCTTGACTCGATGTATCAAGTCCGCCAGAGCCCGGGCTTCCAAAAGTCACAGCTGCCGCATAACTCCATGGTGGTGGAATCGGCCAGGCGTCGGCTGAAAAGCCAGAAGACACCCCCTTCTTCCCCCCCCCCCCCCCCCGGCAGGGAGGCTTGCACTGTAGACGCCCTTGGCAGAAAGTACTACCAGGGCACATTGCTCATCGGCGGCATCCAGGCCTACCACCTGTACATAGGCATGTACCTGAAAGACCTGACGAAGAAACTCGCCGAGTTCTCAGTTGGTCTCTTTGAGGAACTCTTGCCCAAGAACCTGCCCAAGGCAGTCTGTCAAATTCATGTCTCGAGTGGCCTATGACGGGTTTGAGTCAGCGGCTCGAGTAGCGGCGGCTGGCATCAGTTCACCCCGCCAAGCTTGGCTCGTCATCTGATCTCAAGCAGTGGGTTCAGGACAAATTGGTTGATGTCCCCTGCCAAGGAGAGAAACCTTTTGGCAAACCCATGACTGACAATGCTGCCGAGCTGGAGACAGAGTTCATGATGAGGGCCAGGCTCTCCAAAAAGACCACTGCCCTTCACCAACAGAAGGGCTCGGGTAAAAAATCCTTTTAGAAACATAGAAATATGACGACAGAAAAAGATCACATGCCCTATCTAGTCTGTCCTTCCATATCAACAACTACAACAGTCCTCTTTTTACCTTTAGAGATCCTCTGAGGAAGGAAGCTGTTTACAGAAACTACCCATCTTTTCAGGCCTCCCCAGCTCCCCAACAAGGTCAGCATTCCAAGGGACATGGGCATAGTCCTCGTAAGCAGAAGGCTCCAAAACCCCAGGCTCTGACCCCAGCCCAGCCAGGGGGGAGTTTTTGACTCGTTGAACATAGCCTATCTAACCCAAGGAGATCAGCAACCCACAGGAGGATGTCTGGCCCTCTATGCCCAGAGGTGGTTGACCATCACCACTGATTCCTGGGAACTTCAAGTAGTCAGGAAGGGTTACCTCCTCCACCTGACTCAGACACCTCCCCCTTATTTCCCGAGAGAGCACCTCAGGTCTCCCTTCCACTGGGACCTTCTACTGAAGGAGTTGGCAGGTCTTTTCAAGGACAAAGTGGTGGAACCAGTGCCCCACCACCTCAAGGGCAAGGGATTCTACTCCAGGTACTTCCTCAGGCCAAAAAGGACAGGGGGCTTAAGGCCCATCCTCGACCTGCGCAACCTCAACAAATTCCTGGTAAAGTAGATGTTCAAGATGTTCTCCCTTCGAACATTCCTGCCATACCTCCAGCAGAGAGACTGGCTATGCTCCTTAGACCTCAAGGATGCTTATACCCACATCCTCATTTACCCCAACCACAGGCAGTACTTGCAGTTCGTTGTGGGGGGCAGACATTTTCAGTACAGGGTCCTTCCCTTTGGCTTGGCCTCGGCCGCAAGAGTCTTCACAAAGTGCTTGATAGTCGTGGCCGCCTTCCAAGGGGTCTTCGTCTATCTCCAGGAACAAGCAGGAATGAGTCTTCACATATGGGTACGTCGGTACCGACGGAGCCTGCGCGGGAACGCTCCCCAGCTTCCCAAAAAGGAAAGCTTTTGGGAGCATACCACAGCGCCTGCGCGCTGCCTTCCCGCCTTTCCTAACCGCCTCTCCTCAGTTCTTCTTTGCCGCGGAGCCAGCAGGTCGAGCCCTGTCACCGCTGAAGAAGTTCTTTATTTTATTTTCTTTCTTTGGTCGCGTGTCTGCCTTCCCCGACTCCAGACCGGTACCGCCGGTCTTTTCTTTCTTTTCTTTAAAAAAAAACCCAAAAAACTATATATTTTTCCCTCACTTAGTGTATTTTTCTTTTTGGGCCTTAGGCCTCATAAGAAATTTTCCTCATGGAAAAACCAGCCTCCGGGTTTAAGAAATGCACTAAGTGCAGCGGTACCATTTCTGTTACAGACACCCATGAATGGTGTCTTAAATGTTTGGGTCCTGAACACTCCATTTCGGATTGTCCGTCCTGCTCTCTGATGTCTAAATGGGGTTTACAGAACCGAGCAGCTAAGCTCCATGTGCTGTTTCCCGCTGATGCAGCTTCGTTAGCATCGACGTCTTCCAGGGCTGCTTCTTCCCCCAATGGATCTCAGGTAACCAAACATAAATCCAGCCGGTCCTTGAAGGGTAGATCTCCCTCTAAGCATCGAGATGCCTCCGGGCTTGCCCTCGAGGATCCTGCACCGACAAAACAACCCCGGCGGGAAGCTCCGGCTTCCAAAGCTCCACCTATGGGGTTACAGGTTGACATCGATGGCACGGCCTCGACCGATCACCTGTTAGAATGCTCTGGGGTTCCGGCACAACCTTCCGGTACCGAGTTCCAGGCATTCATGGCGTCGATGGATCAGAATGTTCTGTCCATGCAGCAGGCTATCAGTGCCTTTATCCAAGCTGTGACGCCGTTGATACCACAACAAACTCTGTTGTCGGTATCGACTCGGGTACCGGCACCAGTGCCGATACCGGTACCGACTGCATCGGCATTGACCAGGATACCGACTGCAGCGGTTCCTTATCCAGGGACGCTCATCGGTACCGATCCGGTTCCGATGATGCCCGATGTCGATACTGCTCGATACGCGTACCGAGCGTTAGAAGAGCACCCTGACAGACGGTACTTCGATTCCTCTGGTGATTCTGATACATCAGAGGAGTCTGCTGAAGTATCTATAACCCTTCCTGAAGAGCCGCCTTCTCCAAAAAGAAGAATGTCTCCTCCAGAGGACTTGTCCTTTCAAGACTTCATAAAAGAAGTGGCTAAAGGTCTTTCTATTTCAGTATCCTCTGAATCAGAGCCTAGAGCAAAAAAATTAGATATTTTGGGTTATTCTAAGGCTCCTAAAGAGGCAGTCACCTTACCAATTCATGAGATTCTTTATGAACACATGATTGATTTATGGAAGACTCCTCTTACTATCTCTCCTCATTCTCGCAGATTGGACACTATGTATTGTGTCCCTCCCTGTCCTGGTTTTCATAAAACACAGCTTCCTCACCATTCCATTGTGGTGCAGTTAGCTATGAAAAGGATAAAGAGTACAAAGAGACACTCTTCTGCTCCTCCAGGAAGAGAATGCAGGACCTTGGATGCTTTTGGTAGGAAAATCTTCCAGGCCAGTATGCTTATTGCCAGAATCAACTCCTATAGTCTTTACATGGGTATGTTTCTAAAGGAGGTTGCAGATAAACTGCACACTTTCCTCCCTTTTCTACCAGAAGATAAAAGGGATGAATTCCTCATTTGGCTTAAGCATACTCAAGACATTTCAAAGTTTTCCAACAGGGCAGCCTTTGATTCCTTTGAAGGTGCCAGCAGAGCTTCTGGCATTGCCATAGCTGCTCGCAGAATTGCTTGGCTCCAGGCTTCTGATTTAGAGCCCTGGGTCCAAGATGGCTTAGGAAATCTTCCCTGTACAGGTGAAAACCTCTTTGGCAAAGAATGGCAAATTAAAGCCACTCAAAGGAATGCAGAAAATTCTGCTCTGGATAGACTTTCAAAGTCAACCTCCATTCCTTCCAAGAAAAAACCCTTCAAGAAGTCTTTTTTCAAAAAGGGCAGATTCCCTTCTACTTCTGGCCAACAATCCTCTACAGGTCGCTTTGCTACTAAGCGTCAGCAACCTAAACAGGCCAGGCCTAAGACTACAGGGGCTGCTGCAACTCAGCAGAACCAACCTCCTCAGGGTTTTTGACTTGATGCTAGAGAACTTAGCCTTTCTGGCTTTAAAACAGCCAGAACCTCTCACCATTCCAGGAAGGTTAGCTCATTTTCTCCCAGATGGGAGCAGATTACATCAGAGCAGTGGACCCTCTCCATCATAAGAGAGGGCTACAAACTTCATTTCTCAGATCTTCCTCCCCACACCATGGTGAGACACTTCAATTCTCCCATATCTCTTCTCGACCTTCTAGGTCAAGAGGTGATTACCCTTCTTGCCCAAGGGGCAATAGAAGAAGTTCCCCTTCTTCAACAAGGGTCAGGGTTTTACTCCCCTATTTTCTCATTCCAAAGAAGACGGGGATACAGACCCATATTAGATCTCAGGGAATTGAACAGATTTCTATGCAAGGAGAAGTTCAAGATGCTTTCTCTGGGCACTCTCCTTCCATACCTTCAAAGTCAGGATTGGCTTTGTTCTCTAGATCTCAAGGATGCATACACACATGTCCTCATCCATCCATCTCACAGAAGATTCCTCCGTTTTCTTTTCCAAGGAAAACATTACCAATGCAGGGTGCTTCCGTTTGGTCTGGCCTCTGCCCCAAGAGTGTTCACCAAATGCATGGCAACAGTAGCTGCATTTCTACGCACTCTGGGAATATTTGTATTCCCATACCTGGACGACTGGCTCATCCGAGCTCCATCTCAGTCAGAGGCCCAGACTTCCCTACTCAGTCCCTAGAGTTCATAGGGGCCTGGCTAGATACTACCACTGCAAGGGCCTATCTTCCTCAGGCCCGTTGCCTATGCCTAGTGCAGTTGGCCTCTCAGGTTCAGTCAAAGAGCCACTTAACTGCCCGGGAGATGCTACAACTGCTAGGCCACATGGCTTCCACAGTGCATGTGGTACCCTATGCTCGCCTACATATGAGAGCAGCCCAATGGACTTTGTCCACCCAGTGGACTCAAGCATCAGGAGCTCTCTCAGACCAAATAGCAACCTCCAATCGTCTCTTTTGGTCTCTCCAGTGGTGGATGTCCACTCAGAATCTGTTGCTGGGGTCCCCCTTCCAACAATTGTTGCCCCAAGCAACTCTCATAACAGATGCCTCCAAAACAGGTTGGGGAGCTCATCTTCAAGACCTCTCCACCCAAGGCACTTGGTCCCCACAGGAGACCTTTCTCCATATCAATCTCTTGGAGCTTCGAGCAGTCTTTCTAGCTCTCAAGGTCTTTCATACCCTGCTCAGCTACAAGACAGTCCTTATTCATACGGACAATCCAGTAGCCATGTTTTACATAAACAAGCAAGGAGGAACTGCCTCTCTGTCGCTTTGCAACGAAGCTTTAAGATTGTGGGCCTTCGCCAGAGAGCATCAAATCCATCTCCTGGCAGTATACCTCCCAGGAATTCAAAACTCTTGGGCAGACAGACTCAGTCGAGTTCTGCTCCCACACGAATGGCCCCTGCACATGGATCAGGTACTCAGAATCTTCCAAGAATGGGGAACCTCAGACATAGACCTCTTTGCAAGTCCGTGGAATGCCATACTTCCCCGGTTCTGTTCCAGAATTCCGTGTCAGGGAGTTCAGGCCAAGGATGCCTTCCTCCTTCACTGGGGTCAGGGTTTCCTGTATGCCTTTCCACCCATTCCCTTGATTCCCAAGACTCTGTTCAAACTCCAGAGGGATCAAGGATCTATGATCCTCATAGCTCCACGCTGGCCACGCCAAGTGTGGTACCCTCTACTTCTGCATCTCTCCCAAGCCCCCTCTCTGGACTTGGGAGCTGCTCCAGACCTTCTGTCCCAGGAGGAGGGGACTTTGTGGCACCCAAACCCCAAGTCCCTTCACCTCAGAGCTTGGTTACTGAAGGCCTAGACCTTCAAAGCTGGAATCTTTCTCAACAAGTGAAGGATATCCTCCATGCTTCCAGAAAGCCTTCCACTAGACGTTCCTATGCTTTTAAATGGAAAAGATTTTCCATTTGGTGTGCTGAAAGGAGTCTCGACCCTCTAGCACTACCTTTGAATTCTCTATTGGAATACCTCCTGCATCTTTCCGATGCAGGCCTTAAGACGAATTCAGTAAGGGTCCATTTGAGTGCTATTGCAGCATCCCTTAAGCCTATCAATGGACAACCTGTTTCCTCTCATCCTCTTATTGCAAGATTCATGAGAGGCCTAACTTTAACTAAACCTCCCATTAGGCCTCCTCCGGTGGCATGGGATTTAAATCTGGTTCTTGGTCAGCTTATGAAGCCTCCTTTTGAGCCCTTAGCCACCACCTCCTTGAAATTTCTTTCCTGGAAGGATATTTTCCTCATTGCAGTCACCTCAGCTCGCCGCATCAGTGAGCTGCAGGCCTTAATGGCTAATCCACCTTATACAAGGTTCCATCATGATAAGGTACTTCTTAGGACCAATCCACACTTTATGCCTAAAGTGGTCTCACCTTTTCATCTTAATCAAGAAGTATATTTACCTGTCTTTTTTCCAGCTCCTCATGCATCAAATGCAGAGAAGCATCTTCATACTCTGGATTGTAAAAGAGCTCTTGCCTTTTACTTACAAAGAACACAGCAACATAGAAAGTCTTCCCAGCTCTTTGTTGCTTTTGATCCCTCTCATTTGGGACTTCCAGTCTCTAAGAGGACACTGTCCAATTGGATTGCTCAGTGTATTTCCTTCGCCTACCAGAGTAAGAACCTTTCTCTGGAGAGCCATGTCACAGCCCATAATGTGAGGGCCATGGCCGCCTCTATGGCTCATCTAAATTCTGTGTCCATCGACCAGATCTGTCGAGCAGCCACCTGGGCCTCGGTTCATACCTTCACAGCCCATTACTGCTTGGACAAGGACTCCCGCCGGATGCCTTGTTTGGTCAGGCTGTTCTCAAACACCTGTTCCATTCTTAATCAGCTCCTACCCTCCATCCCTGGATAGATGCCTGAGATCCATAGGAGGAGGTAGAACCCTTCCCAGGGTTTCATATCCTTGGGGTTCTCCCAGGCATCTCAGCTAGGGAGTCCCCATATGTGAAGACTCATTCCTGCTTGTTCCTGGAGATAGCACAGTTACTTACCTGTAACAGGTGATCTCTGGGAACAGCAGGAATAAGTCTTCACAACCCTCCCACCTCCCCTAGGAGTTGTATCTCTCTATCTGTCTTTCCTTTCCTCTCTCTCTCTTTTGTCTCAGCTTTAAAACTCGAACTGAGGAGAGGCGGTTAGGAAAGGCGGGAAGGCAGCACGAAGGCGCTGTGGGATGCTCCCAAAAGCTTTCCTTTTTGGGAAGCTGGGGAGTGTTCCCGCACAGGCTCTGTCGGTACCGACGTACCCATATGTGAAGACTCATTCCTGCTGTTCCCAGAGATCACCTGTTACAGGTAAGTAACTGTGCTTTCCCTACCTGGACGACTGGCTCATAATGGCAGGCATGGCCTCAGAGATGCAGCAGGCCACCGCACATACCATCCAGGTTCTGCAAGACTCGGGGTGTATCATAAACTACCCCAAGTCTCACCTCCCGACATAGTGTCTGGAGTTCATCGGGGCAAGGATCGACACTCTATAGTCGAAGGCATTCTTACCGAGGGACAGGCCGACCATTTCAGGACTCTGGCTCGGGACATTCAATTCCGTCCATTCGTGCCCGCTCGGCTTCATCTCCGCCTCCTCGGGCACTTGGCCTGCATGGTCCACGTCATCCCCAATGCTCGCCGCCACATGAGGGTGGCGCAGTGGTGTCTCCGGGACCAGTGGTCTCAAGTCATAGGTCGCCTCCGAGACAGTGTGACTCGCCAATTGGCGGACTCCCGGATCTGGTGACAGTCTCTCCAGCATCTTGAGGCGGGGTATGCCTTTTCAGGCCCCAAGCCCCTCAAGGGTCACCACCGCGACACCTCCCTGCTTGGCTGGGGAGTCCACTGCAGAGATTTCTGCACCCATGGCAACTGGTCACCAGACGAGAGCAACCTGCTGGAGCTCCGAGCCATACACTTAGTACTGCGAGCCTTCTGTCATCACCTATGTCACCAGCCAGTGCTGGTCCAGACGGACAACCAGGTGGTGGTGATCTGTGTGAACAAACAGGGGGGTACGGGGTCTCTAACCCTTTGTCAGGAGGCACTGGTCCTCTGCTCGTATGCAATCCAATAGGATATCCACCTGTGGGCAGTGTACCTGCCAAGCCAGGACAACCTTTTGGCCGACAGGCTGAGCAGAGTCCTCCAACCACAGGAGTGGCAGCTGAACCCCAGGGTAACCAGTTGGCTCTTCTGGCTCTGGGGGGGAACCCGTGATGGACCTGTTCACCAGCCCAGACAACTTTCAGTTGCTTCTGTTCCCGGCAGGCCCACCCCTCCAGGGTAGCAGCGGACACGTTCCTTGTCTCATGGTCGGAAAGCCTCATCTATGCCTTCCCTCCTAAGCCGCTGATCACCAAGACCTTGTTCAGGACCCACCGCAACAGGGTCTTGCTCATCCTGATAGTTCGGTGGCCCAGGCAACTATGGTTTCCACTGCTCCTCCAGTTGACGGTGGAGCCCCCCCTTTCCTTGGGGACCACCCCGGGAGTCCTATCTCAGGAGGGGGGGGGGGGCTCTCCTGCACCCCAACCTGGGGACCCTGTCGCTGACAGCGTGGCTGCTGAGAGGGTGACTCTGGCCACTTTCAACCTTCCGGTTGAAGTGGAAGACATTCTGCTGGCCTTTCGCAAGGCCTCTACTAGAAAGGCTTACGCCCTCAAATGGCGCAGGTTCTCAGTTTGGTGTGCAGAACACGGGGCTGACCCTTTCTCCTGCCCGGTGGCACTGGTGTTACAGTACCTTCTCCACCTCTCTCAATTTAGGCTCAAGTCTAACTCTGTCCGAGTGCATCTTCGTGCCCTGGCGGTGCACCACCATCCAGTGGATGGTAAGCCCCTCTCGGTCCAACCCTTGGTGACCCATTTTCTTTGGGGTCTGCTCTTATTGAAGCCCCTGATTTGCCCTCTGGCAACTGAATGGGACCTCAATGTAGTGTTGGGCAGCTCACTCGCCACCCCTTCCATCCTCTAGCTACCTGCCACCTTCTTTCCTGGTCACGCTTGCTTCCTCTCGCAGAGCTAGTGAGCTTCAGGCACTTGTGGCGGAGGTGCCCTATACCAGGTTTTACAAGAACAGAGTGGTGCTTTTGAAATTCCTGCCAAAGGTAGTGTCGCCCTTCCATCTCAACCAGGAAGTGGTGCTCCCTACCTTCTTTCCAAGACCTCATTCCAGTTGGGTGGAGACGGTCCTTCACACATTGGACTGTAAGACAGCTTTTTCTTTCTATATCCAACGCACTCAGGGCCACCACAAAACTTCTCAACTTTTCATCTCCTATGACCCCAGTAGGCTGGGGGAGGTGGTGACCAAGCATATGCTGTCCACATGGGAGGCCATGTCATGGTGCACCATGTCAGGGCCATGGCTACCTCCGTGGAAAACATGCGCTCTGTCCTGATGGTGGACGTCTACCTGGTCGCCACCTAGTCATAAGGCATATGGGGATAGACTTAAAGATCTCTATGTATACTTGGGAGGAAAAGTGGGAGAGAGGAGAGATGATAGAGACGTTTAAATACCCCCGTAGCATAAATGCACAGGAGGAGAACCTCTTTCAATTGAAAGAAAGTTCTGCAACAAGGGGACATAGGAAGGAGGTGAAAGGAGATAGACTTAGGCATAATATGCAGATATATTTCTTTAGGGAAAGAGTGGTGGATGCGTGGAACAATCTCCCAGTGGAGGTAGTAGAGGCGAGGACAGTATCTGACAGTATCTGAATTCAAGAAAGCATGGGACTAACACAGAAGATCTCTGAAGGAATAAAAGGGACTATAGTAGTTGGTATGGAAGGGCAGATTGGATAAGCCATAGAGTTTGTTATAATATTTCTTATCAAATGCTAATCTTTCTAATTTTATAGGAGTTTCCTGACTCTTTTTTAGTGCTGTTCTTCTGGAAGAAGTTGAGAGTAATGTTTTAATGTTTTTTTGCATGTGCTTTTAAAATGAGGAATAAAATGTTAATATTAGGGAGCATTTTCAAAACGATTTAACTGGTTAGCAGACCTGCTAACTAGTTAAACTATGATTAGTGGGATTGTCAGCAGCACGAAATGATTTAGTGTTTCTGAATATACCCTGTTACTTGGT
Organism: Ichthyophis bannanicus; assembly: GCA_033557465.1. NCBI lineage: Eukaryota > Metazoa > Chordata > Amphibia > Gymnophiona > Ichthyophiidae > Ichthyophis > Ichthyophis bannanicus. The sequence continues at coordinate 205,741,350 of CM066039.1, read as the reverse complement.
TTGTATGCCCTGACACTAATCTCATAGTGTCAAGGCATTCTGTGGGCAGTGATGGGGGCAGCACCAGGGGTTAGCTGGTCAGTGGCAATATGGAGCCATGGCTGGTTAACCCTAATTGGACTAAACTTGGGATAAAAAAGGCTGGCCTAACTTTGGCCGGCTTAGCAGAATATTGGTACTGACCGGTTAGCTAATTGTCTAACTGGGTAATCCAGATATTCAGTGTTGGTGGCCAGATATGGCCCTGCATTGATTTTCCAGGTTGAAATTAAAGCGGTAACAACCAGACACTTAAAGTGTGCTGGCCGCCTGCCACTGAATATGTCCCTGTAATTTTTATGGCTTTATTTCTCTTCCTCTTCCTCTTCACCAAGTATCTCAGCTAATTGTGTTTCTTATATAGACTCATTCCTAAGCCCTTGCCATTTTATTCAATTAAAGTTGTTCCCTCGGGACCACGTAATGACGCGGAGCTGAGTGGGTGTCTCACTGCAGAGCTCCGCTCCCGACTAGCAGTTTTCTGGCTAAAATTCATATTTCAAGGTCCACATCTCATTGCCTGACACCTGAGGACGAGGAGGAAGACAGCACAGAAAAGGGGAGAGTGATTTAAAGCAGACGGTCTGGAGGGTATGCCCCTGCGAATGCTGACATCTAATAAGGAGCGCAACATCAAAATGGTGGTGGAACAGCCGACACAGCTTGTGATACTTCACGATGAGGTGGTGAGAGAAATTACCTGCTCTCTGACAGCGGTATTAGATGAGAGACTCTCTGGTTTGCATGCATCTTTTGAAGAGCTAAAGGTCAGTCTAGAGGCACAAGCATCGCACGTACAGCAAGTGGAAACATGGGTAGAGCATACTGAGAGCTGTTTGGCCTTGGAGCAGAGAGTGCAACAGCTTGAAAGGGGAAGGCAAGCACTCCTTGATCAACTAGATGGACCAAGAAAACAGAGAGGAGAAACAATATAAGAATTGTTGGACTCCCCGAAACGTTGAAAGAGACTGAGATTTGGAGCATGGTGGAAGAATGGCTCCCAAAACAGTTGGGCCTGCAGGTGAGCAACGCATACATGAAAGTGGAGTGGCTGCAGAGGATCAGCCCGCGTAGAGAGCAGGCAGCAAGGCCACGACCAATAATTGCGTGCATACTGGAGGGAGGAGTAGCCTAGTGGTTGGGGCAAAGTACTTCAGGCCAGAAGGTCGGGGGTTCAAATCCCACTAGAGGACAGCAACCTTGGGCTGGAAGGACTGGGGTTTCTAGTCCCACAGATGCTCCTTGTGGTCTTGGGCAAGCCACTTAACCCTCCACTGCCCATGTTCCCTGTAAGTATTAGTGTATGCATCTCATATCCCTGCGTGTTAAATGTATCCCCCAATTGTGCTGTGACTGCTTTGATTGAAGGATAAGGCGGTATACAAAACTGTCTAAATAAATAAATAAAAAATAAATACTGAATGAACTTCGCGGAAAAGAATAAATTAATGAAAAACTATAGAGCTCAGCAGCAGGTAGCTTATAAAGGTTACAAAATCTTGCTGTTTAATGACTATTCAGTCCGAGTTGCCGAAAAGTGCAGAAAAATTGGCACCCTATTGCTCCCAAATAGCCACGCGAGGGATAAGATTTGCATTACAGTATCCAGCGAGAGTGCGTCTGAATTATAATAACCAGACAAAATTATTTGAAACACCCGAGACTCTTAAGAACTTTGTGGACAGTTTGGAAGGAAATGGATCAACGTAAGCAGAAAGGCTCACAATTTAAAAAAAAAAAAAAAAAAAAAAAAAAAAAAGACTTTGGTGCGGTGCTGGCGAGCGGGATTCCCTCTTCTCCAAGAACAAGCAGGAAGTCAGTCCTCACATATGGGTGACGTCTGTGCCGACAGAGCCCCCATGCAGAGCAATCCCCAGCTTTCAAAGAAAGCCTTTGGGATTGCATCACGCATGCGCAGTCCCCTTCCCGCCCAAGGGTGCCATCTCGCTCAGTCTCCTTTTTTCCGTGGAGCCCAACAGATGTCGTCCAAGTTCCCTTGTGAAAAAGGTGTTTAAAAAAAGCCAGAAAATCTCTTTTCTGCTTAGCCAGTTCGACGCCGGTTCCCCTTCCCGCCTTGGCTTGGTACACCAGTATTGAGTCCGGTCCAAATGTTTGTTTTTGTCCTTAGAGACTAGCGTTCGCGCGCTCTCTTTTTTTTTTTTTTTTTTCCTTTTTAGCTGGCAGTCCGGTCTTTTGACCTTGCAGGGGCCCTTTTTCCCCGATGGCTGCCTGCGGGTTTAAAAAGTGTGACCGGTGCACAAGGTTAATGTCTCACCGACACACATGACTGCTACCTCCATTGCCTCGGGCCCGACCACGACACGAAGGTTTGTGGCCCGTGCAAGATGTCTTCCAAGGCCTTGAGGAGCAGGTAGCAGTAACATGATAGCATTTTTCCCAAGTCTGCACCCGCCTGGGCCTGGACCTCATCGGAGGCCTCGACATCTTGGGAGCTTACTGACTCTGAGCAGCGTCGAGTGAAAGGGGGTCTCCCTCGCGGGAACACCGGAGGAAGAAAAAATCCGTGAGGGCGGTGTCTTCAGATGGCTCTGAACAGCCTGGTCCCTTGCGGAGCCCGACCCGCCGCCCCGGATCCTTGGAGTAGGAGAGGCCTGCAAAACTCCCTCGTAAGGAACTGGAGACGCCAAGGCAGGTAAGCCCTGTCCTCATTGTGGACTCTCCTCCGGGAGAGCCGGCGTCGGGCCCGATGGCATCTGGTCCTGACCCGGGAGCTGTGGAGCCTCCTAAGCTTGGTCTCAGGATGGCTGCCTTGGCGCGCAGGATGGCTGCTTTCATGGACCAGCAGCAGGCACTGATAGCTGGTCTCACCGGTCCATCTGCCCCGACCACTGGGACTTTGACGTCGAAGTCGACACCGGAGGCTGGGCCAATCCTCGAGTCACTATGGTATCGTCAATCCTCGGTTGAGGTCCCCCTCAACCTCCCGTTTGGGACCGGCGTTGGGGCAGTCGAGGCCGAAGCTCTCGAGGCTGGAGCCACTCGATTCCTCCTCGGAGGGGTCCGGTTGGGAAACAGAGGACGAGGAGTCACCAGGCACCCACCAGACCAAGTGGTCCCCTCAGAGAAGGTCCCCCCCGGAAGACACCCGGTTCTTGGACTTCGTCTGGGACATGGCAAAGGCTTTGTCATTCCCGGTGGAGGCCAAGAAGGAGCCTCGAGCCAAAGAGCTCGAGATCCTCCAGTATGACTTCCCCCTCAGGAAGCCCTTACTGTACCGGTGCCTCCCATTCTGGAAAGGCTGATGCTCTGCATGTGGGAGACCCCGGCCTCGATGCCGGTGCTAATCGATTCCATCTATCGAGTTCGCAAGAGCGCTGGGTTCCAAAAAGCACAACTGCCGCACAACTCCATGGTTGTGGAATCAGCCATATGCTGGCTCAAGAGCCAGAAGATGCACTCCTCAGTTCCTCCTGGCCGGGAGGCCCATAACATGGATGCCCTCGGCAGAAAGTGCTACCAGGGTTTGATGCTGTCATGCCGAATCCAGACCTACCAGCTGTACATGGGCATGTACCTAAGAGATCTGGCAAAGGAGATTGCTAGGTTCTCAGCTGGTCTCTCTGCGGGACCTTTGCAGCGCTTCAAGGTCTTATCCACTGGGATCCGGGAGTGCTCGAAGTTTATGACTCGAGCAGCCTATGACGGCTTCAAGGCATCGGCCTGGGTAGCTGCGGCCAGCATCGGTGCACGCCACCAGGCATGGCTACAGTCGTCGGACCTGGAGCCATGGGTGCAGGACAAGTTGGTCGATGTCCCTTGCCGGGATGAAAACCTCTTCGGCAAGCCCATGACAGAAAAGGCTGCTGAAATCAAGTCCGAGTACCTGACCCGGACAAGACTTGAGAAGAAGACTTCTGCCTCTTCTAAAAAGAAGGGCTCAGGTAAAAAGCCATTTTTCCTGAGAAAAGGTACTACTTACCGCAACTACTCCACATATCAGGCTTTCCCAGCTCCCCAAAAGGGGCAGCAGGCCAAGGGACAGGGGCATGGCCTGCATAAGCAAAAGGCCCCCCAAGCCCCAGGTTCCGGCTCCGGCCCAGCCTGGAGGGTTTTTTTTGACTCCCAGAGCATAGTCCTTCTCTCCACAGAAGCAAGGCCATGCAGAGGAGGAAGGCTGACCTTGTATGCCCACAGGTGGCCAGCAATCACAAAGGATACCTGGATTCTCCAGGTGGGCTGTCAGCTACATCTCACCTAAGCTCCACCCTCTTACTTTTCAGGGGAGCCTCTCAGACCCCCTCTTCACAGGGACCTCCTTTTAAAGGAGCTGGCAGGTCTTCTAGAGGATCAGGCGGTAGAACCGGTGCCACACCACCTGCAGGGGAAGGGCTTCTACTCCAGGTACTTCCTGATACCAAAGAGAACTGGAGGCCTAAGACCCATCCTCGACCTGCGCAACTTAAACAAGTTCCTGGTGAGGGAAAAGTTCAAGATGCTTTCCTTTGGAATATTGCTGCCTTACCTCCGCCAGGGAGACTGGCTATGCTCCTTAGACCTAAAGGATGCTTATACACACATCCTCATTCATCCAGACCACAGACAATATCTACGATTTGTGGTGGGAGCAAACAACTTCCAGTACAAAGTGCTTCCATTTGGCCTAGCCTTTGCACGCAGGGTGTTCACAAAGTGCCTAGTGGGGGTGGCAGCCTTCCTAAGAAATCAGGGGGTATTTGTCTTCCCCTACTTGGACGACTGGCTCATCAGAGCCCAGTCAGCCCTGGAGGCCCAACAGGCCACGTCTCGCACTATTCAGTTGCTACAGCACCTAGGGTTTATGATAAATTACACAAAGTCCACTTTGGTTCCCTCTCAGGGACTGGAGTTCATAGGAGCAAGGTTAGACACCCTTCAAGCAAGGGTTCATCTACCGGAAGACAGGGCACAGAGACTTGTTGTCCTAGTGCAGCAAGTGAGTCGCAGATCCCATATTTCAGCAAGACACTTTCTGTGTCTTCTTGGTCACATGGCCTCCACGGTACATGTGACACCCAATGCTCGCCTCCACATGAGAACAGCTCAGTGGTGCCTCAGAGACCAGTGGTTCTCCAGGACCAAGCAGGAAGTCAGTCCTCACATATGGGTGACGTCGGCGCCGACGGAGCCCTCGCGGAGCAATTTTCCCCAGCTTTCAAAGAAAGCCTTTGGGAATTGCAGCGCGCATGCGCGGTCTCCTTCCCGCCCAAGGGTGCCATCTTAGCCAGTCTTCTTTTTTCCGCGGAGCCCTACAGACGTACCCGTCGTGTCCCCGCGAAAAAGTTGATTTTTATAATATATTTCTCTTTTTTCCTTCGGTTCGACGCCGGTCTTTTTCCTGCCCGGACTCGCGACACCGTCACGAGTCTCTCTCTTATTTTTCGGTTTTTCTGATTTTACTCAGTTTCGTTTTCGGTTTTTCGCTGGCAGCCCGGTCCTTTGACCTTGCAGGGGCCCTTTTTCCCCCGATGGCTGCCAGTGGTTTCAAACGGTGTGGTCAGTGTGACAGAAATATGTCACTCACTGACACACACGATAATTGCCTCCGCTGCCTGGGCCCGGATCATGAAGAAATGATCTGTGGGGCCTGTGGCAAAATGTCCTCCAAAGCGTTGAGAAGTCGGCGGCACCAGCGGGATAGAATCTTCGCTGACCCCAGCCGTACCCGGACCTCGTCGGAGGCTTCGGCGTCCAGAGGTTCCAGCTCTGACCATCGCCGAAGCTCCTCCGACAGGGGTTCTCCCTCCGGGGACCATCGACGGAAGGCGAAACCCGCGAGGGCGGCGTCGGTGGACGCTCCTGGCTCCGCGAGGGCCAGGTCGCATAGCCCCGATAGCCGTCCCGGGTCCTTGGAGAAGGAGCACCTCCCGAAGCGACCTCGCCTGGAGTCGGAGTTGCCTGCTCGGGTAAGTCCTGTAGTCCTCCTGGACTCGCCTCTGCGACTGCCGACGTCGGGCCCGAGTCGGGGGCTGCTGGGTCACCTGAGGTCGGACTCAGGTTGACGGCCTTGGAGAGCAGACTGTCTGCCTTCATGGACCAGCAGCGGGCACTGATCGCTAGCCTCGCTGGCGCTGCTGCCCCGACCGCCGGGACGTCGACGTCTAAGTCGACCCCGGAGACCGAGCCGATCCTCGAGTCCATGCGAACCCGAGTCGATCCTCGGTCGAGGTCACCCTCGGCCTCCCATTCGGGACCGAGGTCGTCGACGCCGACTCCCTCGGTGTCGGGGCGCCCGAGCCGACCCCACCGATTCCTCCTCGGAGTCGGTCTGGGAATCGGAAGAGGAAGAGTCACCTGATTCCTTTCGGACTCGGTGTGTCCCCTCGGACTCGCCTGAGTCCGAACCTCGGAAGCAGTCCCCTCCGGAGGATGCCCGGTTCTCGGACTTCGTCAGGGATATGGCCAAGGCTTTGGCCTTCCCTGCGGATCCCGAGGAGGAGCCTCGAGCCGAAGAGCTCGACGCCCTCCAGTATGACTCTCCCGCCAGGGAACACTTTACTGTACCGGTTCCTCCCATGCTGGAACGACTACTCTTCCGCATGTGGGAGAGTCCGGCCTCCTCGCCGGTCTTAAGCAAGCGGGTCGATTCCATCTATCGAGTCCGCAAGAGTCCTGGCTTCCAAAAAGCACAGCTACCACACCATTCCATGGTAGTGGAATCGGCCATGCATAGGCTTAAGAGCCAAAAGATGCACTCCTCGGTGCCTCCTGGCAGGGAGGCCCGTAACCTGGATGGCCTTGGTAAGAAGTGTTTCCAGGGCTCTATGCTTGCTTGTCGTGTCCAGACCTACCAGCTATACATGGGCATGTATCTCCGAGACCTGGCTAAAGAGCTAGCCGGATTCTCCGCTGGATTGTCCGAGGAACCTTTGCGGAGGTTCTTGGCCTTAACAACTGGTATTCGGGAATGCTCCAGATTCATGTCCCGAGCAGCCTATGATGGCTTTGAAGCATCGGCTCGAGTGGCCGCAGCCGGCATCGGTGCCCGCCGACAGGCTTGGCTTCAGTCGTCTGACCTTGAACCCTGGGTGCAGGACAAGTTGGTCGATGTCCCCTGCCGAGGCGAGAACCTCTTTGGCAAGCCCATGGCGGAAAAGGCTGCACAGATCGAGACGGAGACTCTCACCAGTACTAGGCTTTCTAGAAAGACCTCCGCTCCTTCCCAGAAAAAGAAGGGCTCGGGAAAGAAGTCCTTTTACCCGAGAAAGGCTGCTGCCTATAAACACTACCCTCAATATCAGGCCTCCGCAGCTCCCCAACAGGGCCAGCAGGCCAAGGGACGGGGTAACGGGTCCCGTAGGCAGCAAACCCCCAAGCCTGCACCACCAGCCCCTGCTCAGCAGAGTGGGGGTTTTTGACTACATCAGCATAGCCTCTCCCCCTCCGCTGGCTCCTCCCAGCACCGGAGGCCGGCTGGTTCACTTCGCCCACAGGTGGTCCAACATCACTTCCGATGCCTGGGTGCTTCAGGTCGTACGAGAAGGCTATCTTCTCCACTTCCATCAGGTTCCTCCCTCTTATTTTCCGGGAGAACCTCCACGACTCCCTCTGCACAGGGACTTACTCCTTCAGGAGTTAGCAAGTCTCCTACAGGAACAGGCTGTGGAACCAGTGCCCCACCACCTGAGAGGTCAAGGCTTTTATTCCAGGTATTTTCTAATACCAAAAAGAACAGGAGGCCTCAGACCCATCCTTTGACTTGCGCAACCTCAACAAGTTCCTCGTGCGAGAAAAGTTCAAAATGCTTACCCTTGGAATCCTTCTGCCCTACCTCCAGCAGGGAGATTGGCTATGCTCCTTGGATCTAAAGGATGCCTACACGCACATCCTCATCCACCCAAGCCACCGCCAATACCTACGGTTTGTGGTGGCAGGAAATCATTACCAGTACAGAGTACTGCCCTTTGGCCTGTCCTCCGCACCGCGAGTCTTCACAAAATGTCTCGTGGTGGTGGCGGCCCATCTCAGGCTTCACGGCCTCTATGTCTTTCCGTACCTCGACGACTGGCTCATCAGAGCAGCGTCCGCTCCGGAGGTCACCAACGCCACGCACCGCACGGTGACCCTTCTGCAGTACTTGGGCTTTGTCATAAACTTCGCAAAGTCCACTTTGCTCCCCTCACAGGATCTCGAGTTCATCGGCGCAAGACTGCACACTCCTCAGGCGCGAGCTTTCCTGCCTCTCGACAGGGCTCAACGGCTCATGGACCTAGCCGGCCGTTTTCGCAGCCAGTCCCTGGTCTCCGCCAGGCGCTTCCTGAGACTGCTCGGCCATATGGCTTCCACCGTCCATGTGACCCCCAATGCCCGCCTGAATATGCGGCCTGCTCAATGGTGCCTTCGCAAGCAGTGGCAGCAAGCCACCGCCGGTCTAGCCGACTTAGTGCGCATCTCCGAGCCGCTGGCCTCTTCTCTCCAGTGGTGGCTTCATCGGCCGAACCTGGTACTCGGCATGCCTTTTCAGTCACCTCAGCCGGCTCAAGTGCTGACGACAGATGCGTCCCTCCTGGGTTGGGGAGCACATTGCCAAGGGGCATGTACTCAGGGTCTTTGGACCGCGTGGGAGTCTGCTCAACAGATCAACTTCCTGGAGCTCAGAGCAATTCGTCTGGCGCTCAGGGTTTTCTCCCACCTGACTTCTCACCAGTCCGTCCTTGTCCAGACGGACAATCAAGTGGCCATGTTCTACGTGAACAAACAGGGGGGCACGGGCTCCTTCCTTCTCTGCCGCGAGGCTCAGAAGCTCTGCTCTTGGGCCGTCAGTCACGGCATCCTTCTCAAGGCAGTTTATCTCCCAGGCCAAGAAAATTGCCTGGCGGACAAACTCAGCAGGATCCTCCAGCCGCACGAGTGGCGCCTGGATCCCTTGGTAGTTCAGAAGCTCTTTCTAAAGTGGGGCCTCCCCACGATGGATCTCTTTGCCAGTCCTCTCAACCGACAACTTCCTCGCTTCTGTTCTCGTCAGCCACATCCCCTTCGAGTTGCGGCGGATGCTTTTCTACTCTCATGGTCGGAGAGCCTTCTGTATGCTTTTCCTCCCATCCCGCTAGTCTCTCGAACTCTTTTTCAAGGTTCTCCGAGACCAAGCTTCCATGATCCTGATCGCTCCTCGCTGGCCCAGACAGCCGTGGTTTCCACTCCTGCTGCAATTAGCGGTGGAGGATCCATTCCCTCTGGGGTTTCAACCGGATCTCCTCACTCAGGATCAGGGGTCTCTGCTACACCCCAATCTCAGATCTCTCAATCTAATGGCCTGGCTGCTGAGAGGGTAGTCCTTGCTCCCCTTCTCCTGCCGGCAGAGGTGGAAGAGGTTGTCCTAGCTTCTCGGCGACCTTCTACCCGCAAATGCTACGCCCTTAAATGGCGTCGCTTTTCCGTTTGGTGTACCCAACAGTCTCAGGATCCCTTCTCCTGCTCGGTGTCTGTGATCTTGCAGTACTTGCTCTACCTCTCTAATCTGGGACTTAAGTCCAACTCCGTCAAAGTTCACCTCAGTGCTCTTTCAGCACATCATGTGCCGGTGGACGGCAGACCTCTTTCCAGCGACCCTCTCGTAGCGAGGTTTCTCTGAGGTCTCCTTCTACTTAAACCACCTCTGCGCCCGCCAGCGCCTGACTGGGATCTGAATGTGGTTTTACAGCGGATCACCTGTCCGCCTTTTGAACCTATGGCTACCTGTTCTCTCCGTTTTCTTTCTTGGAAAACATTGTTCCTGATAGCCCTCACTTCCGCTAGACGCGTAAGTGAATTGCAGGCCCTCGTGTCTGATCCCCCTTACACTCTGTTCTACAAAAATAGGGTAGTCCTACGGACTCACCCAAAATTTCTTCCAAAAGTGGTCTCCCCTTTTCACATCAATCAGGAGGTGGTACTTCCGACCTTCTTTCCCAGACCACACTCCAGCCGAGCTGAAATGGTCCTACATACCCTGGACTGTAGAAGAGCATTGAACTTCTACCTTGACCGTACGCGGGAGCACCGTAAAGCTGCTCAGGTTTTTGTGTCTTTTGACCCCAATAAATTGGGGCTCCCGGTCTCCAAGCGTACTCTGTCCATCTGGGTTGCTGACTGTATTGCTTGGGCTTATGGGGCAGCCGGACTTTCGTTAGAAAGTCGAGTCACAGCTCATTGTGTTCGGGCGAAGGCTACGTCAGTGGCTTACCTCCGCTCTGTTCCGCTGGCAGACATCTGCTGGGCCGCTACTTGGTCTTCGAGCCAGACTTTTGCGGTCCATTACTGTCTCGAGAGGGAGTCCCGCAGGGACAGTGCTTTCGGACAGGCAGTCCTCCGAAATCTCTTTGAGGTTTGAGCAACTCCTACCCTCCATCCCGGATGTGGGCTACCGGTGGGTAATAATTCAGTGAAGATTCCTTCCTTCTGTGCCGCTGAGCTAGAGGGAGCTCATTTTTGTGCTTAGGGTCTCCGGTAGCCTTAAGCTTGGGAGTCCCATATGTGAGGACTGACTTCCTGCTTGGTCCTGGAGAAAGCGTAGTTACTCACCTGTAACAGGTGTTCTCCAGGAGCAGCAGGAATCAGTCCTCACAACCCTCCCTCCTCCCCTTGGAGTTGCAATCATCTGCTTAAGTTTTTTTTGCAAATTTTTATGCTGTCTTTTAGCTATGTCATCAGACTGGCTAAGATGGCACCCTTGGGCGGGAAGGAGACCGCGCATGCGCGCTGCAATTCCCAAAGGCTTTCTTTGAAAGCTGGGGAAAATTGCTCCGCGAGGGCTCCGTCGGCGCCGACGTCACCCATATGTGAGGACTGATTCCTGCTGCTCCTGGAGAACACCTGTTACAGGTGAGTAACTACGCTATACAGGCCACAGGCCGACAGAGACACCATAAAGGTGTCCAAATGACTGGTGCGGTCATTATCTTGGTGGCTTCAACCACACAACCTATTGGAGGGAGTGCTGTTCCAGCCTCCTCTGCACACGAGAGTGCTGACCACAGATGCCTCCTTGTTGGGCTGGGGAGTCCATTGCCAGGAATTGTGCACTCAGGGTATGTGGTCTCCACAGGAAAGCACACAGCAGATCAATCTCCTAGAGCTTCGAGCTATCTGCCTAGCTCTACGGACCTTCTGTCAAACTCTGGCCGATCAGCCTGTCCTAATTCAAACGGACAACCAGGTGGCAATGTACTATGTGAACAAGCAGGGGGGCACAGGGTCTCGCATTCTCTGCCAAGAGACCCTGGACCTATGCTCATTTGCAGTCAGCAAAGATATGCACCTCAAAGCTGTTTACTTCCCAAGTCAGGAAAACTTCTTAGCCAACAAGCTCAGCAGAATCCTGCAGCCACACGAGTGGCAACTGGATCCCAGTGCTGGGGGTGTCCATCCATAGATCTGTTTGCGAGCCCACAGAATCACCAGTTGCCTCGCTTCTGCTCCAGACAGCCACACCCAAGCAGGGTGGCTACAGACGCGTTCCTAATATCATGGTTGGTGGACCTCCTGTATGCGTTTCTTCCCACGCCCCTGGTGACTCGGACTCTTTTCAAGGTCCTTTAGGACAAGGCCTCGGTCATCCTGGTAGCTCCCAGATGGGTGAGGCAGCCATGGTTTCCTCTGCTGCTTCAACTGGCGACAGAGGCCCTGATTCCTCTGGGATTGCGCCCCAACCTCCTTTTGCAGGAGAGGGGTCTCTCAACCTGATGGCATGGCTGCTGAAAGGGTAGTTCTCGCATCACCTCTCCTCCCTAAGAATGTAGAGGATGTACTGCTAGCCTCAAGGAGGCAATCGACTAGAAAGACCTATGCGTTCAAGTGGCATAGGTTTGAGGTGTGCTGTAATAAAAAGGCAGAAAACCCTATCTCCAGGAACAAGCAGGTATGTAGTCATCACATATGGGTATCGTCGGTACCGATGGAGCCTGCGCGGGAACGCTCCCCAGCGTCCAATCAGAAAGCCTTTGGGAGCATCCCACAGCGCCTGTGTTCTGCCTTCCCGCCTTTCCCAACTGCCTCTCTCTAGTTCTTCTTTTTCCGCGGAGCCAGCAGGTCGTGTTCCTGTCACTGCAGAAGAATTCTTTTTTTCTTTCTGTCTTTTTTGTGGTCGCGTCTGCCTTCCTTGACACTCTACCGGTACCGCCGGGTTTTTTTCTTACTTCTGTAAAAAAAATATATATATATTCTCTTTTTTCTTTTTCCTTCAGGTGCACGTGCCTTTTTTGGGCCTTAGGCCCAAAACCTTTTCCTTACCATGGAGAAACCTGCCTCAGGTTTCAAAAAGTGCACCAAGTGTGGCGGTACCATCTCCGTCACCGACACCCATGAATGGTGTCTAAAATGTTTAGGTCCTGACCACTCCATCACGGATTGTATGTCCTGCGCCATGATGTCTAAAAGAGGTCGGCAGAACCGAGCTGCTAAGTTCAGTACCCTGTTTCCCTCTGATGCAGCTTCGGTGGCATCGACGTCCTCCAGGGCTGCTTCTTCCTCCTGTGGATCTCAGGTAACTAAACATAAATCCAGCCGGTCCTCGAAGGGTAGATCTCCTTCTAAGCATCGAGATGCCTCTGGCGTTGCCCTCGAGGATTCTGCACCGGCAAAATTACCCCGGCAGGAGGCTTCAGCTTCCAAAGCATTATCGGGGTTCCAGGATGTTCTCGAGGCCTCAACCTCGGCAGAACTACTGGTGCCATGCTCTGGGGTACCGGCGGTTTCTTCTGGTACCGACATCCAGGCATTGGCAGCATCGATAGACCAGAGAGTTCTGGCTATGGAACGCAGTCTGGCAGCTTTCCTTGCGGCATCGAAGCCCTCTGAACCGCGACAGACAATTACACCGGTACCGACACCGGTACCGGTACCAATGGCATCGGTGTCTGCTTTGCCGGTACCCAGTCAACCAATGATCTCCGGTACCGATACCCCGGTACCGGTTACTCCCGGTACCGACTTTGGTCGGTACGGGTATCGGGCTCTTCAAGAGCATCCAGACAGACGATACTTCGAGTCCTCAGAAGAATCTGAGGATTCTGACAGTTCTGTCGATGCAGCGATGCTTCTCCCAGAGGAGCCCTCCTCTCCTAAACGCAGGATGTCTCCTCCAGAGGATATTTCCTTCCAAGATTTTATTAGGGAGGTGGCTCGGGGCCTGTCCATTACTGTGGCCCCTGAAACAGAGGCCAAGGAATTGGAAATTCTACAATATCCTAAAACGCCTAAGGAGGCAGCTACCTTGCCCATTCATGAGATTCTATATGATCTCATGTTAAGGATGTGGGAAACACCTCTCACCACCTCTCCTCATTCTCGTAGACTCGATACTATGTATCGATACATACTATGTATCGAGTCCCTCCTTGTCCTGGATTCCATAAGACTCAGCTTCCTCACCACTCTATTGTAGTGGAGTTAGCTATAAGAAGGATCAAGAGTGCAAAAAGACATGCCTCTAATCCTCCAGGACGTGAGTGCAGAACTCTGGATGCTTTTGGACGTCGGGTCTTCCAAGCTTCCATGCTTTCTGCCAGGATCAGTTCCTATAGTCTCTATATGGGAATGTTCCTGAAGGAGGTCACAGATGATTTAGAGGCTTTAAGTCCTTTTCTTCCTGAGGATAAAAGACAGGCTTTTCTCACTTGTCAAACATGCCCAAGATGTTTCAAAATTTTTCAAGCCGTGCAGCCTTTGACTGCTTTGAGTGCATCAGCAGAACCTCGGCTATGGCCATAGGTGCACATAGAATTGCTTGGCTCCAGGCATCTGATTTAGAGCTCTGGGTACAAGACAAATTGGGAAATATCCCTTGTACTGGTGAGAACCTGTTTGGTAAAGATTGGCAGGAAAAAGCTAATGAAATGGATGCTGAAAATTCCACCTTGGATAGATTATCCAAGTCCACTGCTGATCCTGCAAGAAGAAAATTGTTTAAGAAACCATTCTTTTCTAAAAAGAAAAATTCTATCCTGCTTATGTTCAGCAGGGATGTTCTGCAGGTCAGCTTGCCAGGAAAGGTCAGCAACCACCCAAACAGAAGAAAGTAATGGCTGCTAGGCCTCAACCGGCCCAGCAGGCTCAGCCTCCACAGGGCCTTTGACTCTCATCTAGAGAACGTAGCCTTCCTGGTTCTGGAGGGACCAGAACCTTCCACCATTCCAGGAAGGTTATGTCATTTTGCCCCCAGATGGGGGCAAATAACAGCAGAGCATTGGACACTCTCCATCATAAAGGAGGGGGGTACAAGCTTCATTTTTCAAGCATGCCTCCTCACACAATAGTAAGGCAGTTCAATTCTCCGACCTCTCTCATCAGCCTGTAAGGTCAGGAGGTCGCTATCCTTCTTGCCCAAGGGGCAATAGAAGAAGTACCCCCTCATCAACAGGGTACAGGGTTCTATTCCCCTTATTTTCTTATTCCAAAGAAAACAGGGGGTTACAGACCTATCTTAGACCTCAGAGAATTGAACAAATTCCTTGTCAAGGAGAAATTCAAAATGATTTCTCTCGGATCTCTGCTGCCATACCTTCAGAGTCAGGATTGGCTTTGTTCTGTAGATCTCAAGGATGCGTACACTCATCTTCTCATCCATCCAACTCACAGAAGGTTCCTTCGGTTCCTTTTTCAGGGAAAGCACTACCAATACAGGGTGCTTCCATTTGGCTTGGCCTCAGCACCAAGGGTGTTCACGAAATGCATGGCTGTTGTAGCAGCATTTCTCCGCACTCTAGGGATATTCGTCTTCCCTTACTTAGACGATTGGCTCATTCAAGCCCCAACAGAGTCAGAGGCTAGGACTTCTCTATCCTGCACAATGCATATCCTTCAGTATTTAGGGCTGATAATAAACATCCCAAAATCCAGTCTGACTCTCACTCAGTCTTTTAGAGTTCATAGGAGCTTCCCTGGATACCACAAAGGCAAGGGCCTATCTCCCCCAGGCCCGTTGCCTTCGCTTGGTGCAGTTAGCTTCTCAAGCAGTGCTAAAGCCTTATTTAACTGCTCGAGAAATGTTAAAACTACTAGGCCACATGGCATCCACCGTGCATGTGGTTCCCTATGCTCGCCTCCACATGAGGGCAGCTCAGTGGACTTTATCCACCCAATGGACCCAGGCATCAGGATGCCTGTCAGACAAAATAGCAAACACAAGTCGCCTCATTTTGTCCCTCCAGTGGTGGAAGTCCACTCAAAACCTGTTGCTGGGGTCCCCTTTTCAGCAACCCCTACCCCAAGCAACTCTCACAACAGATGCTTCTCCAATGGGTTGGGAAGCTCATCTGCAAGACCTCTCTACCCAGGGCACCTGGTCTCCACAGGAGAGTTATCTACATATCAGTCTCTTGGAGCTCAGAGCAATCTTCCTTGCTCTGCGAGTGTTCCACACCCTGCTCAGCTACAAGACAGTCCTCATTCATACGGACAATCAAGTAGCCATGTTCTATGTGAACAAGCAGGGGGGAACAGGCTCTTTGTCGCTTTGCAACGAAGCTTTGCGAATATAGGCCCTCGCCAGAGAGCATCAGATTCATCTTCTGGCAGTGTATCTTCCAGGCATTCAAAACTCTTGGGCAGACAGACTCAGCCGAGTTCTGCTTCCACACGAGTGGTCTCTGCATGCAGACCAGGTGACCAGGATATTTCAACTTTGGGGAACCCCGGACATAGACCTCTTTGCAAGTCTGTGGAATGCCAAACTTCCACGGTTCTATTCCAGAATTCTGGCTCAGGAGGCTCAGGCCAAGGATGCTTTCCTATTTTACTGGGGTCAAGACTTCCTTTATGCCTTTCCACTCATTCCCCTAATTCCCAAAATCCTGTTCAAGCTTCAGAGAGACAGAGGCCATATGATTCTCATAGCTCCACATTGGCCATGGCAAGTGTGGTACCTCTGCTTCTACATCTCTCTCAAGCTCCCTCCCTGGAGTTAGGGTCTGCTCCAGATCTCCTATCCCAGGAGGATGGACTGTTAAGGCATCCCAATCCCCAGTCTCTGCATCTCAGGGCTTGGTTGCTGAAGGCCTAGATCTCTATGATCTTAATATCCCTCAGCCAGTGAAAGATATTCTTCTTGCTTCCAGGAAACCTTCCACATGACGCTCTTATGCTTTCAAGTGGAAAAGGTTTACCATATGGTATTCGCAAAATGCTCTTAACCCCCTTGCGATACCTCTGGAATCATTGCTGGAGTATCTCCTTCATTTATCTAATGCAGGTCTTAAGACTAATTCAGTAAGAGTCCATTTGAGTGCTATTGCAGCTTCCCTTAAGCCTCTAAATGGACAACCTATTTCCTCTCATTCTCTTATAACAAGATTTATGAGAGGCCTTCTTTTAACTAAGCCTCCCATTAGGCCACCACCGGTGGCATGGGACTTAAACCTGGTTCTTGGGCAGCTCATGAAGCCACCTTTCAACCCTTTAGCTATTACCTCCTTGAAATTCCTTTCTTGGAAGGTTATCTTTCTCATTGCAATCACATCATCACGCCGCATTAGTGAGTTGCAAGCGCTAGTAGCTGATCCACCTTATACAAGGTTCCATCATGACAAGGTAGTCCTGAGGACTCATCCACACTTTATGCCAAAGGTGGTCTCGCCTTTTCATCTGAACCAAGCGGTCTACCTACCTGTGTTTTTTCCAAGGCCTCATGCATCAAATGCAGAGAGGAATCTTCATACCTTGGACTGTAAAAGAGCTTTAGCTTTTTACTTACAAAGAACACAGCAATATAGAAAGTCCTCTCAACTCTTTGTTGCTTTTGATCCTTCTAATGTGGGACTTCCAGTCTCCAAGAGAACACTGTCTAACTGGATTGCTCAGTGTATTTCCTTCGCCTATCAGAGTAAGAACCTTTTTCTGGAGGGCCATGTCACAGCTCACAATGTGAGAGCCAGGGCAGCCTCAATGGCTCATCTGCACTCTGCGTCTGTCGATGACATCTGTCAAGCAGCCACTTGGGCCTCGGTTCATACCTTTACAGCCCATTACTGCTTGGACAAGGACTCCCGCCGGGATGCCTTGTTTGGTCAGGCTGTTCTCCAACACCTGTTCCATACCTAATCAACTCCTACCCACCATCCCTGGTAGGATGCCAGAGATCCATGGGGGGAAGTGGAGCCCCTTTCAGGGACACACAACTTCTGGGGTCTCTCCCTGGCACCTAAAGCTAGGGAATCCCCATATGTAATGACTACATTCTCCAGGACCAAGCAGGAAGTCAGTCCTCACATATGGGTGACGTCGGCGCCGACGGAGCCCTCGTGCGGAGCATTTCCCCAGCTTTCAAAGAAAGCCTTTGGGAATTGCAGCGCGCATGCGCGGTCCTCTTCCCGCCCAAGGGTGCCATCTTGCTCAGTCTTCTTTTTTCCGCGGAGCCCGACGGACGTAGTTCGTTTTTCCCCGAGGAAAAAGTTGATTTTCCCTGTTTTTCTCTTTTTCTCCGGTTCGACGCCGGATCCTTTTCCCGCTCGGACTGATACGCCGGTATCGGGTCCTTTTCTCTCTTTTTCGGTTTTTGTCCTTTGTGACTGGCGTTCGCGCCTTTTTTCTTTTTTCCCTGGCAGACCGGTCTTTTGACCTAGCAGGGGCCCTTTTTTCCCCGAAGGCTGCCAGCGGGTTTAAGAAATGTGATCGGTGTAAGAAACTTATGTCTCTTACCGACGCACATGACTGCTGCCTCTGTTGCCTCGGACCCGATCATGACCCGATGATCTGTGGTCCGTGTGGCAAAATGTCCTCAAAGGCGTTGAGGAGTCGGCAGCACCAGAGGGATAGAATTTTTTCTGACTCCGCGTCTGGCTGGGCCCGGACCTCGTCAGAGGCCTCGACGTCTCGGGACTCCGGCCCCGAGCAGCGTCGGGGTTCCTTTGAGCGGGGGTCTCCTTCGCGGGAGCATCGCAGGAAGAAGAAACCTGCGAGGGCGGCGTCGGTGGACGCTCCTGGTTCCTCGAGGGCCAGGTCGCATAGCCCCGATAGCCATCCTGGGTCTTCGGAGTCAGAGAGGCCTGCCAAGCATCCTCGTGTCGAGATGGAGTCTCCTGGACACGTAAGTGCTGTTGTCCTCGTTGACTCTCCTCCGAGGGAGCCGACGTCGGGCCCAACGCCGTCGGGGCCCGAGTCGGCGGCTGCTGGGTCTCCTGAGCTCAGACTCAGGTTGACGGCCTTGGAGAGCATCTTCGCTGCCTTCATGGAACAGCAGCGGGCATTGATTGCCGGTCTCACCGGTGCATCTGCCCCGACCACCGGGACCTCGACGTCCAAGTCGACCCCGGAGGCTGAGCCGATCCTCGAGTCCATGCGGGCTCGAGTCGATCCTCGGCCACGGTCTCCCTCGACCTCCTGTTCGGGGCCGAGGTCGTCGGGGCGGAGGGCATCGGTGCCCGCCCGACTGGAGCCGCTCGATTCCTCCTCTGAGGAATCGGGTTGGGAGACTGAGGACGAAGAGTCACCCGACACTCATCGGACTCTGTGTGTCCCATCGGACTCGCCCGAGTCCGAACCTCGGAGACTGTCCCCACCGGAGGATACCCGGTTCTCGGACTTCGTGTGGGATATGGCCAAGGCCTTGGCCTTCCCCGCGGATCCCGAGGAGGAGCCTCGAGCCGAGGAGCTCGAGGCCCTCCAGTATGACTCTCCCCCGAACGAGGCCTTTACTGTTCCGGTTCCTCCGATGCTGGAGCGGCTGCTCTTCCTCATGTGGGAGACCCCGGCCTCGACGCCGGTGTTAAGCAAGCGGGTCGATTTCATTTATCGAGTCTGCAAGAGCCCCGGGTTCCAAAAGGCACAATTACCGCACCACTCCATGGTTGTGGAATCGGCCATGCATCGACTGAAAAGTGAGAAGATGCACTCCTCGGTGCCTCCTGGCCGGGAGGCCCGGAACCTGGATGCCCTCGGTAAGAAGTGCTTCCAGGGCTCTATGCTTGCTTGCCGTGTCCAGACATACCAGCTCTACATGGGCATGTACCTCTGAGACCTGGCAAAGGAGATTGCTGGGTTCTCTGCTGGTCTCTCCGAGGAACCTTTGCAGAGGTTCCAGGCTTGTCCACCGATATTCGAGAGTGCTCGAAGTTTATCTCTCGAGCAGCCTACGATGGCTTCGAGGCTTTGGCCCGAGTAACCGGGGCCGGCATCGGTGCCTGCCGACAGGCTTGGCTACAGTCATCCGATCTCGAGCCATGGGTCCAGGACAAGTTGGTCGATGTCCCCTGCCGAGGTGAAAACCTCTTTGGCAAGCCCATGGCTGAAAAGGCCGCAGAACTCGAGACCGAGACTCTGACCAGGACTAGGCTTTCCAGGAAACCCTCTGCCCCTTCTCAGAAAAAGAAGGGCTCGGGAAAAAAGACCTTTTACCCGAGGAAGTCATCTGCCTACAAACAATACCTTCATTATCAGGCCTCTGCAGCTCCACAACAGGGTCAGCAGGCCAAGGGGCAGGGTCAAGGGCCCCGTAGGCAGAAGGCCCCCAAGCCACCAACACCGGCCCCTGCTCAGCAGGGTGGGGGTTTTTGACTCAAACAGCATAGCCTCTTCTCCTCAGCTGGCTACTCTCAGCACAGGAGGCCGGCTGGTCCACTTTGCCCACAGGTGGTCAGCCGTCACATCCGATACCTGGGTGCTTCATATAGTCCAAAAGGGCTATCTTCTCCACTTTCACCAGGTACCTCCCTCCTACTTTCCAGGGGAGCCTCCAAGACCTCTGCACAGGGACCTACTCCTTCAGGAGTTGACAGGTCTGCTAAGGGATCAGGCTGTGGAACCGGTGCCCCACCACCTGAGATGTCAAGGCTTTTATTCCAGGTACTTTCTGGTACCAAAAAGAACAGGAGGCCTCAGACCCATCCTAGACTTGCGAAACCTCAACAAGTTCCTGGAGAGGGAAAAGTTCAAGATGCTTACCCTTGGAATCCTGCTGCCCTACCTCCAGCAGGGAGACTGGCTATGCTCCTTAGATCTAAAGGATGCATATACTCACATCCTTATTCATCCAGACCACAGACAATATCTCAGGTTTGTTGTGGGAGGTAACCACTATCAGTACAGAGTACTACCCTTTGCCCTGTCATCCGCTCCCAGGGTGTTCACCAAGTGCCTGGCAGTGGTGGCGGCTTACCTGAGGCTTCAGGGTCTTTTTGTGTTTCCGTACCTGGACGACTGGCTCATAAGGGGCCAATCTTCCCAGGAGGCCAACCAGGCCACCCTTCGCACTGTGGCTCTGCTTCAGCACTTGGGGTTTGTCATAAACTTACTTTGCTCCCGTCCCAGAACCTGGAGTTCATAGGGGCCAGACTCGACACTCTTCAAGCGAAGGCTTTTCTGCCTCTGGACAGGGCCCACAGGCTAATGGATCTGGCCAGCCAGTTTCTCAGCAATTCCCTGGTCTCTGCCAGGCAATTCCTGAGGCTACTCGGCCATATGGCTTCCACGGTTCATGTCACCCCCAATGCCCACCTGCACATTCGGCCTGCTCAGTGGTGCCTTCGCACTCAATGGCTTCAGGCCATAGGGAGCCTGGCGGACTCAATAACTGTATCCGACCTACTGGTCTCCTCTCTGCATTGGTGGCTTCATCTTCCGAATCTGGTGCTCGGAGTGGATTTTCAATCCCCTCCACCTTCTCAAGTGCTCACAACGGATGCTTCTCTTCTCGGTTGGGGAGCACATTGCCAAGGGACTTGTACTCAGGGTCTCTGGACCCCTTGGGAGGCTTCTCAACAGATAAACTTCCTGGAGCTACGGGCGATACGCCTAGCTCTGAGAGCCTTCTCCCATCTCGCCTCTCACCAGTCTGTACTGGTTCAGACGGACAATCAAGTTGCCATGTTCTATGTGAACAAACAAGGAGGCACAGGCTCCTACCTTCTTTGTCAGGAAGCTCAACGGCTGTGCTCTTGGGCTGTCAATCACGGGATCCTTCTCAAGGCTGTCTACCTCCCAGGTCAGGAAAATTACCTGGCAGACAAACTGAGCAGGATCCTGCAACCACACGAATGGAGATTGAACCCATTGGTGGTTCAGCAGATCTTTCTCAGGTGGGACTCCCCACAATGGATCTTTTCGCCAGTCCTTTGAACCGGCAACTCCCGAGATTTTGCTCCAGACAACCGCATCCCCTCAGAGTAGCAGCGGATGCGTTTCTAATCTCATGGTCCACAGGCCTACTGTATGCGTTTCCTCCCACACCACTAGTGTCCAGAACGCTGTTCAAAGTCCTCAAGGACGGGGCTTCATTGATTCTCATTGCCCCCAAGTGGCCGAGGCAACTGTGGTTCCCGCTTCTGCTACAGCTAGCGGTGGACACCCCTCTGCCTCTGGGGTTTCAACACGATCAGGGGACTCTCTCTTGCACCCCAACCTCCATTCCCTACATCTGATGGCCTGGCTGCTGAAAGGGTAATCCTGGCTCCCCTGCTGCTGCCTCGAGAGGTGGAAGATGTTGTCTTAGCTTCTAGACGGCAATCCACCAGGAAATCCTACGCTCTTAAGTGGCGTAGATTCTCCACATGGTGTGCTCAGCACAACGAGAATCCTTTCTTGTGCTTGGTAGCGGTGGTGTTGCAATATTTGCTTTACCTCTCCAATCTGGGCCTTAAGTCTAACTCTGTCAGAGTTCACCTGAGTGCTCTCTCAGCTCACCACTCGCCGGTGGACGGCAGGCCTCTTTCCAACCACCCTTTGGTGGCTCGTTTCCTCAGAGGCCTCCTTCTGCTTAAGCCTCCTTTGCGTCCACCGGCCCCTGAGTGGGATCTGAATGTGGTATTACAACGGCTTAATTGTCCGCCTTTTGAACCTATGGCTACCTGCCCTCTCTGTTTTCTCTCCTGGAAAACCTTATTTCTGGTAGCTCTCACCTCTGCTAGGCGAGTGAGTGAACTGCAGGCTCTAGTGTCTGATCCCCCTTACACTAGGTTCTACAGGAATAGGGTAGTCTTACGGACTCACCCTAAGTTTCTTCCTAAGGTTGTCTCACCCTTTCACCTTAATCAGGAGGTGGTTCTTCCGACCTTCTTTCCCAGGCCGCATGCCAACCGGGCTGAGATGGTCTTGCATACCCTGGACTGTAGGAGGGCGTTGTCCTTCTATCTTGACCGTACGCGAGAGCATCGGAAGGCTGTTCAACTTTTAGTTTCTTTTGACCCCAATAAGTTGGGGCTCCCTGTCTCCAAGCGTACGCTGTCCATATGGGTCACTGACTGTATCGCCTGGGCTTATGGGGCAGCCGGCCTCTCATTGGAGGGTCGAGTCACGGCTCATCATGTCAGGGCGAAGACTGCGTCAGTGGCTCATCTCCGCTCTGTTCCGTTGGCAGACATCTGCCGGGCCGCTACTTGGTCTTCAAGCCAGACTTTTGCAGCCCATTACTGCCTTGAGAGGGAGTCCCGCAGGGACAGTGCTTTCGGACAGGCAGTACTCCATAATCTCTTTGGGGTTTAGGCAACTCCTACCCCTCTGGCCCTGGTGTTGGGCTACCGGTCGGGGGCGTTCTCAGAGAAGATTCCTTCCTTCTGTGCTGACGTGCTAGAGGGAGCTCATTTTATCCGCTTGAGGTCTCCGGTAGCCTTAAGCTAGGGAGTCCAATATGTGAGGACTGACTTCCTGCTTGGTCCTGGAGAAAGAGTAGTTACTCACCTGTAACAGGTGTTCTCCAGGAGCAGCAGGAATCAGTCCTCACAACCCTCCCTCCACCCCTTGGAGTTGCAGTCATATGATTTATTTTTGCTAATTTTTTTGCTCTCTTTTAGCTATGTCATCAGACTGAGCAAGCTGGCACCCTTGGGCGGGAAGAGGACCGCGCATGCGCGCTGCAATTCCCAAAGGCTTTCTTTGAAAGCTGGGGAAATGCTCCGCACGAGGGCTCCGTCGGCGCCGACGTCACCCATATGTGAGGACTGATTCCTGCTGCTCCTGGAGAAACACCTGTTACAGGTGAGTAACTACTCTTTCCTGCTTGTTCCTGGAGATAGCATAGTTACTCACCTGTAACAGGTGATCTCTGGGAACAGCAGGAATTTAGTCCTCACAACCCACCCACCTCCCCTAGGAGTTGTATCTCTCTATCTCTTTCCTTTCCCTCTCTCTCTCTTTGTCTCAGCTTTAAAACTCAACTGGAGAGAGGCAGTTGGGAAAGGCGGGAAGGCAGAACGCAGGCGCTGTGGGATGCTCCCAAAAGGCTTTCTGATTGGACGCTGGGGAGCGTTCCCGCGCAGGCTCCGTCGGTACCGATGGTACCCATATGTGAGGACTAAATTCCTGCTTTTCCCGGAGATCACCTGTTACAGGTGAGTAACTATGCTTTCTCCTGCCAGGTATCGGTGGTGTTGCAGTATCTGCTTCACCTTTCAGACTTAGGCCTCAAGTCGAACTCTGTCTGAGTCCACCTTAGTGCCTTATCAGCGCACCACTCTTCAGTGGAAGGACAACCTCTATCCGTGCACCCCTTAGTGTCCAGGTTCCTGAGAGGTTTGCTTCTGCTGAAACCCCCGGTTCGCCCTCTGGCAACCGAATGGGATTTGAATGGGGTCGAGTCACGGCCCACCTGATCAAGGCTAAGGCGGCATCAGTGGCTCACTTCCGCTCTGTTCCACTGGCAGACATCTGCTGGTCTGCCACCTGGTCTTCAAGCCAGACTTTTGCGGCCCATTACTGCCTGGATAGGGAGTCCCAATGGGACAGTGCTTTCGGCCAGGCTGTACTCCGTAACCTGTTTGAGGTTTAGGCAACTCCTACCCTCTGAAACTTTGGTGTCAGGCTACTGGAGCGTTACGTTCTCGGTTGAACTCCTATCATGGCTGCTGCGGCTCTTATAGAGGGAGCCTATTTTTCAGTTATGGGTTCTTGGTAGCCTATAGCTAGGGAGTCCCATATGTGAGGACGGACTTCCTGCTTGTTCCTGGAGAAAGCGTAATTAATCACCTGTAACAGGTGTTCGCCAGGGACAGCAAGAATCAGTCCTCACAACCCTCCTTCCTCCCCTGGAGTTGCAGTCCTATCATTATATTTTATTCATTTTGCCGTCTTTTTAGCTATGTCATTTGACTGAGTAAGATGGCACTCTTTGGCGGGAAGGGGATCGCGCATGCATGATGCAATCCCAAAGGCTTTCTTTGAAAGCTGGGGATTGCTCCACATGGGGGCTCCGTCGGCCCCGACGTCACCCATATGTGAGGACTGATTCCTGCTGTCCCTGGAGAACACCTGTTACAGGTGAGTAACTACGCTTTCCCTCCAAAAATTAAAACCACTCCCTGGCAGGAAGAAATAAAAGGAAAGGGGGAAAACAAAAAAACAGAAAAAGATATCCCACTGCAAATTCTGCAGGGGGGGGGGGGGTGTATAAGATCTAGGGATCAATGCAGCATAGACTGAGAGCCGCAATGCCAGCACGGGAAAAGGGGACTGTTAATTCTTCACCTCCTCTGACCCTTGGCCAGGTCGAGAGAGACTGTACAATGGGAGAGAGTTTCTGCCTCCCATTGATCTTATGAAGCATTGCCAGGGGGATAATGGACAAACTAAGGCACCCTGATAGCGGAAACATCAGAGCCTGGCGAGCAAGCAAGATCTTCAGTGGACTCAGATGATAAAATTGTTTGTAAGGATATGGCTGGAGGGAGGCTGGGGGGAGGTAGAGGATAAAAGCATTAGAGGGGAGAGGGGAATAGGGAGGAAAGTGAACAGAAGGTATGGATGGAAAGAGAAGGGTGAAGGGTAAGGGGGAGATGTGGATGCAATGAGTCGGGAGCGTGAGTGGCAGATTCAAAGGACAAAGGACAAAGGATGGAGGGTCGGGAAGAGCGACAAGTGAAAGGGAGGGAGTATGAAGGGGGGAGGACTGGGGACTTGGGGATAGGGAAGGGGGGAAATGGGGAAAGAAAACTGCTACACAAGAACATACATTACATAGAAGAGGCACAGGATGTAGAGGCGAAGGGGAACCCGCTTGGCTGGGAAGCGGAAACCCCTGATGATAGAAAAAAGTAACACAGAGAGCAAAGACAGCGTACCAGTGCTGGATAAGCTGAAGATTCTCACCCTGAATGTAGATGGTATAAAGTCCCCGGTCAAACGCACTAAGTTGCTCAACTACTTTAGAAAGGAGGGAGTGGATGTGGTCTTCATGCAGGAAGCAGAACTAACAGCAGCTGAGCATGCAAAGTTACTGAGGGGATGAATAGGAGACATAGGCCACTCGTCCTAGAATGGAAGACAGAGGTGGATGGCAACACTCATTCACTGCAGGTCTCCCTTTATGCACCATAAAAGCATAGGGGACCCAGAGGGTAGATTCCACATCATGAGTCGGGAGTTAGCTGGGAGAAGAGTGGCACTGTATAACATACATGTGCCTAATATCCATAACCATGCTTTCTTCGCCACGTTGAGTTCCAGGCTGCTTGAGTTTGAAAGCTATCAATTGATAGTGGGAGGAGATTTCAATTTCCCCAAGGACCCAACAATTGATTGCAGGCTAGGAAGAAGGGGGGTGGGGGGAATACCCGAGCACAGCAGTGAAGGCCCAACTCCCTGATGAGAGAGTTGGGATTGGTAGATGTATGGCGCATGCCGCACCTGGAGGAATGGGATTTTACGTTCTATTCCACAGCTGCGCCTGGTTAGATTATTTAGTGGTGTGGGAGCAAATATTCAGGGACATAGAAAAGGTCAAGATTGAAGATAGAACTCTGTCAGATCACGCAGCTGTGTGGCTAGAATTCAGAATGCAGGCAGATAGGCGAAGACAAAAATGGGAGATGTGGAGGATGAACCCTACATTTTTCAGAGATAAAGTATTTGCCGAGCACTTGGCTTGGAAGCAATATTGGGAGAATAGGGATGACAGCATGGACCCTAGGATCCTGTGGGAGGCTGTAAAGGCTACCATGCAAGGAGTTTTCATAGCATATGTAGCAAGAAAGAGAAAAGCCCAAGATGCGTGAATATTGGAGCTATCCACACAGCTGCAGGTGTTCAGGAGAAAACACTCTCAACAGTGGAAAATGGTAGATAGGGATGAATATATGAAACTGAAGAAAGAGATTAATATGCTGTTAGATAAGAGGGTGGAGGGAGATATTAGGATGTACAAATATCAGCTCTGTCGTTGGGGGAATACATGTGATAGGATGTTGGCTCATCTGGTCAGCCTGTCGAAGCAAAAGACACCAATCCGGCAGATTAAAACCCCGCAGGGAGCAATAGTGGAAACAGAAGAGGAGATAAGGCGCCAGTTCCACCGTTTTTACAGTTTGTTGTACGAAAAAGGACCGGAGGAGGTGGATAGAATGGAGGAATTCTTTTGAGGATTAACGATTCCTCAAGTAGCGGAGGCAGAAAAACGGGCACGGAATGCGGCCTTTAGTGAAGAGGAAACTTTAGCGGCAGTAAAGAACCTAAAGTTGTCCACGCCCTGGGCCCAGATGGTTAGGGGCCGAGTTTTACAAGATTTTGGGGGAGCTGATGGTTGAACCCTTCACCGGTGTTAAAACAGGAAGAGATGGGGGGGGGGCAGCAAAATCAAGCGATGATAGTAGTTCTCCCCAAATCAAGAAGAGATGCCAAACTGGTAGGGTCATATCGACCCATATTGCTTCTTAACCAAGATGTCAAGCTCATAGCGGCTATATTGGCGAAGCATCTGGCGGGGGTGATACCGAGTTTAGTGCATCTTGATCAGGTGGGATTCATGCAGGGTAGATATGCCTCCGTCAACCTTGTGAAGACACTGGCCGTGTTGCAGGCCAGAAAAGGCTGAAAGGGGGGGATGATATAATAGCAAGCTTAGATGCGGAAAAAGCATTTGATAATGTTGCTTGGGAATACTTGTTTTGGATAGTGGAACGTTTTGGCATGAAGGGCATCTTTCTGGACTGGGTATGAATTCTTTACAACGGGCCTAAGGCAAAGATCCTGATCAATGGAGGGCTATTGAATAGTTTTACTTTGCAAAGAGAGACGCAGCAAGGGTGTCCACTAACACCTCTCTTTTTTTATATTATCCTTAGAACCGTTAGCTATTAAGATACTTGAAACAATGGAATGGAAGGGCATTAACCTAGGGAAAACTACATATAAGATTAATTTATTTGGGGACTTCCGGTGACGTCACGGAGCTAATGGCAGCTTAATAGCCTAGCTCCGTCCGAATCCCGAAAGAGGTGACTTCGTGGTGTGTTCCCCTAGTGCCACAGTGGCCAGCAAGGTAGCAGTCGGATGGCCGCGAAGAAAAAACTGGAGGGTTTCCAGTCTCCCTATGTTTGCCCGGAGCTGTTGGCGGCGGCGGATGCAGACTCCTCCGATTCGTGGGCGCATGGTGCGAGCTCAGGAGATGAGGGAGGCACGGACACGGAGGGAGTGGAAGAGGTGCCTCTTCGCCGATGGTTGCAGGAATTTAAAACTGAGATGCGGCATGAGATTAAGGAGATGAGGAAGGAGGTGACAGATACCCTGCAAGCTATTCAACAGGAGATAAGTTCTCTGGGCGGCCGCGTGGAGGATTTGGAGTGCCACGTGGAGGAGGCTGAGAGAGAGAGGCGAGGGCTGGGGGCCGTACAGGAAACTCTCCAGGCCCAGCAAGATGAGCTTCAGGAGAAAATTGAAGAGCTGGAGGATCGCGCCAGGAGGAATAACTTGAGGTTCCGGGGGGTGCCGGAGGAAGCTGCCTCCCGAGACTGTGTGGTGGTGGTTCAGAAGCTCTGCGGCCATATATTACAGAGAGGGGAAGTTGCTGGCATGAGCGAGGAGCAAATAGGTGTTGAGAGAGCTCACCGGAGTCTCGGCCCTCGGCGGGAAAAACAGGCACGGGACATTATAGCATGTATGAGTAGCTTTCCCCTGAAGGAACAAATTCTGAGCGTAGCCCGGAAGTTTGGGCGCATCGCTTGGGAGGGCCATGAAATCGAAGTATTTAATGATTTGTCTAAAGGAACGCTGGACAGACGTAGGGCAATGAAAGAAGTTACGGCGTATTTGAGAGGACAAAACCTACGTTATCAGTGGATGTTTCCGTTTGGGGTCCTGCTGTCTGTGAATGGAGTGAATCGGAAGGTGAAAAGCGTGGATGAAGCATGGGCCACCCTGAGAGACTTGGGCTGCGAGGGGTTTCCTACAGTGTGGGAGGCTGCGCGGCAGCGTAAGGCCCCGGCGGAGACGAGCAAACCGCAACATTCCTCAAGTGCACAATGGCAACGAGCTGGAGAGCGTGGGAAGCGACTGCAGCGGCTGTCCATGGACCGGCGGAGAGTGGCTTTGGAGGCAGCTACTTGAGATGGGCGCCCAATTGTTGCTGCTGGCTGCAAGTATCGTACCGGGGGAGGGGTGTTAGAGCTCCTCTCTTAAGGGTTTCGGACACTGGACTCATAGGGCTGATGGGGGAAGAGGGAGGCTGGGGTGGTGGGGTGTTGAGTTTTGGGTGGAGGGGTAGGGGGCTAGATGGGGGAATTTGATGTCTGTTGTGCGGGGGGTTAGAAGGGGGGGAGTGGGTGGCATAGGGGGTCTGTGGTGGGGCGGGATAGGTGGAGACGTCCGGGAGGGGGAATAGAGGTGGTGGAGCTGGGAGGGATGGGGGGGGGGAGGGTGAGGGGGGTCAGAACACAAAGGGGGTTGTTTTGGGGAGAGGGGTGCTTCTTCTAGATGGTGCGTATAGGAACTATTAATGTGCATGGGTTGACTTCTCCAACTAAGAGAGGGCTGCTCTTTCGGGAGGTGGTGCGTGCTCAGTGGGATGTGGTACTGATACAAGAGACCCACTTGAGGGCTGGGGAGGTGGGGAGGATGCGTCATCGACAATATCCACATCAGTACTTTTCCTGTAATAAGGAGGGTGGTCGGAAGGGGGGAGTGGCCATCTTGATACGGGAGGGATGTGGATTTCGGGTAGTAGGATCTTTTAAGGATGGGGAAGGAAGGGTGGTGGGGGTTAAAGGGAGTTTGGGAGGGGAGGACCTGGTGGTGGTGGTGGTGTATGGTCCCAATGGGCAGCAAAAAGGGTTCTGGTGCTCAGTTGGGCGTCTTATTGAGGGGGCTGGGGGTGGGAAGGTGTTGGTTGGTGGGGATTTTAATTTGGTATTAGACCCGAGGGTGGATCGTAAGCCGAGGGAGGGAGATGGGGGGAGAAAGAATCGGGCAGATCTCCGAAAGGTGATGGAGCAATTTAATTTGGTTGATATGTGGAGGGCCCTGAATCCGGGGGGTGCGGAGTTCACTTTTTACTCGGCTCCGCATGACAGCTGGAGCCAGATAGATATGTTGTTGTTGGATAAGGCCTTGATGACGGATGTGCAAGATGGGGGCATTCAGCAGGTAGGATGGTCTGATCATAGGGCGGTGGTGGTGACTTTTCAAAGGTCGGGGAAGGGGGGAGGGATTTTCTGGAGGTTGAATGAAAGCTTACTTAGGGATGGGGTGGCGGCGGCTGATATTCGGGAGACTATCAAGGAGTACTTGCGTTTTAATGACACAGGGGGGAGGTGCAGGAGGTTGGCATCTGGGAAGGGTTGAAGGCGGTGGTGCGGGGGAGGTTTATTATGTGGGGGGCGAGGAAGAAGCGGGAGAGGGAAAGACGGGAAGAGGCCCTGCGGAAGGAATTACACGAGGTGGAAGAGCGGTATCGGGGGTCAGGAGCACGGAGGGATAGGGGGGAGATGGAGAGAGTGAGGGTCGAGCTGCGTGCGTTACAGATCGATAAGGTGGCTTTTCTCTTGCAAAAGGTGCGGCAGGTGCAGTATGAGTTTGGGGATAAGGCTAGTCATATACTAGCCAGGAGATTACGGCAGCAAAAAGGGGCAGCGACCATCTACCAGATAGAAGGGCAGGATGGGATGGTGTATAGGGGGGATGACGCCATCCAGGAGCGGTTTAAAGAATATTATCAAGAGCTCTACAGTGAGATGGGAGGGGGGGGGGTACGGGAAGGGGAGATAGAGGAGTATTTGGAGGGGATATCCCTACCAGAGTTAGCGGAAAGTGCTGTTGAGGGGTTGGAGGCTGAGATTTCATCTGAAGAGTTGGAGAGGGCGGTGAAGAGCCTGGCCGGCGGGAAATCGCCGGGTTTAGACGGGTTAACGGGGACCTTTTACAAGGTTTTTTGGGGGGAGGTGGGGTTTTTTTTGCGGAGGGTCTTCAATGGGGTCTTAGGGGAGGGAGGGGGCTTGTCCACCGGTATGTTGACAGCGGGGATTACTGTCCTACTAAAACCAGGGAAAGACCCTGGGAGGTGTAGCTCGTACAGACCCATCTCCTTATTGAATGTCGATGTCAAATTGCTAGCTAAAATCCTGGCTGGCAGGCTCGCAGAATGGATGCCGGGGCTTGTCCAGGTGGATCAGGCGGGCTTTATTGCTGGGCGACAGGCTGCGGATAACATAAAGCGGGCCATTGGAGTGATCTGGGAGGCGCGGCCGGAACAGGAGGATCTTCTCTTGGTGTCCATTGACGCCGAGAAGGCTTTTGATAGAGTGCATTGGGGGTTCTTAATGCTGGTCCTGGAAAAGGTGGGGTGTGGGCCGAAGTTCCGGGCTTTATACCAAGGTCCTAGGGCGCGGGTAAAGGTTAATGGGCGTTATTCCAGGGATTTTGCACTGGGTCGCGGGACTCGCCAGGGGTGCCCGCTGTCGCCATTGCTCTTTGCTTTGGTGGTGGAGCCGTTGGCGGAATGTATACGGCGGAATCACCAGATATGCGGGCTGTGTCGAGGGGGGAGGGAGCATAAGATTTCTCTGTACGCTGATGACATATTGTTATACCTGGGCAAACCGCTTGTTTCGATGCCGGAGGCAATGAGGGAGGTGGAGCGATATGGGGCAGTCTCGGGTTTTAAAATGAATGTGGATAAAACCGAGGTACTGAAGGTTTGGTTAGAAGCTGCGGAGGAGGGGAAATTGAGGAGGATGTTCCAGATGAAGTGGGTGAAGGGGTCCCTGCTGGGGTATCTGGGGGTTCAGATTACGGATAGGTATGAGGCTTTATTTTCTGCTAATTATCCGAGGCTTATTCGCAGTATTACTAATGATCTGTTGGGTTGGATGAGGATGGAGATATCCTGGTTGGGGAGAATTGCGGCTATTAAAATGAATGTTCTGCCACGTTTGCTTTATTTATTTCATGCCTTGCCAGTGGAGGTGCCGGAGGGGGTGATGCGGGGTCTTCAGCGGAAGGTGTTTAGCTACATTTGGAAGCAGAAACCGCCGCGAGTAGCGCGGGAGGTGATGTATGCTCCCAAGGAGGAGGGGGGTCTGGGGGTCCCGAATTTGAAAGCTTACTACTGGGCGGCACAGCTTGCCCATGTCCTGGGCTGGCGGGAGGGGGGGGAGGTGCGTCCCTGGGTGGGCTTGGAGAAAGGGAGGGTGAGTGGGGACCGCCTGGATGCTTGGTTATGGGCGCCGAAGGGAGGGAGGGGGGAACTGGGGCAGGGATCTCCGGGGATGCGCCAGGTGGTCCGGATATGGGATAAAGTTCGGGGTCCGGACATCGCACGGAGGCACACGGAGCTTTCACTGATGACTCCGTGGAGGGGGTGTAGAGCTTTTCCTCCCGGGTGGGAGGGGGGCCGGTTTGATCTCTGGACGAAGAAGGGTTTGGTATGTAGCTTTTCAACTGGTAGAGGAAGGTGAACTCCGGAGTTTTGGGGAGGTGCAAGAGGAATTTAAGCTCGATGGGGGCGATCGGTACGCCTATGTGCAACTCAGGTCGTTTCTACGAAAAATGGGGGGGATGGGTGGATTAGGGGATGAGATCTCAAGGTTGGAGGCAATATGGTTTGGGAAAAGGGGTTCTAGGGTATGGTGTCTGGTTTATACAAGGCGGTGTTAGGGGGATGGGGGGGAAGCATAAATATATGGAGCAGTGGGAGAGGGATCTGGGTAGAACTTTGACTGCTTGAATGGAAGAAGGTGTGGGACCAGATCACGAGGGGGCTGAGTTCCAGTGGGGCCAGAGAAAATAGCTACAAGATTCTGTTGAGGTGGTATTATACCCCTCAGCGTTTGCATAAAATCTTTAAAGAGGTGTCTCCCCTGTGTTGGAGGGGGTGTGGGGAGATAGGGACATTTTGGCATGTTTGGTGGAGCTGTGAGAAGGTTCAAGGGTATTGGAGGTGGCTAACGGGGTGGATTAAGGAGAAATTGGGGATAGTGGTAGAGTTGGTGCCCACTATCCTGTTGCTGGCCTTGTGAGGGGAGGGGGAGGGTGGGGGAGGGGGTAAGGTGGTGATGGCCTGTTTGAGTGCCGCGCGGTGTGAGATTGCAGCCGCGTGGAAACAGCGGGAGATGCCCTCGGTGGAGCAATTTGAAAGGCGTCTTAGGTTTATAGTTCTTATGGAGAAGTTAACAGCAGTACGGAGGCAGCGATTTAGTGGGTTTGTAGAAAGGTGGGGTGTATTGGATTGTGTTTTGGGGGTGGGGGGGTTGGGGGAGGGCGAGGGGTCAGGTGGGGGGAGGGGTGTATAGTGGGGGGGTGATCGGGTGGGTTGGCGGGAGTGGAGGGTTAGGGGTAGGGGGGGTGGGGGGCTACCCGTTTACTGGGGGGGGGGGTGGGGGGGTTATCGGGTGGGGGGGAGGGGGGTGAGCAGAGGGGGTCGTTCACGGGTACCCCACTTGGTTGGGTACTGGATGTAACTATAAAAACCGACAACTCTGGGGGTGGAGGGTGCGGGGTTTTTGCGGAGGCAATAGTATAGTAGGCCTTGTGGGGAAATGGGGTTAAGGGAGGGTATGGTGTTCGGGGAGATGTGTTAGTATTATGCTGCTCCTGAATACCCTTAGGTTGATATTGTGGGTGGAATTGCTATGGCAGATGTTAGTTACCAGATGTCTAGAAGTTGTTTTGCTCTGTTCTTTGTGTGTCAATGTGTGCTGGAGTTGTTGACAACAAAAAGTTAAACATTAAAAGATTAATTTATTTGCGGATGATATGTTATTATTCATCAGCAACACTAAAACGGCCATGCCAAAGGTGATGAACACAATTGCGCATTTCAGGATCTTTGTTGGTCTGAAGGTGAATTGGAGCAAGGCAGAGGCTATGACTGTTTCTACACCATGCCTGAGTAAAGAGGAGGGAGGAGCATTCCCGCTCTTGTGGGCGAAAGACACCATGAAATATTTAGAGATCTATCTTGCTGCAAACACGGGGACCCTGTACCGCAAGAACTTATTAGAACAGCTGTTACAAATGAAAGAATGGTATGAAAGGTGGAGGAGCCTCTCACTTTCGTTGTTAGGAAGGATAGCATTGATAAAGATGACATTGCTACTGCGATTGATATACCAACTGCAAATGATACCACTGTGGATGAAAGGGAAGGAGGAGAAGTTATATTGCAGCGTGATAACATCCTTTTTATGGAAAGGATGACCGGCTCATATTAGTTTTAACAAATTAACGAATGGACGGGAGTGGGGAGGATTAAACTTGCGAGATCTTAGACAATATAATAATGTTGTAGCGTTACTACGATGGATCGATGAGTGCCATGCAGGGGGGAGTCGATATGCACCACCGGGCTTCTTAGATGATAGCTGTGATCTATATAAGTTCTTTAGCCTATTACAGGTGGCTCAGCAATGGTGTAGGAGGGACACTTGTCTGCTGGGTATCCTTGAACCAATGTGGCAAGCTTGGCAGTGGTGGTGATGGGGAAATCTCCATTCGGGATGCTCAGGGGGAATCCAGAGTTTGTGCTGAGTGTGGAAAATGCGGCATTTAAGGAGTGGGAGCAGAGGGGATGCAGATATGTGGGCCAGCTCTCAGAACTGGTAGGAACAGCATTCCCTTCCTTCGAGCAGCTTAAATCGTGGTGGGGTGACTCCAATAAACACTCAATGGCATATTTCCAATGCCACCATTATGTCACGAGCAAGACACGAGAAACCGCTTGGCAAGGCTTTCCACCACTAGATAAGCGGTTCATCACAGCACCAGCAAAGAGAAATACACTAGCGTATTGGTACAAAGTAGGTACAGAGACTAAAGGGGGAAGGAGGCTCCAGAGACTAGGTACAGGAATTAGGGGAACCAATGGAAGAATGAGAACTGGGCAAGCTTTTCGCGAGCACCAAGCAACTTACACCAGATGCCTCGTTGCAAGAAATGCAATATAAGATTCTGCACAGGGCCTTTTTGACAAGTGAAAAGGGGGAAAAGATGCGGATTTGGAAAAGTGCCAAATGTTTAAGATGTAAGAGGGGTAAAGGGACTTGGGTGCATACTTTTCTGGTGTGCAAATAGTGGAGACTAAGCCTGAATGGTCATATAAGTGACTGCTCCTTGGAGATATTAAATCGCTCCAAACACAACCCAGGGGGGACATCAAATGTAGGTTCATGCAGGTAGCTCTGATGCTAGCTAGAAAGACCATTTTGGCACAATGGATAGCAGAGTAGGCATCAGCAATAGAACAATGGGAGGCCCTGATGCAGATGATGGCTGAATGGATACTGCATGAGAAAGGCGAGGGTGAATCTGGAGGGAAGCAGCAATATAAAGAGCTGTGGGATAAATGTCTCAAAGCCTTGTGACCTCTACTAGCTGGCTGAGATAGAAAAAAGGAAAGGTAGCAGAGAGTGTAGGGGGGGAGGATGGGAGGGGAAGAGGAAATAAAAGACCAAAAGTAGTTGCAATATCCCCAAAGAAATAAGTGTACACAAAGGGCCGAAGAGTGGCCCCTCCTAGTGGGTGTGAGATTCCAAGAGGAAGTCGGAGTACAAGAGTCTTTTCTGCACGTGAGGCATACATAATGGGATAATGGGAAATAAGCTGTGCAGTTATGTCGATAGCAGCCTCATAGAGAAAAATGTTTCTTTTCTTTCTCATTGCATGTTTGCTGAGCATCTGAACTGTAATGTATTGCTTGCACATTTCAGCTGGTCTAATAACAATAAAAGAGTTAAAAAAAAAATAGTTGTTCCCTCAAAACATCTGGTTCAGTTCTTCCATTTCATAATCTCACTACTTCATGCTACGACTCATATTTGATTTTTGTTTCTGAGTCTTGTCTATCTTTACATAAGAACATAAGAAATGTCATACTGGGTCAGACCAAGGTCCATCAAGCCCAATATCCTGTTTCCAGCAGTGGCCAATCCAGGTCACAAGTTCTTAGCAGATTCCTGTAAAGGTACAAAGGTTCCACAGTGCTTGTCTGGGGTAAGCAGTGGATTTTCTGGTTCCTCTTTAATGGTTTATGGACCTTTCCTCCAGGAATTTGTCCAAACCTGTTTTAAACCCAGCTACACTAACAGCTTTTACTACATGCTCTGGTAACGAATTCCAGAATTGATTGTGCATTGAGAAGGGTCTACATGATGGAATTCCAGAATTGATTACGCACTAAGAGGGTATACATGATGGAAAAGCTCTATAACATCAACAAAGCTCTATAACATTAACAAAGACAAAACCTGGAGCTGACTGTGGTACAGATCATCAACTACTAGTATGCAAACTCAAGCTAAAATTGAAAAAGAGCAAACCACTCATGAATGCAGCAAAATATGACCGTGTGAATATACCACTGGAATTTAAAGACTGCCTGCAAAATCGATTTGCTGCTTTAGATACAAATGACAGAGCTCCAGAAGAGTTATGGAAGGACATCATCAAGAAGGTTGTGTTGGAAGAAAGCGAGAAGTCTTTACAAAAGGTGAAAAAGAAAAAACAGCCAAAATGGATGAAGGAAGAAACTCTGAAAATTGCCCAGAAATGCAGAGAAGCTAATACCAGAGGAGAAAGAAAGACAATCACAGAACTCAACAGAGATTTCCAAAGTGCAGCAAGACAGGACAAGGAAAAGTACTACAATGACGCATGCAAGGAAATAAAAGCAGAAACTATTAGAGGAAGAACAAGATCGGCTTTCCTAAAGCTACGAGAGTTAAAGAAAAAGTTCCAGCCTCGAATTGGAATGTTACAAGATGCTCAAGGTTCTATGTTGAATGATGCTGAGAAGATCAAGAAAAGATGGAAGGGAATATACAGAGCTTTTATATGATAAAGATGAAGTGGACTAACAGCCGTTTCAACCTGTACCTTATGATCGGGAACCATTGGTGATGAAAGAAGAAGTTGAAGCAGCATTGAAAGTCTTATCAAAGAACAAAGCACCAGGCATTGATAGCATTCCCATAGAAGTATTACAGCAATCTGATGCAGCTGTTACCGTACTTACAATGCTTCCTGTTCCACGTGCAGGACCCAAAAGGCAGGCAGAGCTCCGGAGTCTCAATGCGTGGATGAGACAATGGTGCAGAGATGAGGGTTTTGGATTTGTTAGGAACTGGGGAACATTCTGGGGAAAGGAGGGGCTCTTCCGAAGGGATGGGCTTCACCTTAACCAGGATGGAACCAGACTGCTGGCATTAACCTTTAAAAAAGAGAGAGAGCAGCTTTTAAACTAGATATTAGGGGAAAGCCGACAGTCGCCCAAGAGCGGATGGTTCGGAAGAATGTATCTTTGAAGGATACTACCAAAAGCAGAGAGGTTCCACAAAAGAGTAAAGTAGCCCAAATGCCCTCAAGTATGGAGCAGACTGAGCTTAAAGATCCCAAATTACCCATGTCTAACAATAGCCAAATTAATATGAGTAAAATACATTCTCTAAAATGCTTGTATGCAAATGCTAGAAGTCTAAAAAATAAGATGGGAGAGTTAGAATATATAGCACTAAATGAAAGGTTAGATATGATTGGAATATCAGAGACATGGTGGAAGGAGGACAACCAGTGGGACACTGTGATACCTGGGTACAAACTATATCGTAATGATAGAGCTGATCAAATTGGTGGAGGGGTTGCTCTCTATGTTAGAGAGGGCATTGAGTCAGAAAGGATTAAAGTTTTGCAGGAAACAAAATCTGCTGTAGAATCTATATGGATTGAAATTCCATGTAAAAGGGGGAAGGCAATGGCAGTGGGGGTGTACTATCGAGCGCCTTGCCAGAATGACCAAATGGATGATGAAATGCTCAAAGAAATCAAGGAAGCTAACAAAAATTACAGTGCAGTAATAATAATGGGTGATTTCAACTACCCCGGTATCGACTGGGTCAGTGTCACGTCAGGACATGCTAGGGAGATAAAGTTCCTAGATGAAATAAATGACTGCTTCTTGGAGCAGCTGGTTCATGAACCGACCAGAGGGGAAGCCATATTAGACCTTGTCCTTAGTGGAACACCAGATCTAGTGCAAGAGATAAGGTTGTTGGGGCCACTTGGCAATAGTGATCATAGCATGATTGCCTTTGATTTAATTAGTGGAGGAGGGGATAGTAAGGAAATCCACAGTACTACCTTTTAACTTTCGAAAGGGAGACTATGATAAAATGAGGAAAACAGTTAAAAAAAACTAAAAGGTTAAAGACGTACATCAGGCTTGGCTGTTGTTGAAAAATACTATCTTGGAAGCCCAGACCAGCTGTATTCCACGCTTTAAGAAAAGTGGAAGGAAGTCCAAAAAACTGCCAGCATGGTTTAAAGGTGAGGTCAGAGAGGTGGTTGTTGCCAAAAAAGCATCTTTCAGGAAATGGAAAAAAGAGCCATACGAAACCTGGAAACAGCACAAGCACTGGCAAGTCAAATGCAAGGCATTGATAAGGCAGGCAAAGGGAGAATTTGAGAAGAAGCTTGCTGCGGAAGCAAAAATGCGAAGTAAAGACCTTTTCAAGTACATTCGTAGCAAAAAACCTGTGAGAGAGTCAGTTGATCCATTAGATGATAAAGGGGTTAAAGGAGCACTAAGAGGCGACAAGGCGATAGCGGAGAGATTGAATGAATTCTTTGCTTCAGTCAATACTGAGGAAGATGTAGGGATGTTACCCATGACTGAAGTGGTATTTAAAGGTGCGGAACAATTGAAGGAAATATTGATACATCGGGAAGATGTATTACAACTATTAGATAAACTGAAGAGTAGCAAATCACCTGGGCCGGATGGTATACATCCAAGGGTGTTGAAAGAACTGAAATACGAGATTGCAGACCTGCTATTAGTAATCTGTGAACTATCATTAAAATCATCTCTAATACCTGAAGATTGGAGGATCGCCAATGTAACACCAATTTTTAAAAAGGGTTCCAGGGGTAATCCGGGAAACTACAGACCGGTGAGCCTGACATCAGTACCGGGAAAAATGGTAGAAACCATCATAAAGAATAAAATTACTCAGCATGTAGATAGTCATGACCTAATGGGAGACAGCCAACATGGCTTTAGACAAGGAAGATCTTGTCTTACTAATCTGTTATGTTTTATTGAAGGAGTGAATAATCAGGTGGACAAAGGTGAGTCGGTTGATATTGTGTATCTGGACTTTCAGAAAGCCTTTGACAAGGTCCCTCATCAGAGACTTTTGGCAAAACTAGAGAGTCATGGGATAGGAGGCAGTGTACTATTGTGGATCAGGAACTGGTTAAGAGATAGAAAGCAGAGGGTAGGGCTAAATGGCCAATTTTCCCAATGGAGAAAGGTGAATAGTGGTGTACCCCAGGGATCTGTGCTGGGTCCGCTGCTTTTTGACATATTCATAAATGACCTGGAAAGTGGAATAACGAGTGAGGTTATCAAATTTGCAGATGACACAAAACTATTTAAAGTTGTTAAAACCCAAGAGGATTGTGGAAAATTGCAAGAGGATCTTGATAAATTGGAAGACTGGGCATCAAAATGGCAGATGAAATTTAATGTGGACAAGTGCAAGGTTATGCACCTAGGGAAGAACAACCCAAACTATGGTTACACGATGCAAGGTTCCACATTAGGAACCACCACCCAGGAAAAAGATTTAGGCGTCATTGTGGATACCATGTTAAAACCCTCGGCCCAGTGTGCAGCAGCGGCCAAGAGAGCAAATAGAATGCTAGGTATGATAAGGAAAGGAATGGAAAATAAAACAAAAGATATTATAATGCCTCTATATCGTTCCATGGTGAGACCGCACCTTTAATATTGTGTGCAATTCTTGTTGCCGTATCTTAAAAAGGATATAGCGATTTTAGAAAAGGTTCAGAGAAGAGCCACCAAAATAGTAAAGGGGATGGAAGGATACTCCTATGAAGAAAGGCTAAAAAGGTTGGGGCTCTTTAACCTGGAAAGGAGACGGCTGAGGGGAGATATGATAGAAGTCTATAAATTAATGAACGAAGTGGAACGGGTAAACGTAGATCGATTGTTTACCTTATCAGAATATAGAAAGACTAGGGGACATGCAATGAAGCTACAGGGTAAACTATTTAAGACTAATAAAAGAAAATATTTTTTTCACTCAACGTGTAATCAAACTCTGGAATTTGTTACCGGAGGATGTAGTAAAGGCTGTTAGTGTAGCTGGGTTTAAAAAAGGTTTGGACAAGTTCCTGGAGGAAAGGTCCATAAACCATTATTAAGAAGGGACCCAGGATATCAATGCTTCAACCAATACAAGCATTGTGGAACCTGTGTCCCTTGGGGAAACTGCTAGGTACGTATGACCTAGATTGGCCACTGTTGGAAACAGAATACTGGGCTTGATGGACCTTGGTCTGACCCAGTATGGCATATCTTATGTTCTTATGTAAGAAATATGGAAGACAACATAATGGCCAACTGACTGGAAAAGATCTGTGTTTATACCAGTACTAAAGAAAGGTGATCCAACTGACTGTGGAAATTATCGCACAATTGATCTGATCCCACATGCCAGCAAGATTCTACTGAAGATTATTCAAAAGAGACTACAACCATACCTGGAACAAGAACTACCTGAAGTGCAAGCAGGGTTCAGGAAAGGGTGAGGAACGAGAGACATTGCTGATGTGAGATGGATCCTTAAAGACTAAAGAATACCAAAAGGATATCTATTTGTGCCTTATCAACTATAGCAAAGCTTTTGACTGTGTAAACCATGAGAAACTCTGGGCCGCATTAAGAAGCATGGGTATAGCAGAACACCTGATCGTACTCTTGCACAATCTGTACATTGATGAAGAAGCAACAGTTCGAACGGAACAAGGAGAAACAGAATGGTTTAAAATAAGCAAAGGTGTAAGACAAGGCTGCATACCTTCCCCTTACCTGTTTAATTTATATGCAGAACAAATCATCGGAGAAGCAGGATTGTATGAAGACAACAAAGGTGTGAAGATTGATGGAAGACTCATCAACAACCTTCGCTATGCTGATGATACCACATTACTGGCTGAAAGTGAAGATGATCTGAAACATTTGCTTCTCACAATCAAAGAACAGTCTCAAAATGGGCCTGCACCTTAATGTAAAGAAGACAAAGATCATGACAACTGGCATAATCAACAGGTTCATCATTGAAGGAGAAGAAATTGAAATCGTGAACAACTTTAACCTACTTGGATCAACTATCAATAAAGAAGCAACAAGCAGTCAAGAAATCAGACGACGCATTGCTCTTGGCAGAATGGCTATGAAAGACCTAGATAAGATTCTCAAGAGCAGAGATGTCTCTCTCCATACAAAGATTCGACTTGTTCAAGCCATGATATTTTCAATAACATCATATGGATGTGAAAGCTGGACAGTGAAAAAGATAGACAGGAAGAAAATTGATGCCTTTGAATTATGGTGCTGGCGGGTGAATACTGTGTATACCATGGACTGCCCGAAGAACAAACCAGTCGGTACTAGAGGAGATCAAACCTAAGCTTTCTTTAGAAGCTCAGATGACAAGACTTCGACTTTCATACTTTGGACACATCATGCGAAGAGAGAGATCATTAGAGAAAGACATCATGCTTGGCAAGATAGGTCAACGCAAAAGAGGAAGGCCAGCAATGAGATGGATCGATACAATAACAGCAGCTACGGGTACCAGTCTGTCAACAATGAGCTGCCTGACTGAAGACCAAACACAATTTAGGATAGCTATCCAGAGGGTCGCCATGAGTCGACTCCGACTCGTCGGCACTTAACAACACTTCAGGAGGTCAGTATTGAACCTTCTGGAGAAGCATGCTTAGGGGTATAGTTTGGCTGAATCTGTGGTCCATGAGAAATAACTGCACCTATTGAAACCTCCAAAGTGTTGACTTCCATGCTGAAAGGCAGATGAAGGTGGAGATGGATTAAAGCAAGAGCAGTCAAAAAGACTGTCTTGAGATCCTTGAAGGCCTTGACTGCCTCCACCGGCTATTGTTTGGTGTTGGCGCCCTTCTATTTGACGGCTATTGCTTGGTCTGGTATGCCAAACAAATTTGAATGAGTTCTTTGATTGGATGACCAAGGAACTAGGTCATGAGCATGCAATGGATGTGATCTACCTAGATTTTAGCAAAGCCTTTCATACTGTTCCTCATAGGAGGCTTATCAATAAGCTGAGCAACTGGGAGATGGGTCCCAAGGTGATGAATTGGATCAGAAATTGGTTGATTGACATATGACTGAAGGTATTGGTAAACGGAATTCATTCAGAAGAAAGGAAGGTGAGTAGTAGATTGCCCCAGGGATCGGTCCTGAGCCGATGATGCTCAGTGTATCAGTGAGTGATATTGTTGATGGACTGAAGGGAAAAATTTGCCGTTTTGCAGATGACGTGAAATTTTGCAACAGAGTGGACTCCACTGAGGGAGTAGACAGCATAAAGAAAAATCTATGAAAACTAGAAAAATGGTCTAATGCTTGGCAGTTAAGATTTAATGAAAGAAGTGCAGAATCATGCACTTGGGATACAGAAATCCAAAGGAATTGTATGTGGTAAGGGGCAGGAGGTTGATGTCCAGGAGAAGGACTAAGGAGTGATGGTGTCTGAGGATCTCATGGTGGCATAACAATGTGACAAGGTGGTAGCCAAAGCCAGAAGGATACTGGGTTGCATACATAGAGGAATAACCAGGAGAAAGGAGCAGATATTAATGCCCCTGTGCAAGCCATCGGTGAGGTCTCACTTGGAGTATTGTGTTCAGTTTTGGAGACCATATCTCACAAAGGATATAAAAAGACTTGAAACGATTCAGAGGAAGGCGACCAAAATAATTTGGTGCCTGCATCAGAAGACGTATGTGAAGAGATTGGAAGACCTAAATATGTATACCCTAGAGGAGAGGAGGGACAGGAGAGAGCTGATACAGAGCTTTAAATATTTAAAGAATATTAATGGACAAACCTTTTTCAAAGAAGAGGAAGCTGCAAGGAAGTAAACTTAAAAGCAGCATCAGGAAATACTTGTTGCACTGAAAGGGTAGTAGATGCTTGGAATACCCTCCCAATGGAGGTGGTAGGGGCAAATACAGTGACAAAATTCAAAATGGCATGGAACAGACACAGTGGATCCCTTTGTAGCGAGAGGATGAAATCAAAACAAATATCTTTTATAGTTAAATAGAGGGGGTGATATGCATGGAACCAGCGGCTGCAACCATAAACAAAGGCATAAGAAGGTGGTGACCTGATTACAGTAGCGGTTACAATTACTCTAGCCACCTTATTGAGCAGACTAGGTGGACCATATTGGTCTCTATCTGCCAACATATACTATGCAACTCTGTCTTTTTCTGCCATCATATTTCTGTGTTCTTTTCATAATCCTATGGATTCTCTTTCCTCATCCCTCTTTATTAGTGGACCAGGCGGCATAGCCGGGGACAGGAGGGGGCGGTGGGGTTCCCCAATGGGAATATCTTAAAATCTCTACAAAAACATACCCTGAATAGGGCTAACGTGTTCGCGAATAGGGCTCACTGGTGGAAATTCCACCCATGCCTGGCGTTCCCCACTCCTTATATCCTTCCCTTCAGAACAAATGTCCACTGCTGAACTTTACCTGTGCCCAACAAGAGCAGTCTCCCTTCGGCAGCAGCTTTAGGGACATTGTTCTGGCAGTTGCGATGTTTATACCGAGCCATGCACAGCAGTTCTCTCAGGCAAGGGCTGTGGGACCCAGTATTCACAATGATGCTGACTATCATTGCCATGTTGCCCTATCTCAGCCCTGACTGCAGGAGTTCCCTCTGGCAGTGGCTGTGGTGACAGAATATTCACAGGGGTGTCATTGATTATTGCCAATCTGCCTTCTCCCAGCCCCGGCCGCAGTAGCTATCTTTCTGGGTAGCAGCAACAGAGTTATATAAATGTTCTACACAGATTTGTGAGAGCAAGTGTAACAACTGCTTCCCATGCAGCACAGCTGCGGACTGCAATTACATAAGAACATAAGATATGCCATACTGGGTCAGACCAAGGTCCATCCTGTTTCCAGCAGTGGCCAATCTAGGTCACAAGTACCTAGCAGTTTCCTCAAAAGCCACAGGTTCCACAATGCTTGTATTGGGGCAAGCAGTGGATATTCTGGGTCCATTTTTTTTTTAATTTAAATTTTTTATTGTCAGCATCTCTTGAACATAATCATACACATATACCAATAGCAATCACTCTTCACTAAAGATTGAGTACTATTCTGAATGTTAAGATCATTGTCCATCTTAATATGTTACTACAAAAAAAACGCAGGTAGAATTAAATCATAACGGCATTCTCCTTCTGAAGATGTTATCATAATAAACAGTTTACAGTCAATCTTATCTGCTCTCTTCTGTGTACTAAACTTAGTTAACTGTATTTTTTTCTTTTTATATTTGACAATTTGAAAATGTTTTACTGTCATCAAGCATAATAACGCCTTACACAACACACACCATTAAAACACAATAATTAAACCCCAATCCTACCTAGATACCCAGTCCAGCCCCCCCCCCCCTTGCTATACAGGCCAACCCCCTACCTCCAACTGTGGGGAAACCCTCCCCTTTTTGCATACCATTTTTTGTAATCATTTGCATTTAGTTCACTATAACATGAGTTATCTAGCCTCAACGCAATTCTTTGTGTGTTCTATCGTACCCCTCCTCATGTGCCACTGTTCCCTTCACTTTGAAAAGCCCCCTGGCAACAACCCACTGTGGGCATCCCATACCTCCTTAGTTGTCCCCTCCCCCACCCACCCCCCTCACCAGCCCCCTCCCCCTCCCCCCAGACTCCCCCCTCCCCAGCCCCCTCCCCCCAGACTCCCCCTCCATCCTACCCTCCCCCCCACCCCCCCATTACTCCCTTATCCTCCACCACCTGCTACCCCTCCAAATTCCCCTTGATCATAATAATCCCTTTAGGGTACTTCCACCTCCCCAGTTAGCAACAGGCCCAAAGTATCCCCGCTCTGCT
Source organism: Ichthyophis bannanicus (assembly GCA_033557465.1). NCBI lineage: Eukaryota > Metazoa > Chordata > Amphibia > Gymnophiona > Ichthyophiidae > Ichthyophis > Ichthyophis bannanicus. The sequence goes on along the minus strand of CM066039.1, from coordinate 205,697,213 downwards.
CCTCTGCCTTCCCGTCAGATACACCCTTCAGCCTTCCCAGCTCGTCCCGCCATCCAGTATCCCCCCAGCCCTCCTCTTCCCCTTCCCCTGTAGACCCAGCCCCTCTACTCCCCCCCCCCAGCCATAATATGGGTGTCGCCCCAGCCCTCCCCCTTCCCTACGCTCCCTTTCCATCCCCCTTACTTTTCCATCCATCTCTCCCACCCCCTCTCTCTCCAAGCCTCATACTCACACCATATTTCCTCATGTTTTGCCTGCTTATCCCGCCCACAGGCTCTCACTTTATTAATCCCCCACAAGAACTCTAACCTTCCAATGATCTCCTGCATCCTCAGTACTTCCATATTCTTCCACTTTTGTAAAATGGCCAGTCTAACCGCTACCACACAGTAGTTAAGGAAAACAGCTATCCCCCCCTTCCCCTCCTCTGCCCCCTCCAGGAGCACCAACTGGGCTGGAGCAAATTTTATCCGTATCCCTGTAACCTCTCCATAATAGCCTTCTACCTCCCGCCACAGGGCCTGCAGTGTTGGGCATCCCCACACCATATGTAGAAGGTCACCCCACTCCCCACACCCCCTCCAACAAGTGCCCGCTCTCTCTGGGAAAATGCGGTGCAACTTAGCTGGAGTCCAGATCATCCTGAGCCTAAATTTAAGAGAGTTCTCCAACAAAGCTGTCCCCCATACAAGCTGCTTCTCTCCCTCAAAAATACCCTTCTACCTCCCCACCTCGCAAGAACCCCCCCAATTCCCCCACCCACTGTTCCTGCCACTTGGCCTTGCCCTCGTCCTTTGCGTTCAGCAAGCGATAAAGCTTAGACACCAGACCTTTCACTGATGCTTGCTGTTCCCTCAGTTCCTCAAACTCCGTTAACCTACTCTGTAGGTCCCTCCGGACCCCTGGCCTTTGCAAGTAGTACCACAGCTGCGTGTATGCATAGAATTCATTATCTCTTAGCCCAAACTCTTTTTGAAGCTCTGCATACGGCCGTATCCTCCCGGTCCCGTCTAGCACCTGCCCTATCCTTTCCAACCCTCTCTCTGCCCAGATTTTGAAGCTCCCCCCCCCACCTCCCCGGGGCTAGGACACCCATATTCTGTAGGTACGTTGCCCGGGTCAGGCCCTTCCTTTTCATTAGATAACCCTTCCATTTTCCCCATATTTGCAGCGTTAACCTCCGGTGTGGGTTCAATCTTTCCCTACCCGGCCCTTTCTCCTTGCCACCCCAGACCACCACTTCCAAGCACCCCCCCCCTTCCTTCTCCATATACACCCATTGCGGGGTTTCCCCCCTCTCTCTCCATACAAACAGCACCCTAAGCTGCGCTGCATCGTAGTACTTTGCCAGGTTAGGTACTCCTAATCCCCCTGCCTCCTGCGGTCGAAACATGGTGAGCCTATCTATATCTATATATATAGCATATACTATCTCCAAAGAGCCCAAAACATATGCGCCAAGATGGTCACTAAAGCTAATCTAACAGACCACGTGACCCCAATTCTCCTAGACTTACACTGGCTCCCTATAAACAGCCGAATAAAATATAAAATCCTCCTAACTACTTTCAAAATCGTCAACAACATCTCCCCAACACAACTATCCACCCTAATACACCCTCCATCAGATACTAGATCACGCAGACAGAATGCAACCCACTCCCTCAACATAAAAACAAATTTTAGAAAAACTAAAGCGACAACAAGTGACAGGGCATTCTCCTTCGCTGCCCCCACCCTCTGGAATGAAACACCATTAACACTCCGCATGATAAAAGACCTTCACCAATTCAAAAAAGAATTAAAAACCTACCTCTTTACAAAACACTTTGAAATCCCCTACCAACAAAGAACTTCGCCAATACAATCACAGAAACACATACACTGTACCCAAGACAGAACAAATGACTAACACAGGAAAATTCACTAACCCCACTAACCCCACACAACCCGCTAATGATCCACTCAAACAGTTGATTATTTTCACCACTGTAACTGTATCCAACTAAGATGCGCTCCATGTATATAACTTGTAAATAGTTTGAAAAGCTCTGTTATAGTTAATGTTCAAAATGTTGTTCAAAATGTTGTTCAAAATCTGTTCAAAATATGTTCCCTGTAAGTACACCTGTACATAGTTAAAGCATAATGTTCCCTGTAAATGTATACAGAAGTATACAATTGTTCTGTTTAATGTTCAATGTAAACCGCCCCTGATCTCTGGAAGGGGCGGTATAGAAAAGACTGTTAAATAAATAAAATAAATAAATAAATAAATAAATCTACCCTTGCCCTCTTGTCTTCCCAAATAAACCTCATGATCAGATCCTGCAACTCCTTAAGGCCTTTCCTCGGCACTTTGCACGGTAAGGCCATAAAGACAAATAAAATCCTTGGTAGCACATTCATCTTTATAGTAACTATTCTCTGCATCCAGGACAGGTGAAGTCCCTTCCATCTTTCTAAATCCTTCCGTAGAGCCACTATCATGGGTTTGTAGTTCCAATCCGGTACTTGGCCTAGTGCATTACCCAACTGAATCCCCAAATAGCGAAAGCTACCCCGTACCCATTTGAAGGGAAACCTTTCCCACAGATGCTCCTCTAGCCCTCTTTCCAAGTTAAAGCCTAGTATTTCCATCTTATCTAAATTCAACTTATAGCCCGATACTGCACTATACCGCCCAACGGCTTGCAACAAGTTGGGAAGACTAACCAAAGGGTGCTCCAAAGTATAAATAACATCGTCAGCAAAAAGTGCAACCTTACTTAGCTGTCCCTGCACTTCAATTCCTCGGATTTCTACCTGACCTCGGATATATTCTGCCAAAGGTTCTATAACCAAGGCAAACAGCAAAGGCGACAAAGGGCACCCCTGCCTTGTTCCCCTGCCCAGTCTAAAGCTCTCGGAGTATCCTCCATTTACCCTTATCCGTGCCCTTGGACAGGCATACAGCTTTTTTATCCACCGTAAGAACGGCTGCCCCACCCCTACCTTATCTAACACCTGAAACATAAATCCCCACTCTACCCTGTCAAATGCCTTTTCAGCATCAACCGTCAGAAATACTGCCTCCCTCCCCGTTGTTTGCAGGGACCACATAACATTCAACAGCTTCCTGATGTTATCACCCCCCTGCCTCCTGGTAATGAACCCCGTCTGGTCCTTATGCACTAGCTTCTGCATTACGCTCTGCAATCTTCCCGCCAGGATCTTGGCCAGCACCTTAGCATTCAAATTAATAAGCGAGATAGGCCGATAAGCTCCACAGACAGTATGGTCCTTCCCCTCCTTAGGTATAACCGTTATACCCGCTTCCGCCATAGAAGGTGGTAGGCCTTCCTCCTTCAATACCCCGTTGAAAACCTCCATTAACAATCCCCCCATCTCATCCTGCATTACTTTGTAAAATTTTGCCGTATAGCCATCTAAGCCTGGTGCTTTTCCGTCCTTAAAGGACTTCACCGCCCCCTTCACCTCCTCATAAGTCACCGGTCGCCCCAGCTCTGCCGCCTCTCCCTCCGTACGCTTACTCAGATTACACTGTGCCAAAAACTCCTCCCCCTTCTTCCCATCCCCTTTCACCTCACTACTATACAATTTTTCATAGTACGCTACAAAGGCTTTCCGGATTTCCTCCCCCTTATACACCATTTCCCCTTTTTGGTTGCGCACCCCCCCCTATTGTGGATCTCTGTTGTCTCGCTTTCAACCGGCAAGCTGACCTCCTCCCTGCTCTATTCCCCCCTTCATACCACCCCTGCTTTAACTTGGTCAAGGTATAGGCTATCTCCGCCACCCTTAACTGGCCCAGTTCACCTCTCACCTTTAACAACTCCTGCAAGGCCTGAGGGTCACCCCCTTCCTGGTGTTTCCTTTCCAAGCTCTCCAACCGCCCCAGAAGCTGCTCTTCCACCGCTCTTTCTTTTCCTTTCCTGAGCCGCCGTACTAATTAAATGGCCCCTCACCACTGCTTTAAGCCCATCCCACACCATTCCCATAGCCACCTCCCCATTCCAATTGCTCTCCAAATATTCCCTAATCACCTCTTTGACTCTTGCCACATAAGTCTTCTCCGCCAGCAGGGAATCGTTCATCCAAAATCTCACCCCAGTATCTCTCCCCCCCAGATCAAGCACCATATGCACCGGAGCGTGGTCCGACCATGTGATATTGCCTATTTCCACAGCTTGTACCTTAGTCCCCCAACCCCCACTCACCCACAGCATATCCAGTCTGCTATACATATCATGTACTGCAGAATAGAAAGTATATCCCTTCTCCCCAGGATGTCGCACTCTCCACATATCTAGCATGCCCATTCGCTCTTTTAGTTTTACTAAACTTCTCCTCTCCTTCCCCCCCCCCCTCCACCTCCCCCTCCACTATTATCCAACCTAGGATTCATTGTAAGATTAAAGTCGCCCCCCAAAATCACCGGTGTCACCCCCCAACCCTCCAATTCTCTCAGGAGCCGCTCATAAAATTCCTCGCGCATTGCATTAGGGCCATAAATACTTACAACCCACACCTCCTCTCCGCTTAACTTTATTTTAGCAGCCACCCACCGACCTTTACGATCCCTTTTTTCCTCCACCACCGCATCTTTATATTTTTCCCCTATCAAAATCCCCACCCCCCTTTCCGCGGATTCTCGGGAAGTTCCTAGACCTTAACAGCCCTTCTTGGCCCACTTTCAAGTGGGTCTCCTGTATACACACCAGGTCCGCCCCCCACCTTATACCCTCCCTCTCCAGCAAGCGCCTCTTGTGCCACTTCCTCAATCCCTTGGTGTTTATTGTTACCATTATCAGCTTCTCCCATTCCCCCTTCCTTTTCCCCTTCAGGGCCCCCCTTCCGTTCCCTTCCACTCCCCCCCTTCTGCCGCCCTCCCACCCCTCCTCCCCAACTCCCCTGCCTCGTCTGCAACCAGGCTGACCCGGAGTAGTGACTCACCCGCTCCCCCTGACCCCCCCTTACTGCCCCTCCCAGTCCCTTCCCCCTCTCCCTCCCCCCTCCACTTGCCCCCGCCCCCTCCCTCCATTCCCACTTAACTCCAATCCCCCTCTGCCCATCCTCCCTCCTCCCCCTTGTCGCTCTTGCTCCCCCTTACAATAATCTTACCGCAACCCCAACCCTCTTTTACCCTTTCCAATATGGCAACCACAACCCCCCATCTACCACTCAAACACAGTATCCACACCGTCCATCATCTCTTCGCTCCTCTCTGCTGCGATCTCTGCTGGTCACCATCAGTGTCTCTGAGCAGGTCTCGCCTTACTCCTCCTTGCTTGAGGCTCCGGGCTCGATCCGTCACCCCTTCCTTCCACTCTGCTCTAGCTGCTGCCGCTGGTCCTTCCATGCCCGCCTCTTTAATAGCAGCCCATGCAGCTTCCAGCGTATGGATTCGCCAAGTTCTGTCCCCCTTTGTGAAGGCCAGGCCGAATGGGTAAAGCCATCTGTACCGCACTTCCTCTTTTCTGAGTGTTTTAGTTATGGGGGCCAGTTCCCTCCTCCTCTGCAAAGTTCCCAAGGAGAGGTCCGCAAATATGGCTATGGTGTAGCCTTGCCAAGTGAAGTTACTCAGCCCTCTCATTTTGGCAGCTATTTTCTCCTTGACTTTATAGTCTTTGAGACAGATAATTATATCTCTGAGCTGGTTATTATGCACTGTTCCCAGCGCTCTATGAGCCCTATCCAACTGGATACCTTCACTCAGGGGCTCCTCACCACCTTGCTGCAGGGCCTCCATGCACATGGCCTCCGCCACCTTAGCACAGTCTCTGAACTCAGCCTCCTCCGGCACTCCTTTAATACTCGGGTTGTTCCTCCTGGAACGATTCTCCAGGTCCTCCAACTTTAATTTTATCTCCTTTTTCCACCTCTCCTCACTTTGGCGCTGGTCCATCCATTCCTCCTGCTGCTGCTCAAGCACTTCTAAACGATTCTCATGATCCCCCAGCCTGGCAGCTACTTCACCCACCTCCTCCTTGAGAGTGTTTAGGAGCACCTCCAGCGCCGTTTTGGAGCCTTGCACCTCTGCCTTGACTTCATGAAAACACTGTTTCAACTCCTCTCTAGTCACTGCACCCCAGCCTCGGGATTCTGAATCTGCCTCCTCTCTCTCCAAAGCCTTCTCGTTCAACTCGGCTTGTTCCCACCGCGTGTCCTCTGCCCCAGCCATCTTGCCTTCTCCCGCCGACAAAACCGCTCCGGTAAAGGCAAATTCTCTCAGATTCGCGTTTTTTTTTTCGGGTGGTCATGTTCCACGCTTTCTCCACCGTCTGTCTCACTGCTTTTCCGACCTCTCTCCTGCAAATGGGGACTTTTAAAATTCCTTTTTCGCTTGGGTCGGGTCGGAGCTAAACGCTCACACGACCATGCAGGCAGGTGACGTCACTTCCTCCCTGGGTCCATTTTAACGTTGGTTTATGGACCTTTCTTCCAGGAACTTGTCCAAACCTTTTTTAGACCTGGCTACACTAACAGCTTTTACTACATCCTCCGGTAGCAAATTCCAGAGTTTCACTACACGTTGAGTGAAAACATATTTTCTCTTATTAGTATTAAATAGGTTACCCTGTAGCTTCATTGCATGCCCCCTAGTCTTTCTATATTTTGATGGCGTAAACAATTGATCTGTTTACCTGTTCCACTCCATTCATTAATTTATAGAGCTCTCTCATATCTACCCTCAGCCATCTCTTTTCAAGGTTGAAGAGCCCTAACCTTTTTAGCCTTTCTTCATAGGGGTATCCTTCCATCCCCTTTACCATCTTGGTGGCTCTTCTCTGTACCTTTTCTAATAACGCTATATCCTTTTTAAGATATGGCAACCACAATTGCACACAATATTCAAGGTGCTGTCGCACCATGGAACGATACAGAGGCATTATAATATCTATTGTTTTATTCTCCATTCCTTTCCTTATGATGCCTAGCATTCTATTTGCTCTCTTGGCCGCCGTTACACACAGGGCAGAGGGTTTTAACATGTTATCCACGATGACGCCTAAATCTTTTTCCTGGGTGGAGGTTCCTAATGTGCAACTTGCATCTTGTAACCATAGTTTAGGTTGTTCTTTCCTAGGTGCATAACTTTGCACTTGCCCACATTAAATTTCATCTGCCATTTGGATGCCCAGTCTTCCAATTTATCAAGATCCTCCTGCAATTTTCCACAATCCTCATGAGTTTTAATAACTTTAAATAGTTTTGTGTCATCTGCAAATTTGATAACCTCACTCTTAATTCCCATTTCCAGGTTATTTATAAATATGTTAAAAAGCAGAGGACCCAGCACAGATCCTTGGGGTACTCCACTATTCACCTTTCTTCATTGATAAAATTGGTCATTTAGCCCTACCCTCTGCTTTCTATCTTTTAACTAGTTCCTGATCCATAATAGTATACTGCCTCCTATCCCATAACTTTTTAGTTTTGCCAAAGTCTCTGATGAGGGACTTGATCAAAGGCTTTCTGAAAGTCCAGATAAATGATATCAACCGACTCGTCTTTGTCTACCTGTTTATTCACACCGTCAAAAAAACATAACAGATTAGTAAGACAAGATTGTCCTTGTCTAAAGCCACATTGGCTGTCTCCCATTAAGCCATGACTATCTACTTGTTCAGTAATTTTGTTCTTTATGATGGTTTCTACCATTTTTCCCAGTTCTGACGTCAGGCTCACTGGTCTGTAGTTTCCGGGATCACCCCTGGAATCCTTTTTAAAAATTGGTGTTAGATTGGCCATCCTCCAATCTTCAGGTATTACAGATGATTTTAATGATAGTTCACAGATTACTAATAGCAGGTTTGCAATCTCATATTTCAGTTTTCAACACCCTTGGATGTATACCATCCGGTCCAGGTGATTTGCTGCTCTTCAGTTTATCAAATAGTTGTAATACATCTTCCCGGTGTATCGATAGTTCTTTCAATTCTTCTGCAGTATCAGTCATGGGTAACATCTCTACATCTTTCTCAGTAAAGAACGAAGCAAAAAACTGATTCAGTCTCTCCACTATGGCCTTGTCCCCTCTTATTGCCCCTTTTACTCCTCTATCATCTAATGGTCCAACTGATTCTCTCACAGGGTTTTTGCTATGAATGTACTTGAAAACATTTTTATTATGTGTTTTTGCTTAAAGAGCAATCTTATTCTCAAATTCTCTCTTTGTCTGCCATATCAATGCCTTGCATCTAATTTGCCAGTTCTTGTGCTGTTTCCAGTTTTCGTCATTTGGCTCTTTTTTCCATTTCTTGAAAGATGCTTTTTTGGCAACAGCCTCTCTGACCTCACCTTTAAACTATGCTGACAGTTTTTTGGACTTCCTTCCACTTTTCTTAAAGCGTGGAATACAGCTGATCTGGGTGTCCAAGATAGTATTTTTAAACAGCACCCAAGCTTGATGTAAGTCTTTAACCTTTGCAACTGCTCCTTTCAGTTTTTTCTTAACTATTTTCCTTATATTATCATAGTCTCACTTTCAAAAGTTAAAAGGTACTACTGTGGATTTCCTTAGCATCCCTCCTCCATTAATTAAATCAAACACAATCATGCTATAATCACTGTTGCTAAGTGGCCCAACACCCTTATCTCTTGCACCAGATCTGGTTTTCCACTAAGGATTAGGTCCAAAATGGCTTCCCCTCTGATCGGTTCATGAACCAGCTGCTCCAAGAAGCAGTCATTTATTTAATCTAGAAACCTATCTCCCTAGCATGTCCTGCCGTGACACTGACCCAGTCAATACCGGGGTAATTGAAATCACCCATTATTATTACTGTGCTGTAACTTTTGTTGGCTTCCTTGATTTCTTTGAGAATTCCATCATCCATTTGTTCATTCTGGCCAGGCGGTCGATAGTACACCCCCACTGCCATCACCTTCCCCTTTTTACATGGAATTTCAATCCATAGAGATTCTACAGCAAATTTTGTTTCCTGCAAAGCTTTAATCCTTTGTGACTCAATGCCCTCTCTAACATAGAGCACATCCCCTCCACCAATTTGATCAGCTCTATCGTTACGATATAGTTTGTACCCAGCTATCTCAGTGTCGCACTGATTGTCCTCCTTTCACCATGTCTGAGATACCAATCATATCTAACTTCTCATTTAGTGTTATATATTCTAACTAGCCCATCTTATTTTTTAGACTTCTAGCATTTGCATACAAGCATTTTAGAGACTGTATTTTATTCATATTAAGCTAGCTATCAGTAGGCAGGGGTAATTTGGAATCTTTAAGCTCCATCTGCTCCGTACTCAAGGGCATTTGGGCTACTTTTGTCTTTATTGGAACCTCCTCTGCTGATATGCTTTAACTGCATTTTTTTGGTAGTATCCTTCAAGGACACATTGTTCCGAACCATGCGCTCTTTGGGCGACTGTCGGTTCTCCCCTATAATCTAGTTTAAAAGTTGCTCTATCTTCTTTTTAAAGGTTAATGCCAGAAGCCTGGTTCCATCCCGGTTAAGGTGAAGCCCATCCCTTCGGAAGAGCCCCTCCTTTCCCCAGAATGTTCCCCAGTTCCTAACAAGTCCAAAACCCTCATCCTTGCACCATTGTTTCATCCATACATTGAGACTCCGGAGCTCTGCCTGCATTTTGGGTCCTGCACATGGAACGGGAAGCATTTCGGAGAATGCTACTCTGGAAGTTCTGGATTTGAACTTCCTACCTAAAAACCTAAATTTAGTCTCCAGAACCTTCCTACTACATATTCCTGGAAGGAAACGTACCAAGACAGCAGACTCCTTCCCAGCACTATCTAAGGCCTTGTCTAGGTGGCACGTGAGGACCTCTACCTTCGCACCAGGCAGGCATGTTACCAGGCGATCTTCACGTCCACCAGCCACCCAGCTATCTACATCCTAATGATCGAATCACCAACTATAACGGCTGTCCTAACCCTTCCCTCATGGGCACATGGCCCTGGAGAAACTTCCTTGGTGCAAGAGGGTTTTCCATCACCTGGAGGACAGGTCCTAGCTACAGGATCACTTCCTGCTACACCAGGTGATGCTATCCTGTCATGTGACCTCTCTCCTTCATGGCAACAGAGATGCTGCCAGACTGGAGATCTCCTCTTGCCTGCAGATGATGAGCAAAGGGTGCAGAAGGAGATGCTCTTTGGCCCTTGGGGGTGGCCACACAGGGCTCAGATGCTGGTGGCCGCCAAGCTACCTCAGATCCCTGAGGACACGGAGTGTCGGACCTGTGACTCTCTGTGGAGGGCAGTCCTTGGAAGGACCAGACTAAACAAGTCCTCTTCTGAAGCGATGTCGGTGCCATGGTTCCCACGAACATTGGCACTGTAGCTTTCGATAGGATTCTGAGGAAGAGGGTCTCGGTGGGAAGCAGTTCCCACCCCTTTGGAGGATCGCCTTTGAGCTTCTGAGGCGATCACTATTGGTAAGTCCCCCATTGAGGGAACCGGCGTCGGGACTGATGCCCCCTGTGCCCATGTGGGTGGCTGCAGAGCCTTCAGGCCTCGAGGCCAGAATGGCGTCCTTAAAACACAGACTCGCCGCTTTCCTGGCAAGCCAGAAGACTTCAGGTCCAGTTACCTCTGGTTCCCTCCACCATGAGAGCTTCACTATAGGATATCTAGCCTGTCCAGGAATGGCATGCCCTGTGTGCCAATTCCAATTACTGATTTCAGTCTCGGTCCAAGCCTAGAGTTTATCCATCAAGTTCTTCGGCATTGGACTGCTGGGAATCCTGGCTTCCTTACCCTCGACTGCAAACAGCACGATTCCCACCGGTGCTTCAAGCTCCCTTCCAATTTGGAATGTGAGACAGATGACGTGTCCCTCGATACTGCTCGGCATCAGGATGTTCCGTTGGACCCCTCTCCTCTTCAGGAGTATCAGAGGTCCTGCTGGAGGATCTCTCCTTCCTGGACTTTGTCTGGGACATGGGCAAGTCCCTCGCCTTCACTATCGACGCAGAAGAGGAGCCTCGGGTGGAGGACCTGGATATACTTAAGTATGATTCTCCTCCCAAGGAGGCCATAACAGTGTCAGTGCCTCCTATCTTGGAGCGCCTTCCTTTCAGGATGTGGGAAACCCTGGTTACAGTTCCCATTGTGAGCAAGTGCCTCTATATCCATGTATCGAGTCTGCAAGAGGTCCCGGCTTCAAAAAAACTCAACTACCACACAATTCCATGGTGGTGGAGTCAGCCATGCACCGGATCAAAACCCAGAAGACTCGCTCCTCTGTGCCCCCGGGTCGAGAAGCCCGCACCATGGATGGGTTTGGTATGATGTGTTTCCAGGGCTCGATGCTCATGGCCTGTATCCAAGCCTACCAGCTGTACATGGGCATGTACTTGAAAGACCTTGCGAAGGAGCTTGCTGAGTTCTCAGCTGGGCTGTCCGAGGACCACCTCCAGTGCTTTCGGGGCCTGATGACCAAGGTCAAGGAGTGCTCAGAGTATGTGACTTGAGCTGCCTATGACTGTTTTGAGTCTGTGGCTAGAGTGGCTGTGGTAGGCATTATTGCTTGCCACCTGGCTTGGCTGCAGTCCTCAGACCTTGGACAATGGGTTCAAGGCAGATTGGTTGAAGTCCACTGTTGGGGGGAGAATCTCTTCAGCAAGCCCATGATGGACAAGGCCACCGAGTTGGAGACTTGAGCTGTTGACCAGAACCAGGCGCGCTCAGAAGATTGCTGTTTTCTTCCCAACAGAGATCTTCAGGTGTGGGGAGGGGGGCGTTCTTCTATCCAAAGAAGAAGGTTTACAGAACATAGTCACCAACATATAGCCTTTCGGTTCTACAAGCTCCCCTGCAGGGGCAGCAGGCCAAGGGCAGGACACCCTTAAGCTTAAAGCCCTCAAACACCAAACAACATCTGTGCTGCAGCCTGGGGGGGGGGGGGGGTGCTTCTGACTTCCAAGATTCCTGACTCCCAGGGCATAGCTCCTCTTTCCACTGGAGGTCAGGAACTGCAGCACATAGGGTGACGTCTCATGTTCTTTTCCCACCGGTGGCCCAGCATTACCACCAACACCTGGGCACTTCAGGTGGTAAAGGAGGGCTACCTCCTTCACTTCCAGCAAATGCCCCCTCGTTCTTCCAAGGGCAGCTTCCTCTGGATCCCACCCAGTGGAGGTGGTAGAGATGAGGACAGTATCTGAATTCAGAAAAGCATTGGACAAACACACAGGATCTCTAAAGGAAAAAAGGGGGACTGTTGTAGTGCTTGATATGGAAGGGCAGACTAGATAGGCCATATGGTCATTTTATTTATTTATTTTCTGCCGTCATGTTTTTATGAAGGGTCCCTTCTTTCAAATGTCTTGCACTGCAACTACTAAAACAGCTCATGGGCTATTCTCAGCCTTTGCTAGCTATTTGGCAAATCCTGCCAAAGGAATCAGAGGCCCAGGCACCTCAGTCTCTACGGATTGGCTGGTTAAGTGCCCCTGCTGTGCCCTTTCAGCTGCCTGTTTCTCTAGGAACCCAGTTTTAGCCCCCTATGGGGTTCTAGAAGAGGAATTTTTTCTCCATAAGGTGAGTCTGAGGAAGATGGAGATATTCCCATTTGTGAAGGTGAAGATACTTCCGTGATCTTCCTGTTTCACTGGGAAGACCTTCCTTTCTGTTTTGGAGTGTCTCACGCTCGGAATCAAATTCAAAACAGCCCTCATCCTTTTCAAAATCCAGCTGAATCTTGCACCGAACACCCTCAAGGATTTGATCAAGACAAAAGCTGACACTAGGCCCAGACGTAGACCAATGATGGACATCATCCAGACACCGGCCTCATACTGCAAATCAATGAACTCGACATCCAGGAGGGCACTGTCTCTTGTAGCACTCCCCCTTTGGAACTCACTCTCCCAGGATATCAGGACTACTACCAATGCAAAGGACTTCAAGACAAGACTGAAGACCTTCCTATTCGCTGATTACTATGGGACCATCACGTAGTCCACTCTCTCTTCAGTAAAGCCCTTACACCAGCTTTCTTCCTTGCTGTATATAACTCTCCCTTTTGTAAATAAGCACCCTTGAACCCCTTCTCCCCCTCCCTACATTCCCCCCTCCCTTGCAAAGACCTCTCACTGTAAATAGCTCCCTTACTCCCTCCCTTGAAACGTCCCTTACTACCAATGTTCCCTCTAATTTTCTGTAGGCTGTGTGCGCATAAAATATCAGCTGTGCAGCTTTTGAAGGAAGGTTACGTTTTTGTGCGCCACTTAACGACACTCAGAGTTATATACTTTAAAATTTGACTACATGTCAGAATACAGTATGTACACCACATTGATTGCACTAGAAAATATTGTAGAACTTGTGAAAACCGTAAATACACAAAAACTTTTAAATTTTAAGACGTCTGTGTTTTCTGTCAGAATCAGAACCGTAATTTTTGTGCGCTCTGTTGTAAAGTATGTGCACTCACTCGGCGAGGTGTGCGCGTGCGCACACGCGCACAGCTTAGAGGGAACGGTGCTTACTACCTCCCTGAAACATTCCTCTCCAGTGTCCCCTTCCTCCCTCCAAGTACACCTTATATCTCCTTCCAATCACACCTTATATCTCCTTCCAATCCAATGTTCACTGAAAATAAGTGTGTGTTATACTGTTGTGTAGATATGACAACTTATTTTATTTTGTAAACCGCTCTGATTGAAGGATAGAGAGGTATATAAAACCTGATAAATAAATAAAATAAAATAAATGAGGTGAGGCTTAAAAGATTAGGGGCTATTCAACCTGAAAAGAGACGGTTTAGGTGAGATATGGTAGAGGTCTATAAATGAATGAATGGAGTGGAACGGGTAAATGCAGATCGATTTGTTTTACGTCATCAAAAAGTAGAAAGATTAGTGGACATGCAATGAGGCTACAGTGGAATCCGTTTAAGATTAATAAGAGAAAACTCTGTAATTTGTTACCAGAGGATGTAATAAAAGCTGTTTAGTGTAGCTGGGTTTAAAATGGTTTGGACAAGTTCCTGGAGGAAAGGTCCATAAACCATTAGTAAAGAGGACCTGGGAAATCCACTGCTTGCCCCAGTACAAGCATTGTGGAACCTGTGTGTCCTTTTGGGAACCTGCTAGATACTTGTGACCTGGATTGGCCACTGTTGGAAACAAGATACTGGGCTTGATGGAGCTTGGTCTGACCCAGTATGGCATATGTTATGTTCTTATGTTTCGTATTCCTATCCTGGAACAGCATCAGTGGTTTCTCCACCTGGCTCTTGAGAGGTTCCAGCCTTTCCTGGTGGGCAAGCAATCTGAGTGTTCTCAAACAGTGCCACATCAGTGGCTCAAATCAACAAGCAAGGGGAAACTCACAATGCAGAATGGCTCTTGAAATGCCCAAGCTGTGGTGTTGGATGGAGGAGCATCTGATTGCTCTGTCAGCAGTGCACATCACAGGCATAGACAATGTCCAAATTGATTTTCTATGACGGAGAACCATGAATTATAGTGAGTGGGAGCTAAGCCCTTGCATATTCGATCTTACCGTGCAGAGGTAAGACTTTCCAGTATTCAATATGTTGACTGCTCAAGAGTGGGTCGTCCTCCATGGCCTTTGAGCTGCCATCTGCGCCGAATTCAAGCTCATTAGTCCTTACTACATGGACTTCTTGAACCTGTTAGTGGAGTTCCCCTCTTGCTGCCTCGAGAGAGGGGTCTCCTGCACCAAGGGCCCCTGGTGTTGGAGGATGGCGGTCCTTTCTCACCTAAGGCTTGGCCCTTGAGAGATGCAGGATGTCCAAGAAGGGCTACTCTGGAGCAGTAGTTGACCTGTACATCCTTAGCTTATGTGAGAATCTGGACAGTTTTCGAGAGCTGGTGTTCCTTGCAATCCCTGGAAGTCAGACCGCGTCCTAGTTTTGTCCTTCTTGTGATCTCTTCTGGATCAGAGCTTGAGCAGTGCCCTCTGCACATCTAGATGCAGAGAGGGATCTTCCGAGAAGGAGGGCAGAACACAGCAGTCTGGTTAAGATGAAAGGAGGGTAGCACCATTTGGTCAGGTGGTGGCTTTGGTGTGTGCTACAGGGTTTGCTTTCAAGGAATGTCTTTGGTAACGCATCCCGATGTCTCCCACTTCCTGAAGGGAGTGAAGCAGATCCATCTGCCTGTGCACCCGGTTATTTCTCAATAGAGCTTCTCTCTGGTATTGAAGACTCTGAAAGGACTTCCTTTTGAGCCCATTCGTAATGCCTCACTCAAAGATTTGACCCTTAAAGTAGTTTTCCTAGTGGTTTATTTATTTAACCAGTTTTCTATACCGCTTTATCCTTCAGTCAAAGCTGTTTACATTATGTAATTACTACGAACAGGTACCGGATATATTCCCTTGTCCCCATAGGGCTTATAATCTATGTGTACCTGAGGCAACGGAGGGTTAAGTGGCTTGCCCAAGGCCACAAGGAGTGCCTATAGGACTAGAAACCTCAGTCCCTCCGGCCTGAGATTGCTGTCCCCAGGTGTGACTTGAACCTCCGGCCTGAGGTACCGTGTCCTAATCTCTAGGCCACTCCTCCCTCCATAAGAACATAAGAACATAAGAAATGCCATACTGGGTCAGACCGAGGTCCATCAAGCCCAGTATCCTGTTTCCAACAGTGGCCAATCTAGGTCATACGTACCTAGCAGTTTCCCCAAAAGACACAGGTTCTGCAGTGCTTGTACTAGGCCAAGCATTGATATCCTGGGTCCCTTTTTAATAGTGGTTTATGGACCTTTCCTCCAGGAACTTGTCCAAACCTTTTTTAAACCCAGCTATACTAACAGCCCTTACTACATCCTCCGGTAACAGATTCCAGAGTTTGATTACACGTTGAGAGAAGAAATATTTTCTCCTATTTGTCTTAAATAGTTTACCCTGTAGCTTCATTACATGCCCCCTAGTCCTTCTATATTCTGATAGCGTAAACAATTTATCCACGTTTATCCGTTCCACTCCATTCATTAATTTATACACCTCTATCATATCTCCCCTCAGCCGCCTCTTTTCTAGGTTAAAGAGCCCTAACCTTTTTAGCCTCTCTTCATAGGAGTAGCCTTCCATCCCCTTCACCAATTTGGTGGCTCTTCTCTGTACTTTTTCTAATAACTCTATGTCCTTTTTAAGATACGGTGACCAGAATTGCACACAATATTCAAGGTGCGGTCGTACCATGGAGCGATACAGAGGCATTATAATATCCTTTGTTTTATTCTCCATCCCTTTCCTTAGGATACCTAGCATTCTATTTGCTTTCTTGGCCGCCGCTGCACACTGGGCGGAGGGTTTTAACATGTTATCCACGATGACTCCTAAATCTTTTTCCTGGGTGGTGGTTTCTAATGTGGAGCCTTGCATCTTGTAACTATAGTGTGGGTTGTTCTTTCCTAGGTGCATAACTTTGCACTTGTCCACATTAAATTTCATCTGCCATTTGGATGCCCAGTCTTCCAATTTATCCAGATCCTCCTGCAGTTTTCCACAATCCTCTTGGGTTTTAACAACTTTAAACAGTTTTGTGTCATCTGCAAATTTGATTACCTCACTAGTTATTCCCTTTTCCAGGTCATTTATGAATATGTCAAAAAGTAGCGGACCCAGTACAGATCCCTGGGGTACTCCACTATTCACCTTTTTCCATTGGGAATATTGGCCATTTAGCCCTACCCTCTGCTTTCTATCTTTTAACCAGTTCCCGATCCACAATAGTACACTGCCTCCTATCCCATGACTTTTTAGCTTCGCCAAAAGTCTCTGATGGGGGACCTTGTCAAAAGCTTTCTGAAAGTCCAGATACACTATATCAACCGACTCACCTTTGTCTACCTGTTTATGCACACCTTCAAAAAAACAGATCAGATTAGTAAGACAAGATCTGCCTTGTCTAAAGCCATGTTGGCTGTCTCCCATTAGGCCATGACTATCTACATGCTGTGTAATTTTGTTCTTTATGATGGCTTCTACCATTTTCCCTGGTACTGACGTCAGGCTCACCGGTCTGTAATTTCCCGGGTCACCCCTGGAACCCTTTTTAAAAATTGGTGTTACGTTGGCGACCCTCCAATCTTCAGGTATTACAGATGATTTTAATGAAAGTTCACAGATTACCAATAACAGGTCTGCAATCTCATATTTCAGTTCTTTCAACACTCTGGGATGTATACCATCCGGTCCAGGTGATTTGCTACTATTCAGTTTATCAAATAGTTGTAATATATCTTCCCGGTGTAGCGATATTTCTCTCAATTCCTCTGCAGTATCACCTTTAAATACCACTTCAGTCTTGGGTAACACCCCTACATCTTCCTCAGTAAAGACCGAAGCAAAGAATTCATTCAGTCTCTCTGCTATAGCCTTGTCTCCTCTTACTGCCCCTTTTACCCCTCTATCATCTAATGGTCCAATTGACTCTCTCACAGGCCTTTTGCTACGAATGTACTAGGTGGGTGTCAGAACTGCAGGCCTTGTCCTGCAGAGAGCCTATTTTGGTAATCTCAAAGACTTCTGTCTTCTTGCAGACTGTCAACTTTTCTCCAAAAGGTGGTGGTCTACTTTCATCTTAACCAGACTGTTCTGCCCCACTTCTCGGAAGATCCCTCTCTGTGTGTTTTGGATGTGCAGAGGGCATTGCTCAGATACCTAGAAATTATGAATTCCTTCTGCCTGTCAGACCATCTTTTCTCTCGTCCTTTTCAGCGGTCCAAGGAAGGGACTGGTCATGGCCAAGTCCTCCATTTCTCACTGGATTAAGGATGCCATTGGGTCAGTTACCTTCTGGCTAGGGAACATGTGCCGGAAGGAGTTGGACCTCACTTACTAGGTGCAAGCCCCCCTCCTAGGTGGTGTCTCCAGAGGACATCTGTAAGGCAGCTACCTACTCTCTTATGAGCAACTTTGTGAAGCACTACAGGTTGCATGTTGGGGCTGGAACAGAGGCCGCCTTTGTCAGGGCAGTTCTTTCCAAAGTGTCTTCTTGCTCCCATCTTGGGTCCTGACTGCTTGGGTACATCCCATACATCTTGACTAGTCTAGCAGGATGATGAGGAAGGATACATTTTACATACCTGATCATTTTCTTTCCATGAATCCTGATAACCCAGTCCAGGGACATGCCCTGGAAGACTGTTTTTGCAGGTTTAGAAGTCCAGTTGCTCTTAAGTGCATTGTCAGTATTATGTTCTGACACAGAATTCATTGTGCTAAGAGAGCCAAATACTTGATCAAGTTAACTGTTCCAAATTTGGATTGTTGATTACAAGTGTAATTGTTTTCTGAGTGCTTCAGTCTTGGTTACTGCTTGGAAAGTGTCATATTGGCTTCTCTCTGTGCTGAACCAGTAGATTTACCTAGTGATGTTATTACTGAAAATGGCTCAAGTCTACCTCCACCTGCTGGCAAAGGAGCATAACCTACTCATCTAGGCTGGTCTAGCAGGATTCAAGGAAAGAAAATTATTAGGAATGTAAAATATTTCCATATCAGTATTCCACTATACATGGAGCAGGGAAGGTGAGGTTGAGGCATTCCAGGGATGGGTCACTAATCTAATAAATTACACAGGTACACTACCAAAAAACTGCCTCCAGTTTTGCAACTGATTCCTATAGATTTTGGGGTGCTGAATCCAGGAAAAATAGCCAAAATGTTCCATCACGTCACGTTTTCTTGCAAAATTAGATTTCTTACCCATATAAGGAATGTTCACATAATTTCTTTTTAGCCGACTGCAGTTTATTTTCTTGGCCCAAAATAGAGGTTGTAATGGTTAACTAACTAGAAACACTCCCTCATGATATTTTAGAGTGTTTTGTATTCATTTTATACATTAACAGGACAATTGGGAGGCGGGGGGCTAAATCCAGTACTCGCGCTGGCGCATGTTCTTTCCTGTTCGCCTCGTTCGCTCGCTCAAACACGGTGGTTGCGACATGAACGTTCCTGTCAAATTTCAGTTTCTTGCAAGTTCATTATTACCTTTTGTTTGCTCAGTCGTAATCCAGCTTTATTCCGAAGTGGTTCACTACAGTTGTAGTTTGCAGTGCTGTGTATTTGTGATGGCTCACAGAGCCAGAGGTTGCGTCAACTCTCCGGACAGTTTTTGTTTTATTTGTGGGGAATATACCGTGAAAAAGCGGCAGAGGAACATTTCTGCATTTATTAAAAAAGTATATTTCGCCTATTTCGGTTTGAAGTTAGGCGATCAAGACAAACCGTGGGCTCCTCACAAAGTGTGCAAGACATGTGAGGAAGATCTACGCTTATGGATGAAAGGTAAAAAACAAGCATTTCGTTTCGGAATACCTATGATGTGGCGTGAACAAAGAGACCACAGCAGTGACTGCTATTTTTGCTCTTGCATTGTGAAGGGATACAACTTAAAAAATAAGAACGTAATAAGTTACCCCAACCTTCCCTCAGCAATTAGGCCTATGCCTCATAGCAACGAAGTACCTGTGCCTGAACCACCAAAATCTTTGGATCATATTTGTGTGGACGGTTCTGATCATGATGAGACTCATCAGATGGCTTTTCCCGATGAGTCCAGTACTTCCGAGTTTGAAACTGAATCAGATCCGAAACCTGAACTTTTCTCTCAAGCTGAATTGAATGATTTAGTCCGGGATTTAGGACTCCCAAAAGATGCTGCCCAACTGCTAGGTTCTCGGCTTAAACAGAAAAATCTATTGTCACCAGGAACAACTTTTTATTTGTACCGCAACCGCGAGACACAATTTTTGAAGTATTTCAGCAAAGAGGAAGATTTGGTATTTTGCAACGATATATACGGAGTGATGGAAAAGTTTAAACTCAAGTATGATCCTGCTGAATGGCGGCTGTTCATTGATTCGTCAAAAGACAGCATAAAAGGTGTTCTTCATAATGGCAACACATTCGCTTCAGCTCCTATTGCTCACACTGTTATTCTCCAAGAAAAATATGAGAATTTGGCCCTGATTCTTCAGAAGATTCGTTATGATGAGCATAAGTGGATGATTTGTGGAGACTTTAAAATTCTATCCATGCTATTAGGGCAGCAATCCGGTTTCACCAAATATCCCTGCTTCCTTTGCTTGTGGGATAGCCGGGCCCGCGACCTACACTGAGGGAAAAAAGACTGGCCAATTCGGGAGTATTTGAGACCCGGTGAGAAAAATGTTCTTCATGAGAGCTTGGTACCTCGTGATAAAATTCTATTACCACCTCTCCACATTAAGTTGGGTCTCATTAAGCAATTCATCAAGTCCCTTCCAAAAGATGGTGAGTGCTTTCGGTACCTTTGCTCAAAGTTCCCCCGACTTTCTGAAGCAAAGCTAAAGGAAGGAGTGTTTGTTGGCCCTGATATAAGGAAACTCATTTCAGATGGAGCATTCGCTGAAACGATGTCTGAGAAGGAAAAAGAAGCCTGGGATTCCTTCAAGGATGTTGTTCTCAAACTCTTGGGGAACAGGCGGGATGAGAACTATAAGGATATTGTTGCCAGGATGCTCAATGCCTTCAAAGAACAAGGCTGTAACATGAGCCTGAAAGTCCATTTCTTGCACTCCCATGTGAACTACTTTCCCGAAAACTTGGGGGCGTACAGTGAAGAACAAGGTGAAAGGTTTCACCAGGACATCAAGGACGCAGAGAGAAGGTACCAAGGAAGATGGAACACCACTATGATGGCTGATTTCTGCTGGTTGCTGCTGCGGGAAACCCCAGATGAAAAATACGCCAAGCAGCGCACCAAGAGAAGCATTCGGGGGAAGAAGAAACGGGCCCACCAGGAGATTGATTGACCCAAGAATGACTTTAAAATCTAAACTGTGTTGACAAATATCGTGTTTTTACTAAACTTTGAAATAAAAATTTGCTAGTTATTACCACAGTGTCGGATCTCATTTATTAGAATTTTATTTTCACACCATCGGGTGTTTGTCTTCATGTATTGCAATGGTGCGGTTTGCGTTTTCTATTCTTACATACATACCAGGTACAACATTTTTTGCACATTTCTTTGCTTTGCTTTGTGTCTAACCTCGCTCTTATATGCTCAATGTTTGTGCACATGTATGTGGCTGTTTTAAGTGCAGACAATTTTGCTACCATCACAGTGTGTTTTGTTGACATTACTCTATTCTTATGTGCTGCCTTGTTACAATTTTCTTTATTCTTATTTGAATAACTACTAAACAATTAGTATAAAGAATTCATCCAAGAAACGTTTATCTCGATCGCACTCAATCTGAAACGTTCACCTCAAACTGCTAACCCAATGTAGCAAAACATCTGTACGTGATGGAGCAAATTGGTTACCAGATTTGGATTCAGCGCACCAAAAAACGTAAAAATCAATCGAAACATTAGAGGCAGTTTAAAAAAAATGTTTTTAGTGTACCTGTGTTATAAATAGAGGCACCGATTTGGCCCTATTTTGGCTACAATGTGCCATACAAAACCAGGTATAACGTGGGCTGTTTGAGCCCAACACATAATTTAGATGTATGAGCCCAAAATCTAGTTATGCTACATATGTATACACACTTCAATAGCACTAGCTATACATATAGTTCCGTTGAATATAGGAGTAATTTGAGATGTCTAGATTGGATGTTTTAAATTATTTCCGAGATGCTTTATTGAATATTGACATTTTTGTTTTTAATTGTAGTTTTGACCCAGGAGTTTCCTCTTCCCTTGGTCTTCCAGTTCAGATGAAACCAGTCTCTCATGGTCTACAGTAACTGTTTTTTGATAAATCTTCATTTAGCTCAGCCATTACAGATTTTAACTGATTAATGCTCCCAATGCAAAAAAAATAAAATAAAATTAGGTTTTTATTGGATAAATACTGGAAAACTACCAATTTCCTTAGCACTATTCCACCCCCCCTCTCTTGGCTTGGCTTGGCTTGTATCCTCCACTTAGATTGTATGCCTTTTCTGCATAAATGACACAGACGTACATGTTTGATTCTACTGGAAAAGGTACCCAGCAATTGTACCTGTGGCATGAAAGCACAGGTAAACACCGAAGGTTACAAAATATCAAATAATTCCTAACTGGGTGAAAAATGAACACCTAAATCTACAATTTATAGACACCTAAGAATGGAAGTCCTAATTATAATGTTGATATATCTTAGAATATCGAGGTTACTGTTCTAGAAAAACTTATCATCCGGTCAGTCACTGGACAAAGCAATGCCCACCGCTCTAAAAACCTGTTGGTGAAAAAAATATTAGGCCATGGAAATTTGCTGATAAGTGCTATGAGGTGGATAATGGTGTATGTTGTGAAGGGTATGCACTACGGAACAAAAGAAGAAGGCCTTCTGCAAATTACCAAACAACAAAAATACAGCGGAGGGCAATTAACCACGGCCTACCAAGGATAATTGGTAAAAACAACTTTATTGAAGACCCAACTTTAAAAGTTTCGGCCAAAGGCCTTCATCAGGGGTCAGATAACCACATAGAAAGTATATGGGACACGCAGCACTTACCATTCATCTGCTGAGGGGAGTATGCCTCCGATCTGGAGTCCGGGGGAGAGTCAGCAAAATTCTACACCAGAGAAAAATCAGATGCAAAAGATCATGCGCCGCCAGCTTCAACGTGAAAGTGCACATGTACTTTGAGAACTGATGCAAAGCTAGTGGTAAAAAATTGGGAAGAGTGGTTGTTCCACCCCATAGACGTGTCCCATACACTTTCTATGTGGTTATCTGACCCCTGATGAAGGCCTTTGGCCGAAACTTGTAAAGTTGGGTCTTCAATAAAGTTGTTTTTACCAATTATCCTTGGTAGGCCGTGGTTAATTGCCCTCCGCTGTATTTTTGTTGAAGGGTAAGCACTACATCAGTAATATAATGGTATAAAAGCTCTGCAAAATGAGAACGTTATAGAGAGGCCATGTAGTAAATGATCACAGGGCACTGGTTTCTAGCTGTAGCCTTTAATTTTTGACCAATTGGATAAGACAACAGGAGTGATGTCATCATAGAATAGGGGATTTAAATTGCCATCACAGCATAGTCTTACAGATATATGAAATGGACTGCAGAAAGGCCATTAAAACTTAAGCAAAGGAGTTTAGTGGCCCTCTAATACCTTACTAAATGCAGGAAAACCAGCAAAGGTTTTGGTGTTTATGGAAAAGTACTGATCACAGAAATAAATGCTAATGGGCTGCTTTTTGTTTTTCTGTTCAGCTACAGTCGTCTTGGGCAAAACAAAAATCCCTTGAAAGTGGGTAGTTTAGTTTTCATTTTTTTGATTTGTCCTGGAGGCATCATTTTTATTTATTGATTATAGGTTTTTCTGCAGGAAAAAGCAGGAAGTCTATCCTCACATATGGGTGACATTGGTGCCAGCAGAGCCCTCGTGGAAGCATCTCCCCAGCTTTCAAAGAAAGCCTTTGGGAGATGTCACCACGCATTTGTGGTGCCCTTCCCTGCCCAAGGGTGCCATCTTGCTAAGTCTCCTTTTTTCCAGGGAGCCCTTCAGACATCTGTCTGGTTTCTCCTAGAAAAAGTTTATTTTTTTTCTCGACCTGAGTTTCATACTCTCTCCGGTTGTGCACCAGTACTCTTCCTGCCACCCGAGCCTGCTGTTCCGGCATTAAGTCTTGGGTTTGTATATTTTTTCCTTTTTGGTGCCTTCGTGCCCTTTTTTACAGCTGGCAGCACCGCAGGTCTTCGACCTTGCTAGGGGTGCTTTTTTCCTCCATGGCTACCAGTGGGTTCAAGAAGTCTGATCGATGCACCAAAATCATGTCCCTTACCAATACACACGACTGCTGCCTAGGGCTGGACCATGACCCTGTTGCATGCTGTCTCTGCAAAAAGATGTCCACCAAGGCTCTCAAGAGTCACCAGCAGCAGCATAAGTTTTTCCTGGAGTTCCCGGTGCTTCCGAAAGCCAAGGCATCCTCTGAAGCCAGAGAATCCCGGGGCACCCTTGTGGTCCCCTGTCAACATCGTGGCTCCTCAGAAAGGGGGCCTTCATTTAGGGAACATACGAAGAAGAAAACCTCGAAGGCAGCATCCCCTGGACGGTTCCGACAGGTTGGGTAAGCCCCGAGCCAGATCCCACAGTCCTAGACGCTTGTCCAAGGGATTGGAGCGGGAGCAGCCTACCAAGGTCCCCCGGAAGGAATCGGCCTCAGACGCCAGAACCTATCCTTGTTGAGGACTCCCCCTCGGTCCTGAGTTCATCGGTGCCCACACTGATGTCAGCAGAGCCTTCTGGACCCAAAACCAGAATGGTGGTCCTGGAGCATAGTCTGCCTTCATGGACCAACACCAGGTGTTTGTCTGATACTACTAGTTTCTGTGCCCAGACCACTGGGCCATCGATGTTTAGACCATACAACCTCGAGTCAATTCTCAGCCGAGGTCTTGATCCGGTCCTGTTCGACAGGACTGAGGTCCTTCCCAGCTAGTGCGCATGGCACCAGCCACAGGGCCTCCAAGGGATGCAGAAAGGGCTCAGGCCCACGGGCCACCCTTCCCTTGAGTCTTCGACTGACTACTTGGAACGGGAGACCAAGGACGTGGAGTCGCCGGACACCCGTCACCACTGCAACATTCCTCAGACTCTCCTCCCTCTGAGCCCCCTAGCGCCTGTCCCTGCCTAAGGACATGGCATTCTTCAACCATGCGGAACATGTCAAAGGCCCTAGCGTTCCCGACAGAATCGGAGGAGGAACCTCGGACAGAGGAGCTAGAAATCCTCCAATATGAGGCCCCTCCAAAGGAATCACTCACGGTACCCATTTCACCCATCCTGGAATGGCTAATGCCCCGTATGTGGGAAATGCTGGCATCAGTGCTGGTTGTGAGCAAACAGTTCGACTCGATGAATTGGGTCTGCCAGAGCCCTGGCTTCCAAAAGGTGCAGCTGGTGCATAATTCCATGGTGGTGGAGTTGGCCATGCGTCGGCTGAAGAACCAAAAGATGCACGCCTTGGTGCCCCTGGGTAGGGAGGCCTAGACCTTGGATACCCTCAGCAGAAAGTGCTTCCAGGGCTTGATGCTCATTGGCTGGATCCAGGCCTACCAGCTGTACATAGGCATGTACCTGAGAGACCTGGCAAAGGAAATTGCTGGGTTTTCGGCTAGCCTCTCTGAGGAACTCCTGAAGCGGTTCAAGAACCTGACCAAAGCCATCCATGAGTGCTCCAAATTTATCTCTTGAGTGCCTATGATGGCTTTGATTCGATGACTCGAGTAGCAGCCGTGGGCATTGGGGCCCGACGCCAGGCTTGGCTACAGTTTTGCAACCTCGAGCAATGGGTTCAGGACAAATTGGTCCATGTCTCATGCCAAGGGGAGAACCTCTTTGGCAAACTCATGACTGAAAAGACTGCTGAGTTGGAGACTGAGTTCATGATGAGGACCAGGCTCTCAAAGACTGCTGCCCCTCTCCGATGAAAAGGCCTGGGTAAAGAGTCCTTTTACCCGAGGAAAGGGGCTGCTTACAAAAACTACCCATATTTTCAGGCCTCCCCAGCAGGGTCAGCAGGCCAAGGGACATGGGCAAGACCCTCATAAGCAGAAGGCTTCAAAGCCCCAGGTGTCGGCTCCAGCCCAGCCAGGGGGGAGCTTTTGACTCCTTGGGCATAGTCTCTCTACCCCAGGAGGACAGCAGCCCACAGGGGTCATCTAATCCTATATGCTCACATTTGGCCAACCATCACCACAGATTCATGAGCACTCCAGGTGGTCAGGGAGGTCTGCCTCCTCCATTTGGCTCAGATACCTCCTTCTTTTGTTCCCGAGACAGCACCCAGCTCTCCTCTTCACCGGGAGCTCCTATTGAAGGAACTTGCAGGCCTTCTTGAGGACCAAGCGGTAGAACCAGTACCCCAACATCTCAGGGGCAAGGAGTTCTACTCCAGGTATTTTCTTGTGCCAGAAAGAACAGGGGGCCTAAGGCCCATCCTGGACCTCAGCAGTCTGAACAAGTTCCTGGTGAGTGAGACGTTCAAAATGCTGTTCTTTGGAACATTGCTGCCTTGCCTCCAGCAGAGACTGGCTGTGCTTCTTGAATCTGAAGGATGCCTATACCCACATTTTCATTCACCCCAGCCACAGGCAGTACCTTCGCTTCATGGTGGGGGGGGGGGGGGTCACTATCAGTACATGGTACTACCCTTCGGCCTGGCCTCTGCCCCTAGGGTCTTCACCAAATGTCTGGCAGCAGTGGCCACCTTCCTCTGTCTCCAGGGGGTATTTGCCTTCCCCTACATGGATAACTAGCTCTTAAAGGAGGCATGGCCACAGAGGGTCAGCAGGCCCACAGCACACACCATCCAGGTCCTGCAACATCTGAGGTTTGTGAGAAACTACCCCAAATCCCATCTCCCAACACAATATCTGGAGTTCATAGGGACAAGGCTAGACATTTTTCAGGTAAAGGCCTTCCTTCTCCTGGACCGGGCCAACCATCTCGGGGCACTGGCCGCAGACATGCAACTCCGTTCCTCGGTTTCAGCTTGGTTTCTACTGCGCTTACTCGGGCACATGGCCTCTACGGTCCATGTCACCCCAGAGGGTCGCTCAGTGGTGCCTTCAGGACCAGTGGACACAGGCCATAGGCAGTCTCCAAGTCAGTCTCAGTTACCCATCAGTTGGCAGAACCTCTGGCTCGGCAAAATCCCCAATACCTTCAGGCAGGGATGCCCTTCCAAACCTCAAGCCCTCTAAGGGTCCTCACAACGGACGGCTCCCTGCTGGGATGGCAAGCCCACTGCGAAGAACTCCGTACCCAGGGCAGCTGGTCACAAGCCAAGGGCAACCAGCAGATCAACCTCCTGGAGCTTTGGGCAATATATCTAGCCCTCGGAGAATTCTGTCACCCCCTGAGGCACCAGAAAATCAAACAGACAATCAGCTGGCAATGTTCTATGTGCACAAGCAGGGGGGGGGGCATGGGGTCTCGCACCCTCTGCTGCAAAGCGACGACACTCTGCTCCTACATAGCTCAACAGGGAATACTCCTAAGGGTGGTATACCTACCAGGCCAGGACAACGCTCTGGCGGACAAACTGAGCAGGGTCTTCCAGTCGCACCAGTGGCAGCTGGACCCCAGAGTAGCCACCCGGCTCTTCCGGCTCTGGGGGACTCCATGAGTGGACTTCTTTGCCAGCACGGACAACTACTAGTTGCCCTGTTTCTGTTCCCGGCAGCCCCACCCGTCCCGGGTGACGGCAGATGCATTTCTCATTCCGTGATCGGAAAGTCTCATGTATGCCTTTCCACCCATGCTGTTGATTGTCAAAACACTCTTCAAGGCCCTTTGTGGCAAAGCCTCACTGATCCTGGTGGCTCCATGGTGGCCCAGGCAACCGTGGTTCCCACTGCTCCTCTCTTGAAAGTGGAGACTCCAATTCCACTGGTGAGCTCCCCGGGGCTCTTGTTTTAGGAGGAGGGCTCTCTTCTGCACCCCAACCTGGGGTCCCTATCACTGACGGCATGGCTGCTGAAAGGGTGACCCTAGCCCCTTTCAACCTTTTGGGAGAAGTGGAAGAGATCCTGCTGGCTTCCCGTAAGGCCTCCACCAGGAGAGCTTATGCCTTCAAATGGTGCAGGTTCTCAGTCTGGTGCGCCGAGCAACAGGTGAACCCATTCTGCCCAGTGCAGCTGTTGCTGCAGTACCTTCTTCATCTCTTGCAATCAGGGCTCAAATCAAACTCCTTTAGAGTGCACCTCAGTGCCGTGGCGGTGCATCACCACCCTATTGAAGGCAAACCCCTCTCAGTCCAGCCTCTGGTGATCCGCTTCTTGAGAGGACTTCTGCTATCCAAACCCACAGTCTTCCCTCTGGTGACAGAATGGGACCTCAGTGTACTATTGGTGCATCTCCCTTGCCCACCATTTGAGCCTCTGGCTACCTGCCACCTGAGATACCTATCATGAAAGGTTGTGTTCCTGGTGGCGCTCACCTCTTCTCGCAAGGTTAGTGAGCTCCAAGCCCTAGTGGCAGAGGCGCCATATACCAAATTCTATAAGAACAGGGTCGTGTTATGTACACACCCCAAATTTCTTCCAAAGGTGGGGTATGCCCTTTCCACCTCAACCAGGAGGTGGTGCTACCCACTTTCTTCCCAGGGCCTCACTCCAGCAGAGCGGAGACTGTCCTTCACACCTTGGACTGTAAGAGGGCCCTGTCTTTCTACATTCAGCGTACCCAGGGCCACTGGAAAGCTTCTTGGCTTTTTGTTTCCTATGACCCCAGTCGGCTGGGGGGAGCGGTGACCAAACGGACACTGTCCACTTGGGTGGCAGACTGAATCGCCCTGTCCTATGAGCAGGCTGGGCTCACGCTGGATGGCCGGGTCACGGCACACTGTATCAGGGCCATGGCAGCCTCTGTGGCAAACCTGCACTCCGCCTTGATGCTGGACATCTGCCAGGCTGCCACCTAGTCTTCAGTCCATACCTTGGCAGCTCATTACTGCCTGGAGAGGGAGTCCCAATTGGACAGCGCTTTCAGCCAGGCTGTGCTCCATAATCTTTTCCGGGTCTAGACAATGCTTATCTTCTGACGCTTCTGTGTTCAGGCTCTGGGGCGTTGGTTTCCATCGGACACATAGGTCCTACTGCAGTCTGTATATGTGGACTCGATTGCTGCTGCTCGCGACTCCCCTTGAGGGCGACCGTGGTTTTTCCCGACGGGCTTGTGGTAGCCTGTAGCTAGGGAGTCCCATATGTGAGGACTAACTTTCTGCTTGTTCCCGGAGAAAGCGTAGTTACTCGCCTGTAACAAGTGTTCTTCTGGGACAGCAGGAATCAGTCCTCACAACTCTCCTTCCTCCCTTAGAGTTATTTCTTTACCATCTTTTTTTTTTTGTCATCTTTTAGCTACAGTATGTCATCAGACTGAGCAAGGGCGGGAAGGGGGCCACACAAAGGCTTTCTTTGAAAGCTGGGGAAATGCTTCCACGAAGGCTCCATTGGCACCGACGTCGCCCATATGTGAGGACTCATTCCTGCTGTCCCCAGAGAACACCTGTTAAAGATGAGTAACTATGCTTTCCTCTTCATCCACCTGATCAGTCCAGAATACATGGGTCATGATGTCAACTAGCAGATGGAAACCGAGAACAAAGAGCTGTGAGATCAGACCTATAATAGCCTCCATGCAGCCCTTAGCTTTCCCAATATTCTTTGTCTCCAGCAAATGGTGGCAGGCAGTCTGTGCATTTGTACTGATTTGGCATGAGAGCTCCAGGGTCTGGCTGGTGACTGCTTCTGGGGATACTTGGACCAGTCCCTCTTCCTGGCCCTGCAAACCTCAGGCAGTTTTTTTACTTCATTATTTTTTTTATTTATTTCTGTCTGTGATTTTCAATTTTTATATTCATCTGTCCTTACCTATCTCTCCCCTCCTCCTTCCCTCCACTCTGCCTAGCAATGGCGAAAAATTTCCCTAATGACAAAGCTTACAAGTAAAGATTAGCTTTGCACTATTTCAAGCACAGAGGCATCTGACAGCTGGGCCAGTATTTGGGCTGTACTATCAAAGGGAGCTCCTAGCTGCAGCTGCACCTGTATTGAGGGCCCCTTTTCCAGCTGTAACAGCCTGATGATTGCTATGAGGGTGACTTTTGTGTTTTGGGGAGCCAATCCAGGATTAGCTGTGCTGAGCAGCAGGGACTTTTAGTTAGGCAGTGCCTTTTATGTGGCAAATAGAGAATACCTTCAGAGCATGAAAAACTGTGCTCCCATTGTGGCTAACATAATAGTGCCTATTCGTGCAGCATTTGCTGTGGGAGAGCGTTGACCTATCTACCTCTACCTCCCTGATGGGGGGAAGACAGTCAGATGCTGATAGCGCCATGGGCAGCGAGGCTTTGGCCAATTCAGCTTCTCCTCAGCCTAACAGGGCAGGGAAGAAAAACGAAGAAGAACTAGCCATCTTACCTTTGTTGGAATTGTCCCTCCAGTCCAGTCCAGACAAGTGGGTTGTCTCCCCACCACCATCAGCTAGGGACTGAGCATGGCCAATTTTGGTGATGTCACCACAGATGTACTATCCGTTTCTCCCACCAAAGCCAGTATCTCAGTCCCCAGCAGCTGAGCGTTTGTTCAGTTCTGGAATGGATTAGCCGGGACAGACTTAGGTAGCTTGTCAGGTTTGGTAGGTTGAGGTTGTTTAGGTTGGTTACAGCCAAACTGAGGGTGAGGGTGACCCCAAAACACCAAAAGGTTTAAGGGATTAGAGAAGGAACTCAGTGACAGGGCTGATCTCTTGAATGGGAAGCTGTCAGGTTGGCAGCAGTGCTGAGAGCAACACAAGAAAGCCCAGGGAGGCTTCCTGAGGAGCAAAGATCATTGATTCTGTCCAGCCCTGCTTTATAGGGTGAATTACCTTTGAGGGCTCTCAGGTTCTTTCCCCTAGTGTGATCCGACACCTGCTCACAGTTTTGTTGACGGAGCTCTGGAGTTGTCGGTGGCTGGGTCTTGCTTCTTTCCTGTAGGTGAGTGCGGTGATCAAGCTAGCTAGGCGGTCCGTGGTTTGCGTGCACCAGTGGGGATGGTGTGAGGCCTCTTTGGGGTGCACAGGTGGTCTGCGGCTGGAGTTGTAGTCTGGAGACAGGGTCTGATTGGCTGTTCCATAGACCATCTCCTATGCACATTTCACTTCAAAGGCATCAGTGATGTGCAGGGAGCACGTTTCTCTACCAGGGCAGTTTCTTCTTTTAGTGGAAGGTATGCCAGCTACAAATAGCACGTGTGTGGCATGCAGCTCTGGCCGCAGCAGCCTGTTGATGGCTGGGGTATGCAAGGCATGCGAGAAGGAAATAGGTTCCATTGAGGAAGCTATGACCACAAGCAGAGCCTCAGTGGGAGATTCAGTGCAGGAGATGATTCTCTGCTTCTGGAGCAGTGGGTGCTGCTTGATTCCTCTCCCGCAGTTTTGGCGAGAACAGAAGCTCTCTTGGGAGCTAGGAGACAGAGGAGCTCAGAGATGGCCTCCAGTCAGGAGTCTTCTTTGCTGAACCCAGGGACACCTTTGGAGGGTGCAGAGGGTTTGGATTTGGCCTTATTCTCCCCAGAATTCGTTACTTCTGCATCAAGCTTTTTCCCTCAGGTAGGGGATAGGAGGCAGTGTACTATTGTGGATCAGGAACTGGTTAAAAGATAGAAAGCAGAGGGTAGGGCTAAATGGTCAAATTTCCCAATGGAGAAAGTTGAATAGTGGCGTTACCCCAGGGATCTGTGCTGGGTCCGCTGCTTTTTAACATATTCGTAAATAACCTGGAAATAGGAATAACGAGTGAGGTAATCAAATTTGCAGATGACACAAAATTATTCAAAATTGTTAAAATCCAAGAGGATTGTGAAAAATTGCAAGAGGACCTTGATAAATTGGAAGACTGGGCATTCAAATGGCAGATGAAATTTAATGTGGACAAATGCAAAGTTATGCACCTAGGAAAGAACAACCCAAACTATGGTTACCCAGTGCAAGGTTACACATTAGGAACCACCACCCAGGAAAAAGACGTAGGCATCATTGTGGATAATATGTTGAAACCCTCCGCCCAGTATGCAGTGGCAGCCAAGAAAGCAAATGGAATGCTAGGAATCATAAGGAAAGGAATGGAGAATAAAACAAAGGATATTATAATCCCTTTGTATCGTTCCATGGTGTGACAGGACCTTGAATATTGTGTGCAATTCTGGTCGCTGTATCTTAAAAAGGATATAGCAGAATTAGAAAAGGTACAGAGAAGAGTCACCAAAATGGTAAAGGGGATGGGAGGATACCCCTATGAGGAGAGACTAAAAAGGTTAGGGCTCTTCTACCTGGAAAAGAGATGGCTGAGGGGAGATATGATAGAGGTCTATAAATTAATGAATGGAATGGAACGGGTTAACATAGATTGATTGATTGCTTACGCCATTAAAATATAGAAAGACTAGGGGATATGCAATGAAGCTACAGTGTAACCCATTTAAGACTAATAAGAGAAAATAATTTTTTCACTCAACGAGTAATCAAACTCTGGAATTCGTTACTGGAGTATGTAGTAAAAGCTATTAGTGTAGCTGGGTTTAAAAAAGGGTTTGGACAAGTTCCTGGAGGAAAGGTCTTTAAACCATTATTAAAGGGGACCCAGGAAATCCACTGCTTGCCCCAATACAAGCATTGTGGAACCTGGGTGTCTTTTGGGAAAACTGCTAGGTACTTGTGACCTAGATTGGTCACTGTTGGAAACAGGATACTGGGCTTGATGGAGCTTGGTCTGATCCAGTATCTTATTTTCTTAGGGGACCAGGGTGCCTACAGCATGCAGAGCTCCAGGACAGCATGCAGGTGCTCTGGTGCATAGTGAAGGGGATGTAGACGAGCTGTTAGCTAAACGTCCTCGTTTGGAGCTGGAAATTTGGGAGGATCCCCAGGCGGAGCATTCGGATGCCTCGGAGGATCCATTGGAAGGGACCTCAGAGATGTTTGAGGAGGGCCCTCCACTGGACCCAGATGAGGGGGGGAAGCCCTGTCAGGGGAGGATCCCAATTTGGTCTGTGTATTCTGTAGGGAGGAGCTGCCAGCTCTATTCTCCCACTGCAGCCCAGAAGACGCCTGTCTTTGGAGACCCAACTCTAAAATGCATTAGGAAGCCTTCTTAAGGCTTCCCTTGTGCACCTGGATATTCAGGATAATGCCTCCATAGAGTGGAGTAATCCTGAGGGTGTTCTCAGAATGGTCAGAGCCATGGGGAAGCTGTATCACTTTGTCCCTGAGGGGAAGGAGAAGTTGAGGCTTCTGAAGGTGGATGCCTTGTTTACAGCAGCAACCACAAAGACCATTTTTCCAGTGGAAGGAAACACGGTGTTAAAAGATCTGCAAGACTATATCCTGGAGTTCTCTTTGAAGCAGATATTTGAAGTGGTCTTTCTAGGCCTACAGGTGGTGGTTATATGTCAAGGGCATGTTTGCACTGGATGCAGAAATGAGAGGATGGCGATACAGAGGGTTCCGACCAGTCATGAAAGGACTCTTTCCAAATGGAAGCTGGATTGGTTTATGTAGTGGATGTTCTGTATGATCTCATTTGCACTTCGGGCAGGACTATGGCCATTTCTGTGATGGCCTAGCTCCTTTTGTGGCTGAGAAACTGGTTGGCGACTTACATTTAGAGGAAGGTTTCTTTTTGTTTTTTTGTTTTTTTTAATTTGAGACTTTTTAAATTTTTAAATTAAAATTTCCAGCTTTAAATCATACAGCATAGTAACCCGCTGTCTAAGCCAAAAATCCATACAATCAAGGGATTAGGAAAACCTAGCAATAAATAGCAAATGCCCTCCCTATCCTCTTGTTTACATCTCGAGTGACAGGTATTCACAAAGCTAGTCACCCGATCCCCCATACCCAGAAATTATGCCACACCTCTTCATGGCTTTTTTTTGCCATGCTTAAGTGCTGTGAATTTTGTTCAGCTATACATAGTATTCAGCCTTTCAACAAAACCCTCAGGACCAGTAAGGCAGGCTAGTTCCATTGCCGAGCAATTTACCTCCAGGCCATATTTCAAGAAGTCCTGAATCTTCTTCGGACCCTCATCTGAATACTTATGGTAAAGGTACGCGCAGGCTCCTGAGGGAGCATTTGCCCACTACCACTTCCATTATGCTAATACGGTCACGCTAAAATCGGCTTACAATTGGGCACTTCAACACATTTATTTATTTATTTAACAGGTTTTATATACCGCTTTATCTTTTCAATCAAAGCGGTTTACATTGTAACACCTATAAAATATGATCCCACATTTACACGTATGAAAATATGATCCCACCTGTCCACATCCCTGCCAACAAAAATCACCTCCTTCATGCTTATCAGATGCAAACACACCAGCATTAAATGCCATCAATAGAGCACTTGAAACCATTCTCCACCAAATTGGTGGCAGAAGAGATTTTCTTAATATGGGTGAAGACCCTTTTCCTTTCCAAATCCTCTAGAGTTACTCCCATATCTATTTCTCACTGGAGCACATGCCAGGGTGTAGAAGAGATACCGGACAGTGCTACATAAATACTAGAAATAATCTCTCTTTCCTAACCATCCCATACATAATACCTCAGAAATGTGCTATTCCCCTGGACATTTTCCCATACCCCTTTAGATTTCAAATAACGGCAGAGTGGAAATGGCCAAATCGATTCCGCCAATTTAAACCACAGGTCTCCTGCAGGGTTTCAAAAGAGCTATTGGCTGCTCCACCCTCCTGTTTGGCCCAAGAAGCAAAAATCTGAGAGTTCTGTCCCTGGGGAAACGCCAGGTTCCCTTTTTATCGGGGCCAACAAAGAAATCTTCCCCTTCCAACAACCTCCTATGGAACAGTCCTAAGCTTAAACATTAGAGCCATATAAGGGTTCTCTCCTTTCAACCAACCCATCCCTACCCAAGACCACCCCCCCCCATTTCCAATCCTTGTTCAATACTAATTCATAACTTCTCTAATCCCTTACTGCACTCCCACAGTGCCTGAAGCTCAGCTTCTGCCTAATATTGCTTAAAATTAGGGATCACCAGCCTCCCTTGCCCCCTGGACTGATACAAGACAGCCTGTATCACCCAAACAGGCCTGCCCTTCCAAATGAATCTGAAGTCCTTATTTTGCAATAGCTGAAAGATATGCTGTGGATCTCTATGGAGAGAGTCTGGAGCAGATACAATAATGTAGGCAGAGCTACCATCTTCACCATCGCAATCTGGATTAACCATGAGATGTTTTACCAGGCCCAGTGCTCGCAGTATCTCTCCCCTATTCCCTCCATTCCCCTATCGGTAGGTAATTTGCCTGAAACAGCCTTGCAGTGTCCCGAGTGATTCAGACCCCCAGTACCTAATAGTGGAGGTATTCCATTTAAAGGAGAATGAAGCCCGCAGACACTCCTTTGGTTCCTGAGGCACATTAAGAGACAAGAGCTCAGACTTCTGTAGATTTATTTGGAAACCAGAGAGTTGCCTAAATTCCCCCAACTCCCATTCTAAAATGGAGAGAGTAATATGAGGTCAGTAAACAGGGTGGGCCCTATAGTCCACAGCCCACTTCAGCCCCCCATAGATCAGCGATAAACCTCACCCTGATTGCAACTAATTCAACAATCATCTCATAGAGTCTGGAAGAGCATCCCCCTCCAGCACGCCATTATAAACCCGCTACCGGGGATGAATCAGTAGGTCAACCTTTGCTTCCACAATCTGGCCCCCCACATGCAATCTGCCTTATCCCTGTGTTCAAAGAACACCTGCTGAGTTCTCAGCTGCTGCCAGTTAATATCCTCAACTTCAATAGCTCTCAGTTTACACCTTACTGCCAGCAGCTCTGCTTGAGCAGAACCTCCAGGTGATTACTGATCCCGCCACTCCAAGGCCTTCAACTGATCCCTCAGTTCTGCCTCCCCACCACTGTAGCCTCTCCTGCTTTTTAATTGTGCTCTATTTAAGCAGCTGGCCCCTCACCACAGTTTTAAACCCATCCCCTCCCATCCCCATACCTCCTCCACTGGGTTCAAGGCAAAACAGTTGTGACTGGCTGTCTCCACCACCTTCACAATCCAGCTGTCACGCTATCATCTCCCAGTGATGCTGCAGTGTGGTTGATGAAAGATCATTAATTACCTCCACTTACAGGTTGTCCCAGTTGAACTTTCCCTATTTGCATGCAGTGTTATGGACAGCCTCCTTATCCATGAAGCTGTGTATACAAGCCACAGTGTCCCGTGACACTTCATTTCGAAAGGGGCTCAAGCAGCGGTTTGTGCACTCCACCCGAATATTCGCTGCAGGTTTAGTGGACTTGCCCATAACATAGAAACATGACAGTAGATAAAGATCATATAGCCTATCCAGCTTGACCTTCCATACCAACTACTGCCATCCTTTTTTTTTTTTAAACTTCAGAGATCTGTTTGTGCCCCATGTGTGCACACACCATCTTGCCACAGTCCATGTATTTCTTCAGCTTGGGCACTCCTCTGATCTGGACGTTATTTCACCTAGACCAGTTTTGTAGGTCCTTGACCTTGTCCTGATAATCAGCAGTGAGGCAATCCTGTTCCCACCAAAGTTGCACGGCCTTCTTGTCCTGCCAATTTACATGTGCTCCTCTGCCTCGCTCCCAGGTCATCAGCTTCCTAGCACAGAACCATGAGTGTCTCTTTCAACTCGGTCTTCAATGAGACAGTTTCACGTTTCTCTTCTGTCAGCTGCTGGTTCATCTCGTCTGCTGAATGTCCTAGTCTCTCCGGCCATATCACTGGCTGAGTTGGAGCCATGGTCCAGCACCATTTTGCACCTGTTGTCAGTATCAGACCCAGGCTCTTTCAGCAAGTACGGTGATTTAAATGTGTCAAGCCATTTCCTCCAAGACATGCCTGGTAAGTGTATCCCGCAACCTCAACGGGGTAGGATGGTGATGTCTTCAACTCACACTTCTAGCACGGTTGCTCCTGGATATCAAGAGAGCCCTCGGATTAGGCAGCAATCTGTCCCGGGTGATGTTACTTCCCCTGGAAGGCATATTTTGGAGACTATTTGTTAAAGGTAGTTAAAGATCTCGGTGAGACTAAGCCCCAAAGATTACTGGAGGACAAGCTGAGGACTTCCTCTAGATCTTTTTCAGGGAGATTAAAGTTTTGCGATTCCAGATGTTATCAGCTGGGGAGGTGGAGTACATCTCATTGAATTTTGTTTCCCTTCCATTCTTCTTCCTTTCAGTTGGAGCGGATGGGTGGTCCCCAGGGCCCAAAAAGGCCAGGAACCTCTAAAGGTCTCCAGTGAGGATATGGGGGTCCCTGCCTTGTCAGAGCAGATAGGCTGTCATCTGCTGGCTTTCTGTGAAAAGTAGGCCCATGTTACGTCTGGTCAGTGAGTACTGGATGTGGTAAGAATGGGGTACACGTTAGAATTTTTCCATTGGATTGAAAATTTGTATATGGTTTCTCCCTGTCATGTGCCCACCAAAAAGGTGGCAGTGCTGAGCACCCTACAATGCTTGTGAGCCCTGGGGAAAGTGGCCCCAGTGCCAGCTCAGGAATGTGAAATAGGTCATTGCTCCATCTACTTCATCGTCACGAAGAAGGAAGGCATGTTTTTGCCCCATCTTGTATTGGAGGGAGTGAACTCGGCTCTCCATGCCCCTCATTTCCTAATGGAAAACTGCAGTTAGTTATTGCGGCAGTATATGACAGGGAATATCTCACAGCAATAAACTTCAAGGAGGCTTAACTGCATATTTCTATCTGGGGCCCTCATCAGCAGTATCTGAGATTTGAGATTGTCGGAAACTATTTTCAGTTCTGGGCACTAGCCTTTGACCTGGTCATGACTTCCCCTACATTTTGCAAAGGTAATGATGGTCATGGCTGCAGCCCTTCGTAAAGAGGGCATTTTGGTTCACCTTTATCTGGACAATTGGCTTTAAAGGGACCAAGACAGAAGCTGGCAGTCATCAAGCCACAGACCAGTGGTCCAGTTGTTGCAGGACCTAGGCTGGATGATCAATTTTGAGAAAAGCAAATTGTCCTCTTTTCAGACCATGGAATATTTGGGGGCATGTTTTGACATGTGGAAAGGAAGGATATTTCTTCCCCAGCAAAGGGTGGATAAATTGCTAGACCAGATTTGAGCCCTAGCAGTGAAGAAGGTTCCAAGGACCTGAGATTATATGCAGATTCTTGAAGTGATGGCAGCCATGCTGGACATCATGACATGGGCTTGAATGTACATGCACTTGTTTCAGTCCTTATGGTTGATTTGGTGTTTAGGGCAGTCCCTAGAGTCTCGAAGTGCTACCTTGGACATGGAAGGCCAGTCTGTAGTGGTGGCTGAATCTTCTTCATTTGAGGAAGGGTGTGGCATTGAAAGCTCCCGACAGGTTGATTGTGACAACAGACACAGGTTTGTCGGGGGGGGGGGGGGGGGTGATTCAGGGTTGTTTGTGTATGACTGAAGTCAAGTGGTCCATCAATTGGCTGGAGATGAGAGCCCTTTGAAGGGCTCTTTAGCCTTTCAGCCCTTGATCAGAGGCAGAACAGTCAGGATTTGTTTAGACAGTGCTTTGACAGTAGCAACATTTGTCTATTGTCGGGGGGACACGAAGAGTGTTTTTCCTGTCTGGAAGTGCGTTGGGCCGAGAAGCATCTTCTGGCCCCTTTTGGCAGCCCACATGGGAGCAGACACTATGCAGGCAGATTATCTGAACAGCTACTTCCTGGATCCAGGGGAGTGGCAGGTTTCAGTGAGAATCTTTCATTTGATTTGCATCAGGTGGGAGACTTTGAAAAGTGATCTGATGGCAGCTCATCAGAATGCCCAAGTTCCTCACTTTTTCAGTCAGTGCAAGGACCGAAAGTTGGAGAGCCTGGATGCCTTGCTCTAAATGTGGCCCCATTTGGAGATTCTATATGTATTCTCTCCCTGATCTATGTTTGGTCTGCTGCTATAGAGGGTAGTGATGCATCCTGTGTTGGTGATCCTGGTGGTCCCAGATTGGCCCAGGCAACAGATCTGATATGTCTTGAGGTGCTGGAGCTCTTGGAACTTTCTCAGAAAAAAGGTCTACTTGGTATGGTCCAGTTCTGATGGAAGACTCATCTCCCTTTGGTCTTATGGTTTTGCTCTCGAGCAGTCATACTTGAGATGCAAAGGATATCTGGAGAAGGTCATTACAAAACTTACACAGGCTAGGAAAAGGTCATCTTTGTAATGAATGCTGGAGTCTGGAAAGTGAGGCCTGGTGCGCAGAGTGAGGTATTTCCTCTTTATAAAAAAAGGCCTCTATCTTGTGTATATTATCATTTCTCCAGAAAGGCTGAAGGAGGGCTTATCCTTGAATTCTATGAAGGTTCAAATGGTTGTATTGGCTTGCTTTCGTTGCCACATGGAGGGCTGCTTCTTGGGAGCTTTTTGAGATGTCATTCATTTCTGGAAGGGCATAGCTCACTTGCACCCACCTTTGTGACTGATTAGTTTCAAACTGGAATCTAAATTTGGTCCTTTGAGTGTTAGGCGAGCAGCCCTTTGAGCCCTTGGAGAGGAGCCTACTGAAAGATCTCATGTTAAAGGAGGTGATCTTGGTCACAATCTGTTTGGTGAGGCGTATGGAAGAGTTAAAAGCCTTATCTTGTTTAGAACCCTTTTTGTAGCAGGTATGTACAGTTCCCTCCCTCCTTTTCATTTTGGTAAGAGGATTGTGGTGAAGAGTTTGGTCTCCTTCACCTTTTGGATGTTCATAGAACACTTCTTCATTATCTAGAGGTGATGAATGATTTCTGGAAAACAGACAGGTTGTTCATATTGTTTAGAGGTGCCAGGAGAGGTGAAGCAGTTTCTAAAGCTGCTATTGTGCAGAGTATTAAAGAAGCAGCTTTTTCAGCCCACATTCTCAAGAACCATATGCAACCGCTTTTCCATCAGAGGCCTGTTGGCCTCATGGGTGGAATCTCTCCTGCAATTGAGTCTCACCCCGTGTGGAGACTCTATTGCAGGTCCTCATTTGCATACTCACTGGGCCTCATTTGCATATATTTTAATTTATTTTATCTATATGCTGCCAATCTAAACTTTTAGGTGGCTTTCAAAGGAGCCCTTTCCAAGTCTCTTTTTTTTTTGTCCTAGCAATGGCATAAGGGCATGTTTACTAGACATCAATGTGTGTTAAATGCCAGTGAGCCCATAGAATTATATGGGTGCTGCTTCACTTAGCGCACATTAACATTTGTGAGCATGCCTCTTAATAAATGAATACCATTTACACGGACAGAGAGGATAAAGAAAGACTGCCAGATTTCTGCATTATTTTCTTCCAGTGCCGACTGCCAGGCACATTAGGAAGTACTACAAAACCTTGCTCATTTAGAATCCATAGCAAACCCGCCATATCATAATAGCACTACCAGGATTCGCATGTACCAAACCCTACTTAACAAAAGGCAGCACTGCAAATACTAAATCAATACAGCTTCTACTGGGAAAAGAGAACAAGTGGTTCTCCAGGACCAAGCAGGAAGTCAGTCCTCACATATGGGTGTCATCGGCGCCGATGAAGCCCCAGCAGAGCATTTCCCCAGCTTTCTATGAAAGCCTTTGGGAATGCAGACATGCATGTGCGGTTCCCTTCCCGCCTAAAGGTGCCATCTTACCTCAGTCTCTTTTTTTCCGTGAAGTCCACCGGATGTGTGTCCTGTTCTCCCGGTTAAAATTAGATTTTTTCGGCGATTTTCGCTATTTTTTCTCCCGGTTCGATGCCAGTTCCCCTCCCTCCGGGTTCGGTACACCGGTATCGAGCCCGATTCTTCTTTTTCGGTTTTTGCCCTTCGTGGCTGGCGTTCGCGCCCTTTTTTCCCTGGAAGGCCGGTCCTTTGACCTCGTGGGGACTCTTTTTTTTCCCCGATGGCTTCCAGCGGTTTTAAAAAGTGTGATCGATGTAAGAAATTGATGTCTCTCACCGACACACACGACTGCTGCCTTCGGTGCCTTGGCCCCGACCACGGCCCTAAGTCGTGCGGGCCATGTGGAAAGATGTCTTCCAAGGCACTCCGAAGTCGACAGCAGCAAAAAGAAAGTCTTTTCTCAGACTCAGCCTCCGGCCGGGCCCGGACCTCGTCTGAGGCCTCGACATCTCGGGATTCCGATCCCGAGCGCCGTCGAAGCTCCTCGGACAGGGGGTCCCCCAACCAGGAACGCAAGAGGAAGAAGCTGCTCACAAGGGCGTCGTCGGAGGAGGTCCCTGGCTCCTCGAGGGCCAGGTCTAAGACCCCCGACCGTCACCCCGGGCCCGTGGAACACGAGAAGCCTGCAAACGTTCCTCGCGTGGAGCCAGAGTCTGCTGGACACGTAAGCCCCGTAGTCCTCAAGGACTCTCCTCCCAGGGAGCCGACGTCGGGCCCGGCGCCGCCGGGGCCCGAGTCGGTGGCTGCTGCGTCCCCGAGCTGAGTCTCAGGATGACAGCCTTGGAGAGCAGATTGTCTGCCTTCATGGAGCAGCAGCGGGCACTGATGGCCAGCCTGTCTGGCGCATCTGCCCCGACCACGGGGACATCGACTTCAAAGTCGACCCCGGAGACCGAGCCGATACTCGAGTCCATCGTGGATCGGAGTCGACCTCGGTCGCAGTCTCCCTCGACCTCCCGTTCAGGACCGAGGGCGTCGATGCCGGTGCCTCCGGCGTCGGGGCGGGTGCTCCAGGGCCCTGCGGGGTCGGACCCTGACTCCTCCTCGGATGAGTCAGCTTGGGAGATGGAGGACGAGGAGTCACCTGATACCTTCAAGACTCGGTGCGTCCCTTCGGACTCACCGCAGTCTGAGCCCCGGAGTAGGTCCCCCAGGAGGATACTCGGTTCTCGGAGTTCGTCCGGGATATGGCCGCTGCCTTGGCTATTCCGGTGGACCCCGAGGAGGAGCCTCGAGCCTCGAGCTCGAGGCCCTACAGTATGACTCTCCTCCGAAGGAGGCCTTTACTTTTCCGGTTCCTCCGATGCTGGAACGGCTCCTCTTCCGGATGTGGGAGGCACCGGCCTCGGCGCCGGTTCTCAGCAAGCGAGTCGATTCGATCTAGCGACTCCGAAAGAGCCCTGGTTTTCAGAAGGCACAGCTACCACACCATTCTATGGTTGTGGAATCGGCCATGCATCGTCTGAAGAGCTAGAAGATGCACTCCGCGGTGCCCCCTGGCAGGGAGGCCCTGAACCTCGATGGCGTCAGTAGAAAATGCTTCCAGGGCTCGATGCTTGCTTGCCGTGTCCAGTCCTACCAGCTGTACATGGGCATGTACTTGCGGGATCTGGCCAAGGAATTGGCCAGGTTCTCTGCTGGTCTCTCCGGGGAACCCTTGCAGAGATTTAAGTCCTTGTCCTCGGGGATTCGGGACTGCTCGAAGTTCATGTCCCGCGCCGCCTACGATGGCTTTGAGGCTGTGGCCCGGGTTGCGGCAGCCGGCCTCGCGGCTCGACGCCAGGCATGGCTGCAGTCATCGGACCTCGAGCCATGGGTTCAGGACAAGTTGGTCGATGTCCCTTGCCGAGGTGAAAACCTTTTTGGCAAGCCCATGACTGAGAGGGCCGCTCAGCTCGAAACTGAGCACCTCACACGGACAAGGCTGTTGAGGAAGACCTCTGCCCCTTCTCATAAAAAGAAGGGCTCGGGTAAAAAGCGCTTTTACCCGAGGAAGGGCACTGCCTACAAACAGTACCCGCAATATCAGGCTGCCCAAGCTGCCCCCAGGGTCAGCAAGCCAAGGGCCAGGGTAATGGGCCCCGTAGGCAGAGGACCCCCAAGCCTCCGGCCCCTGCTACCACTCAGCAGGGTGGGGTTTTTTTGACTCCTTGAGCATGGCCTCTCCTCCACTGCTCTCCCAACCCTGCACAGGAGGTCGCCTCGCCCTCTTTGCCCACCAGTGGCCCCTTATCACCGGGGACAGTTGGGTGCTGGAGATAGTCCACAAGGGCTATGCCCTCCATTTTCACCAACTGCCTCCAGCATATTTTCCAGGGGAGCCTCCAAGGCCTCCCCTGCACACAGACCTTCTTCTACAAGAGCTTCATGGTCTGTTGGTGGACAGGGCGGTGGAACCTGTGCCTCCCCACTTGCAAGGTCACGGTTTCTACTCCAGATATTTCCTGGTACCCAAAAGAACCGGTGGCCTTCGACCCATTCTGGACCTCAGGAACCTCATCAAGTTCCTAGTGAAGGAGAAGTTCAAGATGCTTACTCTTGGGACACTTCTGCCCTACCTCCAGCAAGGAGATTGGCTATGCTCCTTAGATCTAAAGGATGCGTACACTCACATCCTCATTCATCCAGACCACAGAAAGTACCTCAGGTTCATTGTGGGCGGAAAACATTATCAGTACAGAGTGCTGCCTTTCGGCCTCACCTCCGCCCCCAGAGTCTTCACAAAGTGCCTAGCAGTGGTGGCGGCCTACCTGAGAAATCATGGAATCTTTGTCTTCCCCTATCTGGACGACTGGCTCATCAGGGGTCAGACGTGCCAGGAGGCCAAACAAGCCACCCTCAGGACTATTGCTCTTCTACAAAGCCTGGGGTTTGTCATAAACTTCGCAAAGTCCACTTTGCTCCCCTCCCAGAACTTGGAGTTCATAGGGGCAAGGCTGGACTCTCTGCTGGCAAAGGCTTTCTTGCCAGTAGACAGGGCCCAAAGGTTGATGGCCTTGGCAAATCAGTTTCTCAGCAGGTCCCTGGTCTCCGCCAGACTCTGCCTGAGGCTTCTAGGCCACATGGCTTCGACAGTACAGGTGACCCCCAATGCCAGACTCCATATGAGGCCTGCACAGTGGTGCCTTCGGGCTCAGTGGTCACAGGCCACGGGCAGCCTCAGAGACAGGATAAGGGTGTCCAGACCATTTCTGCACTCCCTCACCTGGTGGCTTCACCCACCCAATCTTCTGAAGGGGGTGCCTTTTCAGATTCCAGGGTACACAGTAGTGGTGACCACCGACGCCTCCCTGCAAGGCTGGGGAGCTCATTGGGCAAGTGCACCCAGGGTCTGTGGTCTCCCTGGGAAACTGCACAGCAGATCAATCTCCTCGAACTCAGAGCTATTCGATTAGCACTCAAAGCTTTCACTCCTACCCTGGCTCACCAGTCTGTCCTGATTCAGACAGACAACCAAGTTGCCATGTTTTATGTGAACAAACAGGGCAGAACTGGGTCCAGGATCCTTTCTCGGGAGGCTCAGGACCTTTGTTCTTTTGCCCTCAAGCACAACATGCTCCTCAAGGCTGTGTACCTTCCAGGCCAGGACAACTACCTGGCCGACAGATTAAGCAGAATACTGCAGCCCCAAGAGTGGCAGCTGCATCCTTCAGTAGTTCAGAAGATCTTCCTGAAATGGGGTCTCCCTTTGATAGATCTCTTTGCCAGCCCCATGAACAAGCAACTGCCAAAGTTCTGCTCCAGGCAATCGCATCCTCTGCGGATAGCAGCGGATGCTTTTCTGATATCCTGGTCTCAGGGCCTCCTGTATGCGTTTCCTCCCACGCCCTTGGTGGCCTGAACTCTCCAAGATTCTTCAGGACAAGGCCTCGGTCCTGCTGGTAGCTCCCAGGTGGCCGAGACAGCCTTGGTTTCCTCTTCTGCTTCAACTGGCGGTGGATTCTACACTACCCCTCTGGGGTTGCAACCCGACCTTCTCTCACAGGAGCAGGGTTCCCTTCTGCGCCCCAATCTCAAAGCTCTCAATTTGATGGCCTGGAGGCTGCAAGGGTAGTCTTGGCTCCCTGGGGCCTGCCTCAGGATGTTGAGGAGGTTGTCCTAGCCTCTAGGAAACAGTACACTAGGAAAACCTATGCTCTCAAATGGAAAAGGTTTTCTGTGTGGTGTCAGCTACGTACAGTTGATCCTTTCTCCTGTACTGTGCCAGTAGTCCTTCAGTACTTACTGCACTTGTCAAATCAAGGCCTTAAATCCAATTCTGTTCGGGTCCACCTCTCAGCTCTAGCAGCTCACCACTCTCTGGTGGAGGGACATTCTCTATCTGGTCACCCCTTGGTGTCCCGCT
This sequence comes from Ichthyophis bannanicus, assembly GCA_033557465.1. Lineage (NCBI taxonomy): Eukaryota > Metazoa > Chordata > Amphibia > Gymnophiona > Ichthyophiidae > Ichthyophis > Ichthyophis bannanicus. The sequence goes on along the minus strand of CM066039.1, from coordinate 205,652,700 downwards.
TTCTTAGGGGCTTGCTTTTGCTCAAGCCTCCCATCCGTCGTCCTGCCCCTGAGTGGGAGCTGAATGTGGTCTTGCAGCAACTGACTCGCCCACCTTTTGAGCCGATGGCTACTTGTCCACTACGCTTCCTCTCCTGGAAGACACTCTTCCTGATGGCCCTTACCTCGGCTAGGCGAGTAAGTGAGCTTCAGGCCCTAGTCTGTGATAGGCCTTACACCAGGATTTACAGGAACAGGGTAGTCCTTAGGACTCATCCCAAGTTCCTCCCTAAGGTTGTCTCCTCTTTCCACCTCAACCAGGAGGTGGTTCTTCCAACATTCTTCCCTAGGCCTCATGCAAGCCAGGCTGAAGCATTCCTGCATACCCTGGACTGTAGGAGGGCCTTATCCTTCTACCTTGACCGTACGCAGGGGCATAGAAGGGCTACACAGCTCTTCGTCTCATTTGACCCCAATAAGTTGGGGTTGGCTGTGTCCAAGCGTACCTTGTCCATCTGGGTAGCTGACTGTATCACCTGGGCTTATAAGGCGGCTGACCTTCCTTTGCATCATCTCCGCTCTGTGCCCTTGATAGACATCTGCAGGGCTGCAACTTGGTCTTCAAGCCAGGCTTTTGCGGCCCATTACTGCCTGGAGAGGGAGTCCTGTAGGGACAGTGCTTTTGGCCAAGCAGTACTCCGGAATTTCTTTGAGGTGTAGGCAACTCCTGCCCTCTGTTGGGCTACCGGTGGAGGTTGTGTCCTTGAAATGCCTTTCTTTGCTGCTGATACTAGAGGGAGTACTCTTGTTTAGCCTGGGTTTCTCGGTAGTCCAGAGCTTGGGAGTCACCCATATGTGAGGACTGACTTCCTGCTTGGTCCTGGAGAAAGAGTAGTTACTCACCTGTAACAGGTGTTCTCCAGGAGCAGCAGGAATCAGTCCTCACAACTCTCCCTCCTCCCCTTGGAGTTGCAGTTGTACATAGTTTATTTTTCATTTTTGTGTGCTGTTCTTAGCTATGTCATTTGACTGAGGTAAGATGGCACCTTTAGGCGGGAAGGGAACCGCGCATGCGTGTCTGCATTCCCAAAGGCTTTCATAGAAAGTTGGGGAAATGCTCCGCTGGGGCTTCATCGGCGCCGATGACACCCATATGTGAGGACTGATTCCTGCTGCTCCTGGAGAACACCTGTTACAGGTGAGTAACTACTCTTAACTTTCCCAGTATCCAACCAATGTTAAGTTTGTCATCTTCTTTTCCTTCACCAAATTTTAAAGTCTCCGTCTAAGTCCCAGTCCCCTCCCCCATCTCCATTTCCCCACTACCTTCCCTCCTGCCTTCTATATCCCTTCACACACACCCAGCTACATTCTTCTCTGATATTCATTGGCCCTGCTATTTCCTCCTCCTTACCTCAGCATCAGTTCTTATGCCCCTCCCTCTGAATGATCTTATTTCTTCCCTTCCTCACAAAATATGCCCCCCTCTCTTGCTCCCCCAGTTTCTGCCTCTTTTCTCCACCCTGACTCCAGCATTTGCCCCTTCAGCACCCCAGCCTCAGCATCCGCTCCCTTTCAGTACCCCAGCCCCAGCATCACCTCCTTCCAGTCCCTCCCCAGCATCAGTTCTCCTTCAGTCCATCCCAGCATCATCTCCCTTCAAGTCACATCCCCCAGTATCAGTCCATTTCCAGTTCTCGCTCCCCAGCATGTCGTCTTCAGGAGCCAGCCTTCCAGCCCCCCCCCCCCGCCCCCCAAGAGTAGTCCTTTTCCAGTACCAGCCCCACTCAGCATCAAAGCCATCCAGTCATCCCTTCCTCCCTGCACAAGATAGGAAGTGCCCTGGTATAATTTCTATGAACTCCACCTTAGCACAGCCATGTGAGCGAAGGAAATGTTCCTGTGGCTGTGCAGAGGTGAGCCAATGAGACAGGCTTTGGGCCTCACTGGCTCACCTCTTAAGCCACAGGGCTTCTTGGGGAGCAGGGCCATGTGTGGACAACATGCTTTCACATGCATAGGGCTGGCACTGGCTCTGAATCTGAATCTCATGCTGTCTCAGTAGGAGAGATCTATAAGGCAGTTATGTGGTTGATTTTATACTTTTTTTGTTCAAGCATTACAGGCTCATGTCCATGCAAGGCAAAATGCTGCCTTTGTTCGGGGTTAAATAGAGCAGGGGTATCTTCATCCTGCCCAACATAAGGGGTGCTTTGTTACATGTCATGTGTTCTGGACTGGTCTGGTGGAGGAAAAGGAAAGTAAAATTTGGTCTTGCCTGCTAATTTATTTCCATGAATCCAACCAGACCAGTCCATAGGTCCATCCTTTCTTTTTTCTTTCATTTTTTGTCTGGTTTTTGGTTCTCCATTGTCTCAGATAGCTGGGGAGCCAACAGGGCCACTTGTTCATTTCCATAGTTGGTCTTCTTTCTTTGAGGGTTGTTGAGAAAAAAAGTTATTTTCTTGGGTTCATCTGTGCGTTGTTACAAGAATACTGGGAAACTAGGGACTGCACAGAGCCGGTTATATGTCTGAGCTCACAGATCTTTGTTCTCTGCCTGCATCTGCTGGTTGACGGGCATAACCCATGTGTTCTGGATTAGTCTAGTTGGAATCGAGGAAAGAAAATTAGCAGGTAAGACCAAATTTTTGCTTTTCTAGGTTTTTTTTTTGGGGGGGGGGAGGGTGCTTTGTTTTTGGGATTGATGAGTAAACATTCTAACATCTTCTGAATGGTAAATAACTTAGATGATACAATGGTCCTTGGTAAGAAGGATGTTGAATTGAAGCCTTTTAGTTTATCTTAGCATTTCAGCTTGTCACCAATCCATATTTTGTCCCTGCTTTTTTTGTGGTTTGGTTGCCCAGGGAGTTTCTTGGCCTGTGACCTTTGCCTGTTTCCGCTAAAGGTCATTGTGCTAGTTCCTGATCTGTGTTGGCTGGTGCTGAGGTTCAGGTGCTCACTAAGCAGCATGTGGTACATAGTAGAATGTGTTTGGGGGTCCTTCCCAACATCCTCTATGGAAAGAGTGGTAGATGCGTGCAATAATCTTCCAGTGGAAGTAGTATCGACAAGGACAGTATCTGAATTCAAGAAAGCATGGGACAAACACAGAAGATCTCTAAAGGGGGAAAAAAAAGGACTATAGTAGTTGATCTGGAAGGGCAAACTAGATAGGCCATATGGTCTTTTTCTGCCATCATGTTTCTATGGTAGATATTAACATTCACCATAGTCCTCTAATAACCTCTTTTCCCTGAAGAAGAATTTCCACAGGATCTCGGAAGGAAGTGATGACACTTCCTTGAGTTCTCTAAGCATATGATGTAGGTCTTGAGAGGAAAGGGTTGGTACCTTTTGCTCTACTGCTAATTTACCCCTTGTTTGCCCTGGCACTGATATGAGTGATTTTATTGTGATTCATTTCTCTTGTTAAAGAAACACTCAGGTAAGCTCAAAAATAGTTTATCTGATTCAGAGCTCCGTGTTCCAGCGGCTTTCTGCTTCTTGCTGCCCTATTTGGGTGCAACTGCTGCAGCCCTGCCGAATTAGCTGTGCTGAGAGCATCTCTGATTACAGCATTTCCAGCTCTGTTCCTGAGAGCAAGCAAAGCCGTGGGAATGTGGGGGGGGCCTGACCTTTCTTCTTGCTATTTTCAGGGGTGAGGAAAAGGAGGCAGCGGAATCTCCAGAGAGTGAAAAGGAGGAGGACTCTGCCCCAGCAGATCAGGTCATTGTGGAGGAGAGTGAGCAGGTAGGTAGGTAGACAACATCTGGCCCTTCCTGTAAGTACACCCCCAAGGACTGAGGGAGTGTTTCATGTTTTGGTGATGAGGATTACAGGAGAACTGAAGGAGGTGTATGCTTTTGGTAAGCTCTGATGTGCATCTTTTAAATGTCTGTCTCCCATTTCAGATAGTGAATTCAGAAAATGGGAAGGAGAAAGATCAGCAGGAGGAGGAGCCACCAGGCATGTGGGAGGAGACATTTAAGACCCATACAGACAGCAAACCCAATGGTAAAGGTTCCTACGCCTTTTTATATTTCTGCTGATTCTCCACAGCTCTGCTTGGGAATGTGGCAAATGGATGATGTTACAAGTATGAACTTCCTGAAACTGTGTCTACAGAACATGGTGGATAGGCAGTATCACCAGCGTAGACTTCCAAGCATGGCAGATGGGTGCTGAAAACTCCTTGAGGACTCCTTATCTATCTAATTCTCCTTTTCTCTAGGTCCAACATCGGTAGGGTTGGATTTCTCATTGCCAGGCTTTGAGCATGTATATGGGATCCCTGAGCATGCAGATAACCTGAAGCTGAAAACAACCGAGTAAGCTGAGTGGCCATTTTTCCTTTAGAGCTGTTTGCCTATGTCCATCATTTCCTCTTGGGCTTACTGCTGTGTCTGAGTCTGAGAGAGAGTTGAAATATAAGGTGTAGAGGCTGCATATCTCTCATGTATGTGGAGGGAAATGACTGAATGATAATGCACAATACAGCTGCATCTCTTTCAGATGGGAGTGGAGAGAGAGAGATAGCTGATGACATGCAGTAAGGCTGTGTCCCTCTTGTACAGAATAGTAAGTGCTGCATTTCTTCCCCAGAGGTGGCGACCCATACAGGCTCTATAACTTGGATGTTTTCCAGTATGAGTTGTATAACCCTATGGCACTCTATGGCTCTGTACCTGTCTTGCTAGCACACAACAGCCTGCGCACTCTTGGCATCTTCTGGCTCAATGCTGCAGAAACCTGGTTGGACATTTCCTCCAACACAGCTGGCAAGGTGAGGCTTAGGTGGGTTAAAGAAAGGAGGAGAGAGAGGAAGGGGACAGGTCAGAGGCTGGTGGTACCGCAAGCGATAAGAGAGCAATTAGGTAGGGGACAGAGTATGGCAGAAGGTACAGCAGGGGATGGGACAGAGTTTAGATGCAGACAGAATGAGGGATGATGGGGCTGACAGAGGGGGAAGTGAGCATAGCAGAGAATTGGAATGGAGATTGAGCGGGGGTAGAAGTTGGGAGGGGTCAAATAGACAGTAAGGGCAGGAAAGGAGCTATAAAGATAGAGGGTTAGAAATGCTGGGGAATGGGGCTTGGAAGCGATTATATTGCTCTGCTGGGGCTACATAAGAGGGTGTAACTTGTATTTACCCATTGCAGACACTCTTTGGGAAGATGCTGGATTACATACAGGGAGGAGGCGAGACCCCGCAGACAGACATTCGCTGGATGTCTGAGAGTGGCATAATAGATGTCTTCTTAATGCTAGGACCCAAAGCCAAGGATGTCTTCCGGCAGTATACATCTCTGACAGGTAACACATGACAGTCATTCATTCATGAATTTATTACATATGAACACCTATTTTGGAATACAAATGTACATGTGACCTGCAAATGCCCTCCCCAGTGCCATGATAGCAAGATTCACTAAGAAGTATTGTATAATCCTCCAGGGGACTTTGCTTAGTAGCGGTTTTTCGCAGTAGAAATGCTTCTCTCTGCTTCAGGCATAGAAACTTTGACCCCCTTCCTCACCATGGGGCAGAGCACAGTGCTGATCTCTCTCTCCCAGGCAAATGGACTTCCCAATCATTTTCTCTTCAGGACTCCACAAGGAACTGTGTGCAATAACTGTGTCTCTCAATATCTCAGGCACACAGACCTCCCACCTGTCTTATCCCCAGGGCTTCACTAAGAGCAGTGTACAGTAACTATCTCTCCATGTCTCAGGCACACAGGCTTTCCCACCCTTCTTTTCCTTGGGGTATCACCAGTGCCGTTGGAACTACAATGACGAAGATGATGTGCGGAGTGTGGACGCTGGCTTTGATGAACATGACATCCCCTACGATGTGCTCTGGCTGGACATTGAGCACACAGATGGCAAGCGTTACTTCACCTGGGACCCCAGCAAGTTTCCCACCCCTCGGGACATGCTGAGCAATCTGGCTATCAAGAGGCGTAAGGTGCGGGGTAGAGATTTGGATCAGCACCCAGGCATGCGCAGGCCAGTAGTAGACATCAGCGGGGGAAAGACACCCTGAGAGTGTGCATGGGCAGAGTAATAAGGGGAGGGGCTGTTCTTGAATTGGAGGAGAGGGGAGGTATCCCTGTGATGGTATTTGCAGGTAGCAGGAGAATGGGGAGGGGTGGAAATCTCCTACTTTCTTTCTCTTGTTTCACTGCCCTGCTCTCTAGACTGCCTTTCCTCTCATGTCTTTTCTTCACTCTCTCCTGATTGCCTCTTGTCTTTGTCTCTCTCTCTTCACCATTTTTCCTTTTTTGGGTCTCTTTCTTGCTACTCATAAGAACATAAGATATGCCATATTGGGTCAGACCAAGGGTCCTTCAAGCCCAGTATCCTGTTTCCAAAAGTGGCCAATTCAGGTCAAAGGTATCTGGCAGGTTCCCAAAAGGTATCCAGATTCCATGCTGCTTGTCCAGTGGGTAAGCAATGGAATTCTCCAGTCCTCTTTAATAGTGGTTTATGGATATTTTTTCCAGGAAATTGCCCAAACCTCTTTCTAAATCCAGCTAAATTAACAGCTTTTACTGCATCCTCTGGTAACAACTTCCAGAGTTTAATTACGCATTGAGTGAAAAAATATTTTCTCCGGGAACAAGCAGAAAGTCGGTCCTCACATATGGGTAACGTAGACGCCGACAGAGCCCTCGTACGGAGCAAATCCCCAGCTTTCAGAGAAAGCCTTTGGGAGTTGCCATCACGTATGCATGGTCCCCTTCCCGCCCAAAGGTGCCTTCTTGCTCAGTCTCCTTTTTTCCGCGTAGCCCTTCGGACGTAGCCTTTGTGTTCCTGTAAAAAAGTTGATTTTTCTCTTCTTGACGGTCGACACTGGTACCTCTTCCCGCCTTCGGCTCAGTACGCTGGTATTGAGTCCGTCTCTATTTTCGTTTTTTGTCCTTCGTGACAGGCGTTCGCGCCTTTTTTTTCTTTTTCATTGGCAGCTATGGTCTTCGACCTTGCAGGGGCCCATTTTCCCCCAATGGCTGCCAGCGGGTTTTAAAAAGTGCGATCGGTGTGTGAAACTTATGTCTCTCACCGATACGCACGACTCTGCTGTCTCCGGTGCCTCGAGCCCATCGGTCTGTGGTCCATGTAGGAAAATGTCCTCTAAGGCCCTGAAGAGCCGCCAGCAGCAGCATGATAGGATTTTTTCCGTGTCCCTGTCTCCGAGAGCCTGGACCTCATCCAAGGCCTCCACATCTCGGGGGGGAGGGGGAGCATTCCGAGCCTGAGCAGCGTCGAGGGTCCTCGGAAAGGAAGTCCCCCCGCAAGGGAGCACGAGGAAGAAAAAAATCCTCGAAGGTGGCATCTCTGGATGGCTCTGAGCGACCCATCTCCTTCCGGGGCCTGTTGCGGAGCCCCGAGCACCGGCCAGGATCTTCGGAGAAGGCGCGCCCGGCAAAGATGCCTCAGCGGGAGATGGATCAGCCAAGGCAAGTACCAACTGTCCTCATCGAGGACTCCCCTCCGGGGGAACCGGCGTTGAGCCGGCGGCTGCGGAGCCTTCTGGACTCGAGTTCAGAATGGCAGCCTTGGAGCGCAGTTTCACTGCCTTCATGGAGCAGCAGCGGGCGCTGATAGCCAGCCTGTCCGGTTCCTCCAGCCCAACCACTGGGCCCTCGAAGTCTACCACGGAGGCCAAGCCAATCCTCGAAGCCTTTCGGGCTCGAGTCGATCCTCGGCCAAGGTCTCTCTCGGCATCCCGTTCAGGACCGAGGTCATCGTCACCGAGCTTGCCCGCATCGGGGCGGTCAGCGCCGGGGCCCTTGTTGCCTGACGAGCCCCCCGATTCCTCCTCGGAGGTGTCCCTGGATACCCGCCAGCACCCGGATATCCCTTCTGATTCCCTGGTATCCGAGCCTTGGAGAATGTCCCCTCCGGAGGACAATGAGGTTCTTGGACTGTGCGGGATATGTCCAAGGCTTTGGCGTTCCCCAAGGAGTCTGAGGAGGATCCTCGAGCCCACAAGCTCAAGATTCTCCAGTATGAGGCCCCCCTCGGTAGGCCCTTACTATACACGTGCCTCCGATCCTGGAACGACTGATGCTTCGCACGTGGGAGACACCGGCGTCGGTGCCGGTGGTCAGCAAACGGCTCGACTCGATGTATCGAGTCTGCCGGAGCCCTGGGTTTCTAAAGTCACAGCTGCCGCACAACTCCATGGTTATGGAATTGGCCATGCACAGGCTGAAGAGCCAGAAGATGCACTCCTTGGTGCCTCCCGGCAGGGAGGCACTCAACTTGGATGCCCTTGGCAGGAAGTGCTTCCAGGGTTCTATGCTGACTTGTCGAATCCAGGCATACTAGCTGTACATGGGCATGTACCTGAGGGATCTGGCGAAGGAACTCGCCGGGTTCTCGGCTGGTCTCTTCGAGGAACCTTTGCAGCGCTTCAAGAACCTGTCCAAAGCCGTCCGTGAGTGCCCGAAGTTTGTCTCTGGTGGCCTATGACAGGTTTGAGTCGGCGGCCTGGGTAACCGTGGCTGGCATCGGTGCACACCGCCAAGCATGGCTACAGTCATCAGACCTTGAGCAATGGGCTCAGGACAAGTTGGTCAATGTCCCATGCCAAGGGGAGAATCTCTTTGGCAAACCCATGACTGACAAGGCAGCAGAGCTGAAGACAGAGTAGATAACAAGGACACGGCTCTCCAAGAAGACCTCTGCCCCTTCTCGCAAGAAGAGCTCGGGTAAAAAGCCCTTTTATCCGAGGAAGGGTGCTGCTTACCGAAGCTACCCCCATTTTCAGGCCTCCCCAGCTCCCCAACAGGGGCAGCAGGCCAAGGGACAGGGGCATGGCCCTTGTAATCAGAAAGCCCCCAAACCCTAGGCTCCAGCTCCAGCCCAGCCTGGCAGTGGCGATTGACTCCTGCAGCATGGCCCCCTCTTCTCACAGGAGCCAGGCAGATCACAGGAGGCCAGCTTGCTCTGTATGCCCACAGGTGGACAGCCATTACCACCGATGCCTGGGCCTTACAGGTGGTCCGGGAGGGCTACCTTCTTCACCTATCCCAGGTGCCTCCTCATTATTTCCCGGGAGAGCCCCTCAGGTCTCCCCTTCACTGGGACCTTCTTCTGAAGGAGTTGGCGGGTCTTCTTGAGGATCAGGCAGTAGAATTGGTGCCCCACCACCTGTGGGCAGGGGCTTTTACTCCAGGTGCTTTCTGGTACCAAAGAGGACAGGAGGTCTCAGACCCATCCTCGACCTGCGCAACCTCAACAAATTCCTGGTGAGGGAGAAGTTCAAGATGCTGTCACTTTATTTATTTATTTATTTATTTATTTAACAGTATTTCTATACCGCCTTATCATACAATCAAGGCGGTGAAATAACAATACAAACAAAAGTAGTGAGAGTGTGATTCATGCAGTGAAGGAGATTTTAAAATATACATGTGAGTGGAAAGTGTATTAGATTATAATGAACTATAAACATTAAGCGCTATAGTACAGCATGAGCTAAACTACAAGGTTATATACTTGGAATATTGCTGCCTTACCTCCGCCAGGGATACTGGCTATGCTCCTTAGACCTAAAGGATGCGTATACACACATCCTCATACACCCAAGCCACAGACAGTATCTGCGCTTTGTGGTGGGAGGCAATCACTACCAGTACAGGGTATTCCCCTTTAGCCTGGCCTCGGCCCCCAGGGTGTTCACAAAGTGCTTGCCGGTGGTTGCCGCTTTCCTCAGGCTCCATGGGTGTTTTGTCTTCCCCTATCTTGACGACTGGCTCATCAGAGGCACTTCAGCAAGCAAGGTCCACCAGGCCACAACTCGCACTATCCAGGTGCTGCAACACCTAGGGTTCGTAATCAACTACCCCAAGTCCAGCCTCACTCCGACTCAGCAGCTAGTTCATTGGGGCCAGCCTCAACACCCTTCAAGCGAAGGCCTATCTGCCTGCAGACAGGGCAGGCAGACTTATTGCTTTGGCAGGACAAGTGAGTCACAAGTCTTCAGTGTCAGCAAGACATTTCCTGCGCCTCCTCAGGCACATGGCTTCCACAGTCCATGTGACCCCGGATGCTCGCCTCCACATGCGGACTGCTCAGTGGTGTCTCAGAGATCAGTGGTCTCAGGCCTTAGGGCACCTTCGGGACAGGGTCAAAATATCCAGATGTCTGGTATGGTCCATGGCCTGGTGGCTCCAACCGCATCACTTTGAGGCCTTTCCAGGCTCCTCTGCACACAAGGGTCCTGACCACAGATGCCTCCCTGCTGGGTTGGGGGGCCCATTGTCTGGGTTTCCGTACTCAGGGAGTGTGGTCCCCGAGAGAGAGGACCCAACAAATCAGTTTCTTGGAGCTACATGCCATCCGCCTAACACTAGGAGTTTTCAGACAGCTCCTGGCCCACGAATCTGTCTTGGTACAGACAGACAACCAGGTGGCCATGTTCTGTGTGAACAAACAGGGTGGTACGGGGTCCCGTCCCCTATGTCAGGAAACCCTGGACCTCTGCTCCTTTGCAGCCCAGCATGGCATTCATCTCCGAGCAGTCTACCTGCCGGGCCAGGACAACTGGCTAGCCGACAGGCTCAGCAGGATTCTCCAACCCCACTAATGGCAGCTGGATCACGGGGTAGCCAACTGGCTCTTCCAGACCTGGGGACGGCCGGTAATGGACCTGTTTGCAAGTCCAGACAATCACCAGTTGCCCCTTTTCTGCTCCAGGCGATCCCACCCGCACAGGGTGGCCACCGATGCATTTCTGATATCATGGTCCGGGGACCTTCTCTATGTGTTTCCCCCGACACCTCTGGTAGGCAAGACACTGTTCAAGATTCTCCAGGACAGAGCCTCGGTCATCCTTATTGTCCCATGGTGGCCCAAGCAACCCTGGTTCCCACTGCTTCTGCAGCTAGCGGTGGAGGCCCCAATCCCCTTGAGGTTCTTCCCATGTTTCCTGTCTCAGGAGGGGGGCTCTCTTCTGCACCCCAATCTCAGCTCCCTCGACTTGATGGCATGGCTGCTGAAAGTGTAATTCTCGCTCTGCTGCTCCTCCCAAGGAATATTGAAGAGGTCTTGCTGGCCTCGCGGAGGCCGTCGACTAGACGGACGTACGCCTTGAAGTGGCACAGGTCGTGTCATGGCGCAAGGAGCGGGAGATAGATCCTTTCTTTTGCCCAGTAGGGGTGGTTCTGCAATACCACCTTCACCTCTCTGATTTGGGCCTCAAGTCCAACTCTGTCAGGGTGCACCTCAGTGCCCTTGCGGTGCACCACTTTTCAGTGGATGAGAAGCCTCTCTCCTCCCACCCATTGAGATCTCGGTTCCTGAGAAGCTTACTTCTCTTGAAACCCTCGGGGATTTGAATGTGGTGTTGGGGCAGCTTACTAGGCCGCCCTTCGAACCAATGGCTACCTGCCATCTACGCTTTCTTGGAAGGTGGTTTTCCTGGTGGCACTCGCATCCGCTTGGTGGGTGAGTGAGCTCCAGGCCCTAGTGTCAGAAAGACCCTACACCAGTTTCTATAGGAACTAGGTGGTGCTTCGCATGCGCCCCAAGTTCCTTCCGAAAGTGGTCTCCTCGTTCCACCTCAACCAGGAGGTGGTTCTGCCTATCTTTTATTTCCCAGGCCGCATGCGAGTCAGACAGAGTTGGACTGTAAAAGGGCGTTGGCCTTCTATCTCCAGCATACGCAACCGCATCAGAAGGCTTCTCAGCTTTTCATATCTTACAACCCCAGTAAGCTGTGGGTGGCGGTATCAAAGTGTACGCTGTCCACCTGGGTGACAGGCTGCATTGCCTGGGCATACAGGGCAGCAGAGCTTCTGATGGAGGGTTGGGTTATGGCCCATAGCCCTGACCCTGACGACCCATAGCCCTGACCCTGATGGCCCATAGCCCTAACCCTGACGGCCCATGGCCCTGATGGCATCAGTGGCTCATTTGTGCTCTGTTCCTTTGGCAGACATCTGCCGGGCCGCAACCTGGCCTTTGAGTCAGATATTCGCAACGCGCTATTGCCTGGATAGGTAGTCCCGACAGGACAGTACCTTCGGCCAGGCTGTACTCTGTAACCTTTTTGAGGTCTAGGCAACTCCTGCCCTCCAACCCTTCTGTGTTCAGGCTACTGGAGTGCTATTCCCTTAGTTTGGATTTCTATTGCGGCTGCTTGCAGCTCTCGTAGAGGGAGCCTTTTTTAGCTATGGGTTCTCAGTAGCCTATAGCTGGTCCCTTATGTGAGGACTGACTTCCTGCTTGTTCCCAGAGAAAGCGTAGTTACTCACCTGTAACAGGTGTTCTCCAGGGACAGCAGGAATCAGTCCTCACGACCCTTCCTCCTCCCCTTGGAGTTGCAGTCCTATTATTATTATTATATTTTGTTCTTTTGTCGTCTTTTTAGCTATGTCATTTGACTGAGCAAGGTGGCACCCTTGGGCTGGAAGGGGACCACGCATGTGTGATGGCAACTCTCAAAGGCTTTCTCTGAAAGCTGGGGATTTGTTCCGCACGAGGACTCTGTCAGTGCTGATGTCACCCATATGTGAGGACTGACTCCTGCTGTCCCCGGAGAACACCTATTACAGGTGAGTAACTACGCTTTCTCTGATTAGTCTTAAATGTGCTACAATGTAGCTTTGTTGAACAACCCCTAGTCTTTCTATTTTTTGAAGGAGTAAACAACTGTTCTCCGGAGATGAGTAGGGGGATGCAGGCACACTCTGAAGGTGAAGTCCCCGATTGAGCCTGAATTGCCTGGATCTCCCATAGTTCAGAGAAGCTTTTGAGCCTCTCTGAGCATGTGTCTGCTTCCTGCCTGTTTGACTCCGGAGGCATCAGTTTTTTTCTTAACCGCTTCGGAGCAGCCATGGTTCTCCCTCTCTCATTGCCTGCACAGAAATTCTTCACAGAAACCTCATACCGCCTTCAGCTCATTCTGCCTTCAGCTTCTTCCCCAATTGACAATTGCGTCAGAAAAAAAAAAAAAAGACTGGAGTAATTACTTTAAAAGTCTCCATAGCAGCAGTGGCAACGAACGTGGGACCACTTCCCCTCTGGAACTGGCTGCTCAAGTATTAAAAAAGAAAGAGAGAGCAGCAGACTTGGAGCACGCCCTGCTCAGCAACTGCTTCCATGGGGCTCACCTCCATGTCCACCAATTCAGCTAGCTCTCCTTCCCTCTACCCTTCGGGCCCAGCTATGGCACGAACGGGATTAATGAGGGCAACCGCTCACCTCCGACAATGGTGTCGGGGACATGGAGTATCAACCTGCCACCTCGGCAGGCCAACTCCATCTTCATCCCTCCTCCTCACCATATCTTATCCCGAACGCCTCAGTCTTTTCTCCCAACCATCGAACTTCATCTAAGTTTGGATGCAAGGCCAAAGGGAAAACAAAAATGGCAAACCTTCCTCTTCCTCCTCAGGGGCTGCTTCCACAAAGACTCCAGGTAAGACTGCCTCAAGCGCATGGGAACCAACCCCAGGGGGACAACCAGCCAAGTTGCCTGCTTCCTCTTCCAAATCTCCCCCAAGTCCACAATCCTCTATTCTCCAGGACCAAGCAGGAAGTCAGTCCTCATTTATGGGTGTCATCGACGCCGATGAAGCCCCAGCGGAGCATTTCCGCAGCTTTCCATGAAAGCCTTTGGGAATGCTGGCGCGGTTCCCTTCCCGCCTAAAGGTGCCATCTTACCCCAGTCTCTTTTTTTCCGTGAAGCCCATCGGACGTGTGTCCTTTTTTTCCCGGAAAAGAGAAGTTTTTTTCTTGGTGTTATTTCGCTTTTTTCCTCGGATTCGACGTCGGTTCCCCTCCCGCCGGGTTCGGTACACTGGTATCGAATCCATTTTTTCCTTTTTCGGTTTTTGCCCTTAGTAGCTAGGCGCTCGCGCCAAATCTTTTTCTTTTTCCCTGGAAGGCCGGTCCCTTGACCTCGCGGGGACCCTTTTCTCCACGATGGCTTCCAGTGGTTTTAAAAAGTGTGATCGGTGTAAAAAGATAATGTCTCTCACCAACACACACGACTGCTGCCTTCGGTGCCTTGGCCCAGACCACGATTCTAAAACGTGCGGGCCATGTGGAAAAATGTCTTCCAAGGCCCTCCGAAGTCGTCAGCAACAAAGTGAAAGGCTTTTCTCGGACTCGGCCTCTGCCCGGGCCCGGACCTCATCTGAGGCCTCGACATCTCGGGATTCCGATCCCGAGAGGCATCGGAGCTCCTAGGACAGGGGGTCCCCCGACCGGGAACGTTAGAGGAAGAAGCGGCTCGCAAGGGCGGCGTCGGAGGAGGTCCCTGAGCCCTCGAGGGCCAGGTCTAAGACCCCCGACCGTCATCCCAGGCCCATGGACCAGGAGAAGCCAACTAAAGTTCCTCGCATGGAGCCGGAGTCTGCTGGACACGTAAGTCCTGTTGTCCTCGTGGACTCGCCTCCCCGAGTACCGACATCGGGCCCGAGTCGGGGGCTGCTGCATCACCTGAGCTGAGTCTCAGGTTGACAGCCTTGGAGAGCAGAATGTCTGCCTTCATGGATCAGCAGCGGGCACTGATGGCCAGCCTGTCGGGTGCATCTGCCCCGACCACCGGGACATCGACTTCGAAGTCGACCCCGGAGACCGAGCCGATACTCGAGTCCCTTGCGGCTCGAAGTCGTCCTCGGTCGAGGTCTCCCTCGACCTCCCGTTCGGGACCCTGGGTCTTGATGCCGGTGCCACCGGCGTCGGGGCGGTTGCCTAGAGGCCCTACGGGGTCGGACCTCGACTCGACATCGGATGAGTCTGCTTGGGAGACCGAAGACGAGGAGTCTCCTGACACCTTCAAGACTCGGTGTGTCCCTTCGGACTCACCAGAGTCTGAGCCCCGGAGTAGATCCCCTCCGGAGGATACTAGGTTCTCGGAGTTTGTCCGCAATATGGCCGCTGCCCTGGCTGTCTCGGCTGACCCCGAGGAAGAGCCTCGAGCCGAAGAGCTCGATGCTCTGCAGTATGATTCTCCTCCGAAGGAGGCCTTTACTGTTGCGGCTCCTCCGATGCTGGAACGGCTCCTCTTCTGGATGTGGGAGGCACCGGCCTCTGCGCCGGTTTTGAGCAAGCGAGTCGATTCCATCTATTGGCTCCAAAAGAGTCCTGGCTTCCAGAAAGCACAGCTACCACACCATTCCATGGTTGTGGAATCGGCCATGCATCGTCTGAAGAGTCAGAAGATGCACTCCGCGGTGCCTCCTGGAAGGGAAGGCCGAAGCCTTGATGGCGTCGGTAGAAAGTGCTTTCAGGGCTCGATGCTTGCTTGTCGTGTCCAGACTTACCAGCTGTACATGGGCATGTATTTACGAGACCTGGCCAAGGAGTTGGCCGGATTCTCTGCTGGTCTCTCTGGGGAACCCTTGCAGAGTTTTAAGTCCTTGTCTTTGAGGATCCGGGAATACTCTTAAGTTCATGTCCCGCGCCGCCTACGATGGCTTCGAGGCTTCAGCCCGAGTAGCGGAAGCCGGCATCGCGGCCCGACGCCAGGCATGGCTGCAGTCATTGGACCTCGAGCCATGGGTTCAGGACAAATTGGTCGATGTCCCTTGCCGAGGTGAAAACCTTTTTGGCAAGCCTGTGGCCGAGAAGGCCGCTCAGCTCGAGACAGAGCACCTCACGAGGACAAGGCTGTCGAGGAAGACCTCTGCCCCTTCTCATAAGAAGAAGGGCTCGGGTAAAAAGTCCTTTTACCCGAGGAAGGGCACTGCCTACAAACAGTACCCACAATATCCGGCTGCCCAAGCTGCCCCCCAGGGTCAGCAAGCCAAGGGCCAGGGTAATGGGCCCCGTAGGCAGAGGACCCCCAAGCCTGCAGCCCCTGCTCCCACTCAGCAGGGTGGGGTTTTTTGACTCCTTGAGTATAGCCACCCCTCCCTTGCAGACCCAGCCCTGCACAGGAGGCCGCTTAGCCTTGTTCGCCCACAAGTGGCCCTTGATAACCCAGGACAGTTGGGTGCTGGACATAGTCCATCGAGGCTATGCCCTGCATTTTCACCAACTGCCTCCGCCACACTTACCAGGGGAACCTTTCCGGCCTCCCCTGCATACAGCCCTTCTCCTCCAGGAGCTACAAGATCTGTTGCTGGACAAGGCGGTGGAGCCTGTGCCTCCACACTTCCAAGGTCACGGGTTTTACTCCAGGTATTTCCTGGTGCCAAAAAGAACCGGTGGTCTTCGACCCATTTTGGATCTCAGAAACCTAAACAAGTTCCTAGTGAAGGAGAAGTTCAAGATGCTTACTCTTGGAACACTTCTGCCCTACCTCCAGCAGGGAGATTGGCTTTGCTCTTTAGATCTAAAGGATGCTTACACTCACATCCTTATTCATCCAGACCACAGAAAGTACCTCAGGTTCATTGTGGGAGGAAACCATTATCAGTACAGAGTACTACCTTTTGGACTGAACTCCGCTCCCAGGGTGTTTACCAAGTGCCTGGCAGTGGTGGCAGCCTACCTGAGAAATCAGGGCATCTTTGTGTTTCCTTACCTAGACGACTGGCTCATCAGAGGCCAGACTACATAAGAACATAAGATATGCCATACTGGGTCAGACCAAGGTCCATCAAGCCCAGTATTCTGTTTCCAACAGTGGCCAATCTAGGTCATATGTACCTAGCAGTTTCCCCAAGAGACACAAGTTCCACAATGCTTGTACTGGGTCAAGCATTGATATCTTCGGTCACTTCTTAATAATGGTTTATGGACCTTTCCTCCAGGAACTTGTCCAAACCTTTTTTAAACCCAGCTACACTAACAGCCTTTACTACATCCTCCGGTAACAAATTCCAGAGTTTGATTACACGTTGAGTGAAAAAATATTTTCTTTTATTAGTCTTAAATAGTTTACCCTGTAGCTTCGTTGCATATCCCCTAGTCTTTCTATATTCTGATAACGTAAACAATCGATCTACGTTTACCCGTTCTACTCCGTTCATTAATTTATAGACTTCTATCATATCTCCCCTCAGCCGTCTCTTTTCCAGGTTAAAGAGCCCTAACCTTTCTAGCCTTTCATCATAGGAGTATCCTTCCATCCCCTTTACCATTTTGGTGGCTCTTCTCTGAACCTTTTCTAAAATCGCTATATCCTTTTTAAGATACGGCGACCAGAATTGCACACAATATTCAAGGTGCGGTCTCACCATGGAACGATATAGAGGCATTATAATATCTTTTGTTTTATTTTCCATTCCTTTCCTTCATTTTATTTGCTCTCTTGGCCGCCGCTGCACACTGGGCCGAGGGTTTTAACATGATATCCACAATGACGCCTAAATCTTTTTCCTGGATGGTGGTTCCTAATGTGGAACCTTGCATCGTGTAACCATAGTTTGGGTTGTTCTTCCCTAGGTGCATAACCTTGCACTTGTCCACATTAAATTTCATCTGCCATTTTGATGCCCAGTCTTCCAATTTATCAAGATCCTATTGCAATTTTTCACAATCCTCTTGGGTTTTAACAACTTTAAATAGTTTTGTGTCATCTGCAAATTTGATAACCTCACTCGTTATTCCACTTTCCAGGTCATTTATGAATATGTCAAAAAGCAGCGGACCCAGCACAGATCCCTGGGGTACACCACTATACACCTTTCTCCATAGGGAAAAATTGGTCATTTAGCCCTACCCTCTGCTTTCTATCTTTTATCCAGTTCCTGATCCACAATAGTACACTGCCTCCTATCCCATGACTCTTTAGTTTTGCCAAAAGTCTCTGATGAGGGACCTTGTCAAAGGCTTTCTGAAAGTCCAGATACACAATATCAACCGACTCACCTTTGTCCACCTGTTTATTCACTCCTTCAAAAAAACATAAAAGATTAGTAAGACAAGCTCTTCCTTGTCTAAAGCCATTGTTGGCTGTCTCCCATTAGATTGTGACTATCTACATGCTGAGTAATTTTATTCTTTATTATGGTTTCTACCATTTTTCCTGGTACTGACGTCAGGCTCACCGGTCTGTAGTTTCCCGGATCACCCCTGGAACCCTTTTTAAAAATTGGTGTTATATTGGCGATCCTCCTATCTTCAGGTATTAGAGATGATTTTAATGATAGTTCATAGATTACTGATAGCAGGTCTGCAGTCTCATATTTCAGTTCTTTCAACACCCTTGGATGTATACCATCCGGCCCAGGTGATTTGCTACTCTTCAGTTTATCTAATAGTTGTAAGACATCTTCCCGATGTATCGATATTTCCTTCAATTCTTCCGCACCTTTAAATACCATTTCAGTCATGGGTAACATCCCTACATCTTCCTCAGTAAAGACCGAAGCAAAGAATTCATTCAGTCTCTCCGCTATCGCCTTGTCGCCTCTTAGTACTCCTTTAACCCCTTTATCATCTAATGGACCAACTGACTCTCTCACAGGTTTTTTGCTACGAATGTATTTTAAAAGGTCTTTATTTTGCGTTTTTTTCCCTAGACGTTCAACAGGCCACCAACAGGACCATAGAACTGCTCCAAAAGGTGGGCTTTGTCATCAACTTTGCAAAGTCCACTTTGCTCCCCTCCCAGAACTTGGAGTTTATAGGAGCAAGGTTGGATTCTCAGCTGGCAAGAGCATTCTTACCAGTGGACCGAGCACAAAGGCTCATGGACCTCGCCAGCAAGTTTCTGCACAGGTCCCTGGTCTCCGCCAGACTCTGTCCAGGCTTCTGGGCCACATGGCGTCAACGGTACAGGTGACCCCCAATGCCAGGCTCAATATGAGACCTGCCCAGTGGTGCCTTCGGACTCAGTGGTCACAAGCCTCAGGCAGTCTCAAAGACAGGATCAGAGTGTCCCACCATTTCCTGGCCTCCCTCAACTGGTGGTTACACCCCCCCAATCTGCTGATAGGGGTACCCTTTCAGATCCCACCTCATACAGTGGTCCTAACCACCGATGCCTCTCTACAGGGTTGGGGAGCACATTGCCTAGACAAGTGCACCCAGGGCCTGTGGTCTCCTTGGGAAGCGTCCCAGCAGATCAGTCTACTGGAACTCAGAGCTATCCGCTTGGCCCTCAAGGCCTTTACTGCTTCCCTGGCACAACAGTCTGTCTTGATCCAGACAGACAACCAGGTAGCCATGTTCTATGTCAACAAGCAGGGCGGAACTGGTTCCCAGCTCCTTTGCCAGGAGGCCCAGGATCTCTGTTGCTTTGCCCTGAAACACAACATGCTCCTCAAAGCAGTCTATCTTCCAGGCCAGGAGAATTCCCTGGCGGACAGATTGAGCAGGATTCTGCAACCACACGAGTGGCAGCTACATCCTTTAGTGGTTCAAAAGATTTTCTTGAGATGGGGGCTTCCCTCCATAGACCTGTTTGCCAGTCCACTGAACAACCAACTGCCAAGGTTCTGCTCCAGGCAACTGCATCCTCTGAGAGTAGCAGCAGATGCTTTTCTGATTCCCTGGACTCAGGGCTTACTCTATGCGTTTCCTCCCACCCCTCTGATGGCCCGAAAACTGTTCAAGATACTCCGAGACAGGGCCTCAGTCCTCTGGTAGCTCCCAGGTGGCCAAGGCAGCCTTGGTTCCCCCTCCTGCTTCAACTGGCAGTGGATCTGCCTCTGCCTCTGGGGTTGCAACCCGACCTTCTCTCTCAGAATCAGGGCTCCTTGCTGCATCCCAATCTCAAAGCTCTCAGTCTGATGGCATGGAGGCTGCAAGGGTAGTGTTGGCTCCCTGGGGCCCGCCTCCCGAGGTTGAGGAAGTTCTCCTTGCCTCCAGGAAACAATCCACTCGGAAGACCTATGCTCTCAAGTGGAAAAGGTTCTTTGTGTGGTGTCAGCTGCGTGCTGAGGATCCTTTCTCCTGTACTGTGTCAGTAGTGCTTCAGTACCTGCTGCACTTGTCCAATCAGGGTCTCAAGTCCAACTCTGTTCGGGTCCACCTCTCTGCTTTAGCAGCTCACCACTCCCTAGTTGAGGGCCATTCCTTGCCGGTGCACCCTTTGGTGTCTAGGTTTCTCAGAGGCTTGCTTCTGCTCAAACCTCCCATACGTCCTCCTGCTCCTGAGTGGGAGCTTAATGTGGTCTTGCAGCAACTGACTCGCCCACCTTTTGAGCCTATGGCTACTTGCCCTCTACGCTTCCTTTCCTGGAAGACCCTCTTTCTGATAGCCCTTACTTCGGCTAGGAGAGTGAGTGAGCTTCAGGCCTTGGTCTGTGATAGACCTTACACCAGATTCTATAAAAACAGGGTGGTCCTCAGGACTCGCCCTAAGTTCCTTCCTAAGGTTGTCTCCTCTTTCCACCTCAACCAGTAGGTGGTTCTTCCTACTTTCTTCCCTAGGCCTCATGCAAGTCAGGCTGAAACAGTTCTCCATACCTTGGACTGTAGGAGGGCCTTATCCTTCTACCATGAACGTACGCAAGGTCACAGGTAGGCTTCTCAGCTCTTCCTTTCTTTTGACCCCAATAACTTGGGGAGGCCTGTGTCCAAGCGTACCTTGTCCATCTGGGTGGCTGATTGTATCACCTGGGCTTACAAGGCGGCTGACCTTCCTTTGCAGGGTAGGGTCATGGCCCACCGTGTGCGGTTAATGGCTGCATCAGTGGCTCACCTCCGCTCTGTTCCATTTCAAGACATCTGCGGGGCTGCTACTTGGTCTTCAAGCCAGACTTTTGCAGCCCACTACTGTCTGGAGAGGGAGTCCCGTAGGGACAGTGCTTTTGGCCAAGCAGTACTCCGGAATCTCTTTGAGGTCTAGGCAACTCCTGCCCTCTGGTTGGGCTACCTGTGGAGGGTGTCCTTGCAAAGCCTTTACTGTGTTGCTGAGACTAGAGGGAGTTCTCTTGTTCAGCCTGGGTTCCTGGTAGCCCGGAGCAGGGGAGTCACCCATAAGTGAGGACTGACTTCCTGCTTGGTCCTGGAGAAAGAGTAGTTACTCACCTGTAACAGGTGTTCTCCAGGAGCAGCAGGAATCAGTCCTCACTACCCTCCCTCCTCCCCTTGGAGTTGCAGTTGTACATACTTTAATTTTTACATTTTTGTGTGCTGTTCTTAGCTATGTCATTTGACTGAGGTAAGATGGCACCTTTAGGCGGGAAGGGAACCGCGCATGCGTGCCAACATTCCCAAAGGCTTTCATGGAAAGCTGGGGAAATGCTCCGCTGGGGCTTCATTGGCATCGATGACACCCATAAGTGAGGACTGATTCCTGCTGCTCCTGGAGAACACCTGTTACAGGTGAGTAACTACTCTTTCTCTCCCTCCTCTGGAGATTTCTACAGAATAGCTGAGTCATTCTGCATGCAGCTTCCTACCCCCACTCCTCTCCAGCAGCAGCGACACCCTGTGACCACAGACTGGCACCCCCGCCCGGGATGCTAGTATCACCCTCGTATATCGATTGGCGATTCCCGCTGCCCCTCAGCGATGATGCAGGATCCCTGTGTTCTTTCCCCCACCACCGGGAGACCTATGAACCCTCCATGGGTGGCCTCCCTCCCTCCCTGGAGCAGGACAACACTGAAGAATCCATTGAGGATCTTTCCTACCCCAAATTCCTTCAAAAAAAATCTTCCCTGCACTCTTCCTCAGTGAATCTCAAACCCCACCAATAAGCATAACTTCCAATCCATCCTCAAAGCCTGCAGCACTCTCAAGGAGGTCCTAGCCCTCCTGATACCACAGATTCTTCCAGAACTGCAAGCCTCCATCTGGAAAACACCTATGTCAGTTAGCACCACATCTTGACAACTGGATCTGAAATACAAGACCCTATCAGCCCCTGGCTTCTACATCGATGACTTCCTCACCAGCCGTAGTATCAGAGGCAGTACTAAAAAAGTTTCAGAGTTTGAAACCTCCGTCACAGAAACCCCCAGGTAAAGAGCAACGGATCCTGAATGCCATTGGTCGGAAGTCCTGCCAGAGTAACATCCTAGCCATGTGGACCATGGCTTATCCACTGCAAATGCTCCACTACCATTTTTACAACCCGGCCACAAAGGACCCAGCACAGTTAGCAGTGGACCTTCATGAGTCATTCTATCACATCAGCCACGCCACCTATGACATTTACAGTTCAGTGGTGCGTTCTGCAGCCACATCCATTTCAGCCAGGCGCACAGCATGGTTCAGTGTATCTGTCCTCTGGGAAGATCTCTACGACCGCTTAGCTAAGTCCCCCTGCCAGAGTGACAGTCTCTTTGGTTCCAAGGTGCAAGAGGCCATCTCTGAGGTAAAAGATCACTCCTGCATGGTCAGAGACCTGGCTGCGCAACACAGCCTTCACCTTCAGTTCGTTGACTAGCCCTACCTCAGTATCGTCAGCCCTATCATTGCCAATACTTTCGTCAGTTCTTCCACGTTACCAGTACCTACAACACCTCCAGAATCGGCTCTACAGTCAGTGACCCCAAGAGTGGGAGAGGAAACCCCAACCCCAGCTTTTGACTATCTGCCAGTTGGGGGATGCATCCGTTACTTCTGAAAGGCCTGGCAGTTTATCACCATGAACAGCTGGGTGCTCTCCATCATTCAGGAGGGCTATAAGCTCAACTTCTCTAGGCTCCCACCCTCCCAACTCCACTCCCAGCGCTAGCCAACTTCCTGGAAACCACATACAACTCCTCACTCAGGAAGTTCACCAACTGCTGCTCAACGATGCAACAGAGCTGATTCCTCCCCTCAAAATCAATCAAGGTTTCTATACAAGATTGTTTCTAATTCCCAAGAAATTGGGGGGCCTCCAATCAATCCTCGACCTCCGGCACCTCAACCTCTTCCTAAAGAAGGAGAAATTCAAGATGCACTTCTTGAGCACCATAAGAACATAAGATATGCCATACTGGGTCAGACCAAGATCAGTCAAGCCCAGTATCCTGTTTCCAACAGTGGCCAATCTAGGTCATAAATACCTAGCAGTTTCCCCAAAAGACACAGGGTCCACAATGCTTGTATTAGGCCAAGCAGTGTTCTCCAGGAACAAGCAGGAAGTCGGTCCTCACCATACTCCCCCACTCAGCTGTTGCGACTGACTGGCCTCTCTGGATCTAAAAGATGCCTATGTTCATGTCCCTATTCATCCACATCATTGGAAGTATCTTTATTTCAAGTTCTTAGACAACCATTACCAATACAAAGTCCTCCCTTTCGAACTGGCCTCCACCTCTCCAAGTCTTCACCACGTGCATAGCAGTTGTTACCATCTTCCTAAGGAGTCACAGCCATTGCGTATATCCCTACCTCAATGACTGACTCATCAAAGGAGCGGCCTATCAAACTGTCCAGTCCACTTCCACCATCCTATAGGCCTTAGACTTTGTGATCAACACTCAAAAATAAGAACTCCTACCTCAACAGCACTTGACCTTTGTAGTGGTACACATAGACACCCTGCAGAGCAAAGCCACCTTTCCCTCCAAAAGAGCCCAGTCCCTACGTTATCTCAGCAGTGACGTTGCCACTTGATGAACCGCATTGGCCCACATTCTCATGCAACTCCTAGGGCACATGATTGCATGCATTCCTGTTGTCCCACTTGCATGACTGCACATGCACCCATTGCAGTGGTATCTCTTATCCAATTGGTGTCAGCATTGCCCATCTCTGCGCTGCCTTCTTCCCATGGGAGGACAAAATTGGCCAATCCTCCAAAACAGCCTTTGGTGATGGGCGACACCGTCAAACCCCATCAACTGCTGCCCCTTCCAGGCGTTGCTACATCATCTGAACCTCATGAAAGATGCTTCCACGCAAGGCTGGGGAGCACACCCACAACACCTATTAACACAGGGGGTATGGTCATATCTCTTGAGAGATCGCTACACATAAATGTCTGGGAACTATGTACAAGCCATCTACTATGTCCTTTTTTGTAGGCTAGGTTTAACCCAACACCGTCCTGATACGGACAATCAAATCTCTAGTTCTACATCAATAAACTGGGGCACGGGCTTGCTTCAACTTTGCCGTGAAGCAACATGCCTCTGGGCCTTCACTTTCTCCATAGGAGTGACCCTCCAGGCAACCTACCTCCCCAATCGCTAAATCACCTGGCTGACACACTCAGTCGACAGCTGGATCTGCACGAATGGTCCCTTGACCAGGCTGTTCTTCAAACCATCTTCGATGACGACCCCTTTGCTTTTCCCATGAATGCCAACTGCCCCACTTTCTGCTCCATACGTCCCAGTCCACATTGCTGGCCAGACTGTGCCTTCACCATGGACTGTTCCCAAAGGCCTTTTGTATGCTTTTCCGCCATTTCTGCTAATCACACATGTCCTGCTCAAAATCAAGCAGGACCGAGCCTTGTTCATCCTCTGCTCCGCAATAGCCTTGTTAAATCTTTTTATTTTTTATCTTTTTATTAACAGAAGTAAAATGGCATAACATACACACAAACACCTTTCAGGTCCCAACTCTTCCCCCCCCAACTGTCTATCCATCTTTTCCCATTAGCTCCCCATGTTACAATATTGTCTGATGTATTGTCCAGTGTGTTGTCAGTGTATGATGCCACAAACCAGCTGCATAAGTCTCTCGTTCTAATACGCTCTCGGACATCCAACTTGTTTGCTGTTTTGTGCCCTATAGGCTGTTTCCCTGCCCGTTAAAACCAGTAAACCCATTATACATTCAACAACCTAGTTAGTATTCCCAACTTATCCATTAAATACACAGATATTGTAACCAGGCCAAACTTAACAGCAACATTCCCCAACTTGTCCCACCTCCTCAACCCCTCTCCCCAGCTGCATGTTGTGCTTCCCAGTCTACCCCACCAATCTCCTAGGACCAGACAATCATCTCACTCATTCCTCTTTATACCTTCTCCTTCTCCTATACTTCTCCTCCCGCTCCTTCTTCCCCTCCCGTGCCATTGCTATGTAAGAGGTCCATATTTTCCTCCATTTCCATTCCTTACTCTGTAAACTACAGGTAATCTTGTCAAATCGATAAGCCTCACCCTTCTTCAACTGCCAGTCTGCAGTGGACGGCCCTATGGGGCATTTCCATCGCCATGCCAGTGCAACCCAAGCAGCCAACAGCAATTTATGGCAGGGCCACTGCTTATACTTCCCCAGTCCACTGGTACACATTCCCCATCCCCCCCCCCCCCCAATATCCCAATAGAACTACCCAGGGATCCTGCGGTACTAACTCCCCCAGAATCACTCCCATCTCCCGAAGTACTCTTGCCCAGTACTGCTCGCACCACATGTGATAAAGGTTCCCCACCCCTCCACAGCTCCACCAACACAAGTCATCCCCTTTCTTCCTGGCCTTCCCATGTTGCTGAGGGGTGATATAAGCCCTGTGGATCAGTTGAAGTAGTGCCTCATCAAATCTGGTTTCCTCATCTCCTTGCCCTGCTGCAGGAACCTCCTGTATCACTGGGGATCCAGCCATGCCTGCTCACACAGCATTAAGGGCACCTCTTGCATTCCGACCTCATGAGTCTATCCCTCACTGCCTGGAGACTACAGGGCCCCTGACGCATACCGAACATATGCCAGAGGATATCCTCACCATCATCCATGCCTCACGCAAACCGGCCATGCAGAGCTTTTATCATCGCAAGTGGTCACGTTTTTCCAGTGGAGCAGCTTTAAAGACTCTATCCTACCCACTGTTCTGTGGCATATGTCCTTGTCTGCCTCTTCCATCTGTCAAACTCTGGACTCCAGACTAACTCTGTTCGATACCACCTGTCAGCAGTCGCAGCTTCGCATGCGCCCATTAATGGAAAGCTCATCTCAATGCATCCGGTTGTCTCCAGATTCATGAGGGGATTCCTGAACATCAAATCACCCATTCGACCCTGGTGCCTGCTTGGGATCTAAATATGGTCCTCTCGGGGCTCATGCAAGTCCCCTTTGAGTTCCTTGCATCTGCCTCCCTCAAGTTTCTCACTTGGAAGACAGTATTCTTCATAGCCATAACATTGGCCAGGAGAACTGGAGAACTTCAAGCCCTCATCCACTATCCTCCTTACATGAAGTTCCTTCATGACAAGCCATCCTTAGGACTCATCCCAAATTCCTCTCCAAGGTCATATCAGACTTCCACGTCAATCAGCCCCTTATCCTGCCTGCATTTTTCTCAGCACCCTCAAGAGGCTCCTCGGAAGAAGTGCTCCACATCCTGGACTGCAGGCAAGCTCTGTACTATCTACATCGCCCCAGCGCCGACTGCCACTCTTCCCAACTTTTCCTTATGCTCAATCCCAATACTCCGGGGCAGTGGGCCTCCAAACAGACCATCTCATTTTGGATAACTGACTGCATCATTTTCTGCTATGAGCAGGCCACCTTGCCATCGCCGGACAGTGTAGGGCCCACACAGCCTCAAAGCCAATCCTGCCTCCAAGTCTGGCATCCGTATCCTCACAGGACATCTGCAAGGCAGCCATCTGGACGTCCATCCACACCTTTGCAAAACACTACAATCTGGACCGCTCTTCAGGACATGACTTTGCCTTCGGGCAAGGGGTCTTCCACAGTCTCTTTGCAACCTAATCAGTCTCCACCTCCCTTCTCTCACCTGGATTGCCTTAAAAAAAGGCAACAAAAGATATAGAATGCAATGGAGATCGGAAAGTCAGCAGCTTCCACAGCAGGTCTTAGTTCTAGACTCACCTTCAGAGTGTGCCTGCATCCCCCTGCTTGTCTACAGAGAAAGCGTAGTTGGTTACCTGTAACAAGGGTTCTCCGTAGACAGCAGGGATATGCAGCCACAATCACCTGCCCACTGTCCCCACAGAAAACCCCTCCCCCTGGGGAAAATAAAAAATAAGAGGAGGAAAACATAACAATGAAGGGTGATACTTAAGAACATAAGATATGCCATACTGGGTCAGACCAAGGTCCATCAAGCCCAGTATTCTGTTTCCAACAGTGGCCAATCTAGGTCATATGTACCTAGCAGTTTCCCCAAGGGACACAGGTTCCACAATGCTTGTATTGGTTCAAGCATTGATATCCTGGGTCCCTTCTTAATAATGGTTTATGGACCTTTCCTCCAGGAACTTGTCCAAACCTTTTTTAAACCCAGCTACACTAACAGCCTTTACTACATCCTCCGGTAACAAATTCCAGAGTTTGATTACACGTTGAGTGAAAAAATATTTTCTTTTATTAGTCTTAAATAGTTTACCCTGTAGCTTCATTGCATGTCCCCTAGTCTTTCTATATTCTGATAAGGTAAACAATCGATCTACGTTTACCCGTTCCACTCCGTTCATTAATTTATAGACTTCTATCATATCTCCCCTCAGCCGTCTCTTTTCCAGGTTAAAGAGCCCTAACCTTTTTAGCCTTTCTTCATAGGAGTAGCCTTCCATCCCCTTTACCATTTTGGTGGCTCTTCTCTGAACCTTTTCTAAAATCGCTATATCCTTTTTAAGATATGGCGACCAGAATTGCACACAATATTCAAGGTGCGGTCTCACCATGGAACGATATAGAGGCATTATAATATCTTTTGTTTTATTTTCCATTCCTTTCCTTATCATACCTAGCATTCTATTTGCTCTCTTGGCCGCCGCTGCACACTGGGCCGAGGGTTTTAACATGGTATCCACAAGGACGCCTAAATCTTTTTCTTGGGTGGTGGTTCCTAATGTGGAACCTTGCATCGTGTAACCATAGTTTGGGTTGTTCTTCCCTAGGTGCATAACCTTGCACTTCTCCACATTAAATTTCATCTGCCATTTTGATGCCCAGTCTTCCAATTTATCAAGATCCTCTTGCAATTTTCCACAATCCTCCTGGGTTTTAACAACTTTAAATAGTTTTGTGTCATCAGCAAATTTGATAACCTCACTCGTTATTCCACTTTCCAGGTCATTTATGAATATGTCAAAAAGCAGCGGACCCAGCACAGATCCCTGGGGTACACCACTATTCACCTTTCTCCATTGGGAAAATTGGCCATTTAGCCCTACCCTCTGCTTTCTATCTTTTAACCAGTTCCTGATCCACAGTAGTACACTGCCTCCTATCCCATGACTCTTTAGTTTTGCCAAAAGTCTCTCATGAGGGACCTTGTCAAAGGCTTTCTGAAAGTCCAGATACACAATATCAACCGACTCACCTTTGTCCACCTGTTTATTCACTCCTTCAAAAAAACATAACAGATTAGTAAGACAAGATCTTCCTTGTCTAAAGCCATGTTGGCTGTCTCCCATTAGGTCATGACTATCTATATGCTGAGTAATTTTATTCTTTATGATGGTTTCTACCATTTTTCCCGGTACTGATGTCAGGCTCACCGGTCTGTAGTTTCCCGGATCACCCCTCGAACCCTTTTTAAAAATTGGTGTTACATTGGCGATCCTCCAATCCTCAGGTATTAGAGATGATTTTAATGATAGTTCACAGATTACTGATAGCAGGTCTGCAATCTCAAATTTCAGTTCTTTCAACACCCTTGGATGTATACCATCCGGCCCAGGTGATTTGCTACTCTTCAGTTTATCTAATAGTTGTAGGACATCTTCCCGATGTATCGATATTTCCTTCAATTCTTCCACACCTTTAAATACCACTTCAGTCGTGGGTAACATCCCTACATCTTCCTCAGTAAAGACCGAAGCAAAGAATTCATTCAGTCTCTCCGCTATCGCCTTGTCGCCTCTTAGTGCTCCTTTAACCCCTTTATCATCTAATGGACCAACTGACTCTCTCACGGGTTTTTTGCTACGAATGTACTTGAAAAGGTCTTTATTTCGCGTTTTTGCTTCCGCAGCAAGCTTCTTCTCAAATTCTCTCTTTGCCTGCCTTATCAATGCCTTGCATTTGACTTGCCAGTGCTTGTGCTGTTTCCAGGTTTCATCATTTGGCTCTTTTTTCCATTTCTTGAAAGATGCTTTTTTGGCAACAACAGCCTCTCTGACCTCAGCTTTAAACCATGCTGGCAATTTTTTGGACTTCCTTCCACTTTTCTTAAAGCGTGGAATACAGCTGGTCTGGGCTTCCAAGATAGTATTTTTCAACAACACCCAAGCTTGATGTACGTCTTTAACCTTTGCAACTGCTCCTTTTAGTTTTTTCTTAACTGTTTTCCTCATTCTATCATAGTCTCCCTTTCGAAAGTTAAAGGGTAGTACTGTGGATTTCCTTACTATCCCTCCTCCACTAATTAAATCAAAGGCGATCATGCTATGATCACTATTGCCAAGTGGCCCCAACACCCTTATCTCTTGCACTACATCTGGTGTTCCACTAAGGACTAGGTCTAATATTGCTTCCCCTCTGGTCGGTTCATGAACCAGCTGCTCCAAGAAGCAGTCATTTATTTCATCTAGGAACTTTATCTCCCTAGCATGTCCTGTTGTGACACTGACCCAGTCGATGCCGGGGTAATTGAAATCACCCATTATTATTACTGCACTGTAACTTTTGCTAGCTTCCTTGATTTCTTTGAGCATTTCATCATCCATTTGTTCATTCTGGCCAGGCGGACGATAGTACACCCCCACTGCCATCGCCTTCCCCTTTTTACATGGAATTTCAATCCATAGAGATTCTACAGCAAATTTTGTTTCTTGCAAAACTTTAATCCTTTCTGACTCAATGCCCTCTCTAACATAGAGCGCAACCCCTCCACCAATTTGATCAGCTCTATCATTTCGATATAGTTTGTACCCAGGTATCACAAGATGAACACAATGGTCGTTATTTCTCTGCCATGTTGCGAACTAATTCCTCTGGAGGCAAGCAGGCAGGTATGCTCAGAGAGGTTCAAAAGCTTCTCTGAACTATGGGAGATCCAGGCAACTCGGGCTTAGTTGGGAATTTCACCTTCAAAGTGTGGCTGCATACCTCCGTTGTATATGGAGAACCCCTGTTTAGAGGTAAGCAACTATGAAATTTAAATTTACCCATTCTATTCCATTCATTATTTTATAGATCTCTATCATATCTCCCCTCAGCTGTTTTTTTTCCCAAGGTGAAGTGCCTTAAAATTTTAAGCCTTTCCTTATAGGGATAGCCTTCCATCCTCTGTACCATTTTGGTGACTCTTCTGTGTACCTTTTCTAATTCTTCTATATCCTTTTTAAGATATGGTGACCAGAACTGCACACAATATTCAAGGTGTGGAAGCACGATGGAGCGATACAGAGGCATTACAATATCCTTGGTTTTATTATCCATTCCTTTCTCTATGATTATCAGCATTCTATTTGCTTTCTTGACTGCCGTTATACACTGGGCAGAGGGTTTCAATGTATTCTCCAGGAACAAGCAAGGAAGTCAATCCTCACATATGGGTGACGTTGGCACTAATGGAGTTTGCGCAGTAACCTCCTCAACTTTCAAAGAAAGCCTTTGGGAGATCCACCACAGATGAGTGATTACCTTCTCGCACAAGGGTGCCATCTTGCCTCAGTCTCCTTTTTTTCTGCAGTCCCCCTTGTTTTATCCCTATCTGCACCTTCTGTGTTGTCTGTCTTGGCTAGATTGTAAGCTCTGATGAGTAGGGACTGTTTCTTACATGTCTGTGCAGCGCTGCATATGACTTGTAGCGCTATATAAATGCTTAGAAGTAATAGTAGGATGTTCATCTGCACCTCGGAAAAGGTTGATTGTTCTTATTTTCCTTCATTCTCTTTTTTTTTCTTCTCCGGGATGCGTACCGGTACTTTCTCACCTTCCAGGACTGCTGTCACCTTGGCACCGTGCTTTTCTCTGGTCCTTTTTCCCTTTGTTTTTTTTTCTCTCAGTGTTTGGGAATCCTCGTGCCCTCCCTGGCTGGGGCACTTGAATTGGACCTCATGGGTGCCGTCTTCCCTGCTATGTCCTTGGCCAGTGGGTTTAAGCAGCGTGACCACTGTGGGCACACCATGACTGCTGCCTTTGGTGCCTCAGTGATGACCATCATGATGATTCCTGTGGGCTCTGTCAGCAAATGATGAGCAAAGACAGAGGAACTGTGAGAAGCAGCGAGAGACCATGTTTGGCAAGACCTTAGTTCCAGCACCAGCGTTACTTGCGTGACGGCCATGCCCTATCTGAGCCCTGAGGTCACTGGGCATTGGACCGGGGATCATCTTCTGAGGGCCGTCCCCCAAAGAGCCAGACATCATCGGTGGCATCATTAAGTGATGATGCTGGAACCGCAGGTTCTCCAGGAACAAGCAGGAAGTCAGCCCTCACATATGGGTGACGTCGGCACTGATGGAGCCCGCGTGGAGCATTTCCACAGTTTTCAAAGAAAGCCTTTGGGAATGCCACCACACGAGTGGTCCCCTTCCTGCCAAAGGGTGCCATTTTACTCAGTCTCCCTTTTTCCGTGGAACCCTTCAGATGTGCGTCTCATCCCCAGAAAAAGCCTCTGTTTCCTACTGGTTTTTGCTAACTGGCCTTCGCCGGTCCTCTTCCCGCCTCTCGAGCACCTCTGCTTTGGACTGAGTCTCTGTTTTTTTCCCTTTTTGCCTTTTGGTGTTACCGCGCTTTCGCGCTCTTTTTAACTGCTGGCCACGTCGAGGGTCTTCAACCTCTCAAGGGTCATTTTTCCCCCAATGGCTTCCATTTTTAAGAAATGTGATAGGTGTTCAAAGAACATGTTGTTCACGGACACCTATGACTGTTGTCTCAGGTGTCTAGGAGCTGACCCTGACCTGGAGCTATGCTCCCTCTGTAAGAAGATGTCCTCCAAGGCCATCCAGAGTTATAAGCAGAAGCTGGATGATCTCTTCCGTAAGGCAGCCACGCAATGCCTGGATTCTCCCAAGGCTCCTCCCCGGGCCCAGCGGCACTCTGACCAGAGGTCGCCCGAACATGAGCAGAAGAAGGCCACGAGGATTCTGTCGGGGGCACCAGACAAGCGTGAGAGGTCATGCATTCGGTTTCTCAGCCCCCCTTGGCAAACTTTGGAATCGGAGAGGGAGTGGCCCAGTAAGGTACCTCGAACCGATGCGGAGGCCTCTGGCAAAGGCGCCCGGTCTGCAGAGGGTCATCCCTGCGAGGACCCCCTCTCCTCCTTGACACCTGACCCGGTCACCACGGAATCAGTGTCGCAGGGCCCCACTCCTGAGTGGGAGGCCTGGATGTTGGCCTTGGAGCGCAGCATTTCTGCGTTCCTCACTGCCCAGCAGGTGCTGGTGCCCAGCCCCGCCGGCATGTGCCTTGAGACCGCAGGGACCTGGACCTTGAGGACTTCCCAGGCTGCCGCAGTGACCCCAGAGAGCCAGAAGCCTCGTGAGGATACTCGGCACGGGTCACAATCTCTGTCCCGGTCCTCAGGCATGAGATCTTCTTGGGCGAGCGCCTCCAGCTCCAGTCAGGTTTTGGCCTTAGAAACCTGGCACAGGTCACTGACCCATCTCAAGCCACCTGACCTCAAGTCCTCCACAGACTACTCAGAGTGGGAGTCCGACAGGGAAAACTCCTCGGAGACTCTGTCCCACTGAGACCTCCCCTCGGACCCCTCTCTGCCGATTCAGAGGTGGCGGTTACCTCCTGAGGACACCTCCTTTCTGGAGTTTGTCCGGGACATGGCGCAGGCCCTAGCACTCGCCGCCGAGTCAGAGGAGGAGCCTCACTCGGAGGAGCTTGATATTCTTCAATATGAAGCCCCCTCCGAAGGAAGCTCTCTGTGTCTCCTATTCTGAACTGACTATTCTGCACTGCATGTGGGAGACCCCGGCCTCTGTCCCTTTTGTGAGCAAGTGCCTGGACCCTGTGTATAGGGTTCAGCGGGGCATGGGGTTTCAGAAAGCCCAGCTTCCTCGCACCTCGATGGTGGTCAAATCAGCTGTGCGGAAGCTAAAGAGCCCAAAATTCTTCAGTCCCGCCGGGCAGAGTCTCATACCCTCGACACCCTCTGGTGCAAGGCTTATCAGGGCTCCATGCTGTCATGCGGCATCCAAGTTTACCAATTATACGTTGGGATGTTCTTCCATGACCTCGCTAGAGAGCTTGGAGGTTTTGCAGCGGACCTTGACGGAGATCATCTATGACAATTTCAAGCCCTCTCAAAGTCCGTCGGAGAGTGCTCGAAGTACCTCTCGCAAGCAGTGTATGACGGCTTCGATTCTTCTGCCCGGGTGGCGCGGCTGGCATCGGAGCCCACCAGCATGCTTGGGTTCCAGTTCTCTGACCTGGAGCAGTGAGTTCAGGAGAAGCTGCTGGACATCCCTTGCCTCGGGGAGCAACTATTCGGCAAGACCATGGAGGATAAGGCAGTGGAGATTGAAACAGAGTATTTGACTCGTACTCGCCTCTCCCGGAAAACCACCTTCCTCCCCAGGAAGAAACAGCAGAGTAAGAAGCCTTTCTTTCACCGGAAGGAGCTCCCGTACAGGGGCTACCTGTCCTACCCACCGGCATCGACCCCCGTCCAGGGTGGTCAGGGCAAGAGCACGTCCCATGGCCCTCATAAGCCGAAGGGTCTCAAGACCCAATCCCTAGCGGCGGCCTAGCCATCTTTGGGGTTTGACGCCATTGGCATAGCCTTTCGTCCGCTGACAGAGCAACTGTTCGTCGGGAGGTGCATCTGGTCCACTTCTTCCACAAGTGGGAGTCCATCTCCACCGATGCCTGGGTCCTCCTGGTCGTTTGGGAGGGCTATCTCCTCCATCTGGACCATCTCCCTCCTATGTACTTTCCCAGTGAACTAAGTCTGCTTTCTCAGCATCAGGCCCTCCTGAGTCAGGAGCTTGCAGCCCTCCTCGAGGATGGGCTGGTCGAACCAGTCCCACAGCACTTCCGAGGACAGTATGAGGCCCCTCCAAAGGAGGCACTTAAGGTGGCTGTTCCACCGCCATCCTGGAACTATTTCTCTTCCATATGTGGGAGTCCCCAACCTCGGCGCCAATTGTGAGCGAACGACTCAATTCCATGTATCGAGTCCGCAAGAGCCTTGGCTTCCAGAAAGCGCAGCTGCCTCATACCTTCATGGTGGTGGAGTCGGCAGTGTGCAGGATCAAGAATCAGAAGATGCACTCCTCGATGTCCCCAGGCAGGGAGGCTCGCACCATGGACACTGAACAGAAAGTGCTACCAGGGCTCGATGCTTGTGGGCCGGATCCAGGCTTACCAGCTGTACTTGGGCATGTACCTGCAGGACCCGGCGAGAGAGCTCGGTGGGTTCTCAGCTGGGCTATTGGAGGAACCTCTTCAGCATTTCCGAACCCTGACCTTGACAGTCAAAGAGTGCTCCAAGTTCATCACTCGTGCGGCCTGTAATGGCTTTGAGTCAGTGATTGCAGTGGGCATTAATACCTGCCACCAGGCCTGGCTACAGTCCTCCAACTTTGACCAACTTGTCCTGAACCCATTGCTCAATGTCCTCTGCAGGGGAGAGCACCTCTTTGGCAAGACCGTGACGGACAAGGCCATCAAGCTGGAGTCAGAGTTCCTGACCTGGACCAGGCTCTCCACAAAGACCGCTGACCCTTCCTGACGGAAGGCTTCGGGGAAAAAGCCCCTATACCCAAAGAGAAGGAAGGCTTATGGAAACTACTCCCAGTACCTGGCCTTCCCAGCTACCCCAGTAGGGCCAGCAAGCCAAGGGACAGGGGCAAGCCCCACGTAAGTCTAAGGCCCCCAAGCCCAAGCGGTGCCCCATCTGCAACCTGGTGGGGGCTTTTGACTCCTTGGGCATAGCCTCTTCTCCCCCAAGAGGTCTGGCACAACAGCACATGGGGGGTGTCTGGTGTTCTATGCCAGCTGGTGGTCCAGCATCACCACTAACACCTGGGCCCTGCAGATGGTGGGGGAGGGTTACTTCCTCCATTTCAATCAGATGCCTCCTCTGTTATTTCCAGGGGAGCTCCCAATGACTCCTCTTCACCGAGACCTTTTCCAGCAAGAGCTCTCTGGGTTCCTGGCTGGTATGGCAGTGGAACTGGTCCTGCCCACCTCAGGGGCCAGGGGTTTTACTCCTGGTACTTCCTGGTTCCCAAGAGGACCGGCGGCTTTCGCCCTATTCTGGATCTTCATGATCTCAACAGGTTCCTGGTATAAGAGAAGTTCAAAATGCTTTCCCTTGGAATGTTGCGGCCTTACTTCCACCAGGGAGATTGGCTGTGCTTCTTGGATCTCAGATGTATACACACACATTCCCATCCATCCATGCCACCAGCAATACCTCTGCTACATCATCGGAGGTTGCCATTGCCAGTACAGGGTCCTACCCTTTGGCCCCAAGGTTGTTCGCCAAGTGCTTTGGCGGTGGTTGTCGCCTACCTGCAGCTTCAGAGGGTGTTTATCTTCCCCCTACCTGGACGACTGGCTTGTCAAGGGTGGCACTGCTGTCAAAGTCCAGCAGGCAGCATTACGCACCATTCTCACTCTGGAGCACCTGGGGGTCTCATCAACTACCCCAAGTCCCAATTGCAGCCGACCCAATGCCTGGAGTTCATCAGGGCGTTGCTAGACAGGGTCCAGGCTAGAGCCTTACTCCCTCTCAACAGGGCCTGCTGCCTAGCGGCCCTTGCAAGGGAGGTTTAGGGCCGGAACTTGGTCTCTGCCTGGCTCATGTTGTGCCTTCTGGGGTACATAGCCTCGACTGTGCATATCACAACAGATGTCTGTCTCCACATGTGTCCAGCCCAGTGGGCCCTCTGCTCCCAGTGGTCTCAGGCAACGGATCACCTGCAGGACAGAGTGACCGTCACCCATCTCTTCGCCAAGTTCCTTGGCTGGTGGCAACAGCCATGGAACCTGCTGGCTGGAATGCCCTTCCAGGCTCTGACACCTCAGAGTCCTCACCACGGATGCCTTCAAGTTGGGTTGGGGGGGCCCACTGTGGCAATCTCCACACTCAGAGCCTGTGGTCAGCATCGGAGAGCCTCCAGTAGATCATTTTCCTAGAGCTCCGAGCCATTGCTTTCACTTTCTGAGTTTTTCAGCACCACCTGCAGAACCAGTTGATTCTGATTCAGACACACAATTAGGTGTTGATGTTCTTTGTCAACATGTAAGGGGGCATGGAGTTGTTCCTCCTGTGCTGGAAAGCTGTCCATCTCTGCACTTTCGCCAGTGAGCGTGGGATGCTCCTCAGGGCTGTGTACATCCCTGGCCAGGATAATGTCCTGATGGACCGGCTCAACTGGGATCTCCAGCCCCATGAATGGCAGCTCGACCCGCGGGTGGCCATCTGACTGTTCTGTTGCTGGGGCCTTCCTGTGATAAATCTTTGTCAGCCCAGCCAGTGCTCAGCTGTCTCACCTCTGCTCTAGTGCACTGCATCCCTCCCAGGTGGCGGCTGATGTGGTTCTTATTCCGTTGACAGAAGGCCGTCTGTATACCTGTCCTCCCACGTTGCTCATTGCCAAGACTCTTTTCAAGGTCCAGCTCGATTGGGCCACCCTGATCCTCATAGCCCCCCGATGGCCCTGACAGCCCTGATTTCCTCTGCTCTGCAGCCTGTCTCAGGTGCCCCCAGTCCCTCTGGGCTGCACCCCAGACCTGCTGTCACAGGAGGACGGCTCTATCCTGCACTCCAACCTGGGGTCCCTAGCCTTGATGGCCTAGCTACTAAAAGGATAGACTTGGCCCGGTTCAACTTGCCCCGGGAGATGGAGTAGGTCCTGCTGGCATCGCGCAAGGATTCCACCCAACAGTCATGTACCTTCAAATTGCGTTGCTTCTCGGTTTGGTGTGCGGAGGGGGGTGCCAGCCCCTTCTGCTCTGTCTATCTGGTGCTCTGTCTATCTGGTGCTGCAATACCTGCTACACCTGTCCAATCCTGGTCTGAAGTCTAACTCCTTCAGGGTACATCTCAGTGTGCTGTTGGTGCCCCATCACCTCATTGAGGGGAAGTCGCTCTCTGCTCATCCTCTTGTGGCTCTCTTTCTGAGGGGCCTCTTGCTCTCTCGACTACCGACTTGCTCACCAGTGGCAGCATGGGATCTCAGTGTGGTCCTCTCAAAGCTTATCACTCCACCCTTTGAGCCCCTGGCTTCCTGCTACCTCCAGTATCTGTCCTAGAAGGTGATCTTCCTCGTGGTTCTCACAGGGTCAGTGAGCTCCGGGCTCTGGTGACTCATACCCCCTACACCAGGTTTCACAGGAGTAGGGTTGTGCTCCGGACACACCCTAAGTTCCTGCCTAAGGTGGTTTCCCCGTTCCACCTTAACCAAGAGGTGATGCTTCACACTTTTTTCCACAGCCTCATGCTAACAGGGCGGAGGCCACTCTCCAAACTCTGGACTGTAAGCAGGTCTTGGCCTACTATCTGGAGCAGACCAAGCTTCATTGACACTCCTTGCAGCTTTTCTTTTCCTATAACCCTAATCGCCTGGGTGTAGCAGTCTCCAAGCGTACTCTGTCCACCTGGGTGGCAGACTGCAGTGCCTTCACCTATGGGCAAGTTGGTCTTTCACTGGTGCATCATGTCATGGCGCACAGCATCCTGGCCATGGCGGCATCTGTGGCGAACCTCCACTCTGTTCTCTTGCTGGAGCTCTGCTGTGCCGCCACCTGGTCCTCAGTT
The DNA here is from genome assembly GCA_033557465.1 of Ichthyophis bannanicus. Taxonomy (NCBI): domain Eukaryota; kingdom Metazoa; phylum Chordata; class Amphibia; order Gymnophiona; family Ichthyophiidae; genus Ichthyophis; species Ichthyophis bannanicus. Next base: position 205,615,325 of record CM066039.1, on the reverse strand, counting down.
CACACTTTCACAGCGCATTACTGCCTGGTGGAGGAGTCCCAGTGGGACAACGTCTTCTACTAGGCTGTACTCCATCTGTTTGAAGTTTGAAGCAACTTCTGCCCTCCAGCCCTTTTGTGTGTCTAGACTACCATAGAGCTGGTTTCCCTGTTTGATGCTGGGATCGATGCTGAGGTCCTGCAATCGAACTGTACTCTCTGCTGTTCCTCACAGTTCGCTTTTTGGGTCACCCATGGCTTACAGGTTTTTTTGTAGCCTGTAGCTAGGGAGTCCCATATGTGAGGATTGACTTCCTGCTTGTTCCTGGAGAAGGCATAGTTACTTGCCTGTAGCAGGTATTCTCTGGGAACAGAAGGAATCGGTTCTCACAACCTCCCTCCTCCCCATGGAGTTGCTTTTCTTTTTTGCCGTCTTGAGTTATGTCATTATATTGAGGCAAGGTGGTACCCTTGGGCTGGAAGGTGACCACGCATGCGTGGTGGATCTCCCAAAGGCTTTCTTTGAAAGCTGGGGCAAGGTTACTGCAAGGGCTCCGTCAGTGCAGAACCACCCCTATGTGAGGACTGATTGCTGCTGTTCCCGGAGAACACCTGTTACTAGTGAGTAAATACTCTTTATCCACAATGATGCCTAAATCCTTTTCCTGGATAGTGGTTCCTAATATGGAACCTTGCATCATGTAACCGTAGTTTGGGTGGTTCTTCCATAAGTGCATAACCTTTTGCATTTGTCCATGTTGCTTGTAACAAATTCCTAGCCAGGGGCAACAAATAAAGGGATCCTTCCTTAGCACTTGGTCTCCTATCTCTGATCTTTGAAACAAGTGAGAAGAAATGAGAACAAAACACAGAATTATACCTTAACAAAGTCTGCCTAAAACTTTAAGCGGAGAAATTCACAGGCCTTCAAGCCTGAGCAGTCTCCTGTAACTCCTCCCTTAGCTTGCCTGCAGCACTCTTTTATAAGGAAAACCTGCTACATTTTATAATTTTGTCTTATCACTCTGCATTATGCTTTTGCTTTACTTTTTGTTTATCTACAGTTGTGGTCAACATTATTGGCACCCTTGCATTTTAGGTATGTTGGGTACAATAACTTGAGAAATAATTGGAAATATTCTAACTGTATGTCATATTTTAATAGTATGTTCAAAGGTTTTCAACAAAAAAAAGATGTCTTTGTAACTTAGATGTAGTAATTTCTGAGAAAAAAACTCAAAATATGACCTGGATAGGATTAATGGCATCCTTCACTAATATTTGATTGTACAACCCTTGGCAGTGATGACAGCCTCCAAACATTTCTTAGCCATCTATAAGTTTTGTACATCTGTCTGCTGGTAGTTTCTCCCACTCTTCAAACTGTGATTTGTTCCAGCTCATGAATGTTTCCAGGATTCCTTTTACCAATGGCAGATTTCAGATCTTTCCAAAGGTGCATTGCCAAAGATATGCATTGCCAAAGAACTCAGGGTGCATTGCCAAAGATGTGCATTGCCAAAGAGCTCAAGTTTGGATTCATCTGTCCACAGAACATTTTCCTAGAAGGATTGTGTTTTTTCAAGGTGGGTTTCGGCAAAGATTAGGCATGCCTTTTTATGTCTGTCTTTGAGCAGTGGGGTCCTCCTTGACCTTTGCCCATGAAGTCCTTCTTTGTTTAGTGCGCAGTGTATAGTGCGGGTTGAAACTAGCACTCCAGATTGTTCCAAGTCAGCCTTAAGCTTTGGATGTTGTAGAGGTGTTTTCCCAACTAACCTTTAAAGGTGACTTGGATACATTTTTCTCAACCTACGACATACTGGGAGTTTCTAGATAGTTACATGAGCAGAAAACATCTTAACATTGAGAACTGTAGACACAGGAATTCCAAAGTCTTTGAAGATGGCCTTGTACCCGTTTGATGTTTGGTGATAATGGCTTTTCTGATGGTCTCGGGCAGCTCTTTTGTTTTCACCATAGTGAAAATGGAACAGAGTGTGAATGTGGCCACTTTAAACATTAGAGCCATTTTTCATTGGTGTGTTCAAGTAATGTGAATACTGACAATTTATCACAGGTGTCTAATTTTACCGCAGTGGGAATGTGGTTCTTCTGTTTAAACTTATTTTAACTTGTTTATAAGGGTGCCAATAATCATGTCTTTTCCCAGTTTTTATACTATTTCCTATTTTCTTTTTTAATTGGTCTTGTTTTATTTGATTATTTTGTGTGTCAAATATGTGTGCATATATAGTCAAAAGTTTATTTCACTGGCTGCTTTTTTTTTTTAGAAGACATTGGACATTAAAAGGTTGAACTGCAAGGGTGCCAATAATGTTGAACACAATTGTACATCTTACAGGTCTAGCTAAACACTATGGGCCCGATTTATTGCAAGGCATTTATACAGTTTACAGAGCTGTAAACCATGTAAATGCCCCAAGCGGGATATTCAGTGGCACTAACACGGTTTGTGCTGGTGCCGCTGAGTATACCCAAGTAATGCCACTATACGCCCCGATGCTAACCGCTTAGCATCGGGGCGTGTTGGGGGCATTCCGGGGGTGTCACCCAGGGATATCCTCAGCAGCGAAAATTAGGCACAGCAAAATCTGTCCTAACTTTCGCTGTTGAAGACAACCGGGCAACGGTTGAATATCGCCGCTGCCTGGTTAGCTTCTATCCATGCACGGCTGTGTGGCAAACCTGGATATTCAATGCCGATGCCTGATATGGTTCAGCATTGAATATCTGGGTTACCTCTTCAGTGGCGACAGCTAGACACTGTACTCGCACTAGCTGCCGCCGCTGAATATCGGGCCCTACATATTTCAGGTCAAGCTGGGCACGAGACATATTGCTCACACTTAATCAGGATAAAACAAAACCAAAACAAAAAGCATCCCTGTCTTGTAACTTTGAGTGTCTCTCTCTTATTCATAAACACCCCCTTCCATATCATCCCTCCAATCCAGGCTAGATATGTGGGTTGTCCTCCCTCACCAGCAGCTGGGAACTGAGCATGTCCGATTTTTGTGATGTCATGCTAGATGGGCACTGTGCACCCATCCCAAGATCAGTATCTCAGTTCCTAGCAGCTGCTGAACGAGCATCTGTGCACTCTGACTACACTGGATAGGAAAGAAAAAAAACAGTTTACGAGAGGGTGAGTTTGGAGAGAGGACTAAGGGTTAAGCCTACTAATAAAGTACAACAACATAAAAAGAGAGAAGTCCTGGCATTAGCTTGTGGCTCAGGCGAACTGGTTTAACCTCCTGTCAGGTCTGGGGCAGTTAAATCTGTCTGGTGTTTTGGGGCTGCAGTACCTGGTAGTCCAGGTCCCTCCCCTCCCCCCTCTTCCGGAGTACTCCTTCTCCCTCTCTGGCTCAGGATCCGAGGTTCCTGGCTCTGCAGTAACGGTGACTCGGCAGCAACAACAGAAGTCGGTTTTCCTCTGCTTAGCACTGTTTAAAAAATAAAAAGAGAGGTGTCGTTTTTGGCTTCTCTTTAATTTTGTGTACTTTTCTTTGTTTGCCTTTGTTTCTCGCAAGGTGCGGTGATACAGCGTTTTACAGCTCCCTCTCAGCTGACGTTTTTTGCTGTGGCTGTGAGAGGGAGGGTTGGGCAGCAGAGGAAGTCCTTTCGCAAGGCTGGGGGACAGCAGACAAGACTCCTTCAGGACCTGGTGAGGACATACAGGTTGCAGATTGCCATTTTACTGCAGGGAAGGGACCTGCAGTTTTGACAGGAAATGTGGCCATTTTGGGCCATCCTGCTCCGTGCAGGCCTGTTTCTTCTGACAGGCATAATGCTTGATCTCCAGGAACAAGCAGGAATGTAGTCATCACATATGGGTATCGTCGGTACCGACGGAGCCTGCGTGGGAACGCTCCCCAGCGTCCAATTAGAACGCTTTTGGGAGCATCCCACAGCGCCTGCGTGCTGCCTTCCTGCCTTTCCCAACTGCCTCTCTCCAGTTCTTCTTTTTCTGCGGAGCCAGCAGGTTGTGTTCCTGTCACCGCAGAAGAATTTTCTTTTTCTTTATTTCTTTTTGTGGTCGCGTCTGCCTTCTTCGACGCTCTACCGGTACCGCCGGTCTTTCTTTTCCTATTTCTAAAAAAAAACAAAAAAACTTTTTTTTTTTTCCCATTTTCTTCAGGTGCACCCGCCTTTTTGGGCCTTAGGCCCAAAAACTTTCCTTAACATGGAAAAACCTGCCTCAGGTTTTAAAAAGTGCACCAAGTGTGGCAGTACCATTTCCGTCACAGACACCCATGAATGGTGTTTAAAATGTTTAGGTCCTGACCACTCCATCACGGATTGTGTGTCCTGTGCCATGATGTCTAAAAGAGATCGGCAGAACCGAGCTTCCAAGCTCATTACCCTGTTTCCTTCTGATGCGGCTTCGGTGGCATCGACGTCTTCCAGGGCTGCTTCTTCCTCCCGTGGATCTCAGGTAACTAAACATAAATCCAGCCGGTCCTGGAAGGGTAGATCTCCTTCTAAGCATCGAGATGCCTCTGGCATTGCCCTCGAGGATTCTGCACCGGCAAAATTATCCCGGTGGGAGGCTTCGACTTTCAAAGCATTATCAGGGTTCCAGGATGTTCTAGATGGCTCGGCCTCGACAGATCTCCTGGTGCCATGCTCTGGGGTACCGGTGGCCTCCACCGGTGCCGACTTCCAGGCATTGGCGGTGTCCATGGACCAGAGAATTCTGACCATGGAACGCAGTCTGGCTGCTTTCCTTGCGGCATCGACGCCCTTGGTACTGCAACACACAACTGCACCGGTACCGATAGCATCGGCATCGGTGTCTGCTGTGCTGGTACCCTGTCCTCCAATGCCCTCCGGTACCGATTCTCCGGTACCGGTTATTCCTGGTACCGACCTTGGTCGGTACGGGTATCGGGCTGTGCAGGAGCATCCGGACAGACGATACTTCGAGTCCTCAGAGGAATCTGAGGATTCTGAAAGTTGTGTCAATGCAGCGATGCTTCTTCCAGAGGAGTCGTCCTCCCCTAAATGTAGGATGTCTCCTCCAGAGGACATGTCCTTCCAAGACTTCATCAGGGAGGTGACTCGGGGCCTGTCCATTACTGTGGCCCCTGAAACAGAGCCAGGGGCCAAGGAGTTGGAAATTTTACAATATCCCAAAACTCCTAAAGAGGCAGCTACCTTACCCATTCATGAGATTCTATATGATCTCATGTTGAGGATGTGGGAAACACCTCTTACCACCTCTCCTCATTCTCGTAGATTAGATACTATGTATCGAGTCCCTCCTTGTCCTGGGTTCCATAAGACTCAACTTCCTCACCACTCCATTGTGGTGGAGTCAGCTATGAGAAGGATCAGAAGTGCAAAAAGACATGCCTCTAATCCTCCAGGACGTGAGTGCAGAACCCTGGATGCTTTTGAACGTAGAGTCTTCCAAGCTTCCATGCTTGCTGCAAGAATCAGTTCCTATAGTCTCTACATGGGAATGTTCCTAAAGGAGGTCACAGATAATTTACAGACTTTAAGTCCTTTCATTTCTGAGGATAAAAGACAGGATTTTCTCACTTGGGTCAAACATGCCCAAGATGTGTCTAAGTTCTCCAACCGTGCAGCCTTTGACTGCTTTGAGTGTATAAGCAGAACTTCGGCTATTGCCATAGGTGCACGTAGAATTGCTTGGCTCCAGGAATCTGATTTAGAGCTCTGGGTACAAGATAAATTGGGAAATATCCCTTGTACTGGTGAGAACCTGTTTGGTAAAGATTGGCAGGAAAAAGCCAATGAAATGGATGCTGAAAATTCCACCTTGGATAGACTATCCGTCCACTGCTGATCCTGTTAGAAAGAAGTTGTTCAAGAAAACATCTTTTTCTAAAAAGAAAAGATTTTATCCTGCTTATGGTCAGCAGGCATCTTCTGCAGGTCAGTTTTCAAACAAACGTCAGCAACCACCCAAACAGAAGAAAGCAAAGGCTGCTAGGCCTCCACCGGCCCAGCAGCCTCAGCCTCCTCAGGGCCTTTGACTTTCAGCTAGAGAACTTAGCCTTTCTGGTTCTGGAGGGACCAGAACCTTCCACCATTCCAGGAAGGTTATGTCATTCTGCCCCCCAGATGGGGGCAAATAACAGCAGAGCATTGGACACTCTCCATCATAAAGGAGGGGTACAAACTTCATTTTTCAAGCATGCCCCCTCACACAATAGTGAAGCAGTTCAATTCTCTGACCTCTCTCATCAACCTGTTAGGTCAGGAGATTGCCATCCTTCTTGCCCAAGGGGCAATAGAAGTGCCTCTTCATCAACAGGGCGCACAGGGTTCTATTCCCCTTACTTTCTTATCCCAAAGAAAAAGGACCTATCTTAGATCTCAGAGAATTGAACAAATTCCTTGTCAAGGAGAAATTCAAGATGATTTCTCTCGGAGCTCTTCTTCCATACCTTCAGAATCAAGATTGGCTTTGTTCTCTAGATCTCAAGGATGCGTACACCCATGTCCTCATCCATCCAACCCACAGAAGGTTCCTTCGGTTCCTTTTTCAAGGAAAGCACTACCAATACAGGGTGCTTCCTTTTGGTCTGGCCTCAGCTCCAATGGTGTTCACAAAATGCATGGCTGTGGTAGCAGCATTTCTCTGCACTCTAGGAATATTCATCTTCCCCTACTTGGACGACTGGCTCATTCGAGCTCCAACACAGTCAGAGGCCAAGACTTCTCTATCCTGCACAATATGTATCCTTCAGTATTTAGGGCTGGTAATAAACATCGCAAAATCAAGTCTGACTCCCACTCGGTCTTTAGAGTTCATAGGAACTCTTCTGGATACCACAAGGGCAAGGGCCTATCTTCCCCAGGCCCGTTGCCTTTGCTTGGTGCAGTTAGCTTCTCAAGCAGTGCTAAAGCCTCCTCTAACTGCTCGTGAAATGTTGCAGTTGCTGGGCCACATGGCATCCACCGTGCATGTGGTTCCATATGCTCGCCTCCACATGAGGGCAGCTCAGTGGACTTTATCCACCCAATGGACCCAAGCATCAGGGTGTCTGTCAGACAAAATAGCAAACACAAGTTGCCTCATTTTGTCTCTCCAATGGTGGAGGTCCACTCAAAACCTGTTGTTGGGGTCCCCCTTTCAACAGCCCTTACCCCAAGCAACTCTCACAACAGATGCTTCTCCAAAGGGTTGGGGAGCTCATCTGCAAGACTACTCCACCCAGGGCACCTGGTCTCCTCAAGAGAGTTGTCTGCATATCAATCTCTTGAAACTCAGAGCAATTTCCCTGGCTCTGCGAGTGTTCCACTCCCTGCTCAGCTACAAGACAGTCCTCATTCATACGGACAATCAAGTAGCCATGTTCTGTGTGAACAAGCAGGGGGGAACAGGCTCTCTGTCGCTTTGCAACAAAGCTTTGCGACTACGGGGCCCTCGCCAGAGAGCATCAGATTCATCTGCTGGCAGTATATCTTCCAGGCATTCAAAACTCTTGGGCGGACAGACTCAGTCGAGTTCTTCTTCCACACGAGTGGTCTCTGCATCAGACCAGGTGACCAGGATATTTCAACTTTGGGGAACCCCGGACATAGACCTCTTTGCAAGTCCGTGGAATGCCAAACTTCCCCGGTTCTGTTCCAGAATTCCGGCTCAGGGGGCTCAGGCCAGGGATGCTTTCCTCCTTTACTGGGGGTCAAGACTTCCTGTATGCCTTTCCACCCATTCCCCTAATTCCCAAAACCCTCTTCAAGCTTCAGAGAGACAGAGGCCACATGAGTCTCATAGCCCCACATTGGCCACGGCAAGTGTGGTACCCTCTGCTTCTACATCTCTCTCAAGCTCCCTCCCTGGAGTTGGGGTCTGCTCCAGATCTCCTGTCTCAGGAGAATGGAATGTTATGGCATCCCAATCCCCAGTCTCTGCATCTCAGGGCTTGGTTGCTGAAGGCCTAGATCTCCAAGATCTTAATCTTTCTCAGCAAGTGAAAGATGTTCTTTATGCTTCCAGAAAACCTTCCACTAGACACTCTTATGCTTTCAAGTGGAAAAGGTTTAATATTTGGTGTTTGGAAAAGGGTCTTAACCCCCTTGCGATACCTCTGCAATCTTTGCTGGAGTATCTCCTCCATTTATCTAATGCACGCCTTAAGACAAATTCAGTAAGAGTCCATTTGAGTGCTATTGCAGCTTCTCTTAAACCTCTAAATGGACAACCTGTTTCCTCTCATCCTCTCATAGCAAGATTTATGAGAGGCCTCCTTCTAACTAAGCCTCCCATTAGACTACCTCCGGTGGCATGGGACTTGAACCTGATTCTTGGGCAGCTCATGAAGCCACCTTTCGAACCTTTAGCTACCACCTCCTTAAAATTTCTTTCTTGGAAGGTTATTTTTCTCATTTCAATCACATCAGCACGCCGCATTAGTGAATTGCAAGCGCTAGTAGCTAATCCACCTTATACAAGGTTCCATCATGACAAGGTAGTCCTTAGGACTCATCCACACTTTATGACTAAGGTGATCTCCAGGAACAAGCAGGAATAAGTCCTCACATATGGGTACGTCGGAACCGACGGAGCCTGCGCGGGAAAGCTCCCCAGCTTCCTAGAATGGAAGCTTTTGGGACCTCCCACTGCACATGCGCGCTGCCTTCCCGCCTTCCTGAACAGCTCTCCTCAGTTTCTCTTTTTCCGCGGAGCCAGCAGGTCATGTATCCTGTCACCGCTGAAGAAATTGTAGTTTTTTGTTTTGTTTCTTTAGACCGCGTACCTGCCTTCCCATACCGATACCGGTATCGCCGGTCTTCCTTTTTCTTTCTTGAAAAATTATTTTCTTTTTCTTTTATTATTTTTCAGCACTTGGTCACTTCAGTTAGGCCTTCAGGCCTACTTGAATTCTCCACATGGAGAAGCCAGCCCCTGGATTTAAGAAGTGTACCAAGTGTACTGCTGTAATATCAGTCACAGACACCCATGAATGGTGTCTTAAATGTTTGGGGCCTGACCACTCCATTCCGGACTGCCCTTCCTGCTCCCAAATGTCTAAGCGTGGGCTGCAGAACCGGGCCAACAAATTCCATGTGCTGTTTGCTTCAGAGAATCCAACATCACAGTCATCCAGGTCATCATCTCCGGATGGATCTCAGGTAACCAAACCTTCTGTGGGCAAGTCCTCAAAGGGCAAATCTCCTTCAAAGCATCGAGAGGCTCTTAGTTTTGAGGACCCTGCCCCAGCCAAACAGCCCCGGCGGGAAGCTCTGCCTTCCAAAACGCCAATTCAGGGGCTACAGGTTGACATCGATGGCACGGCCTCGACAGATCACCTGTTGGACTGCTCTGGGGTACCGGCCCATACCGGTACCGACATCCAGGCAGCCGTGGCGTCTATGGGCAATACTGTCCAATCCATGCAGCAGGCCGTCATGGCTTTCATTAAAGCTGCAACGCCATCGGTACCGCTTCCAGCGGTTCCGGGCCCGGTTCCGGTATCGTCCGCCATGCCGGAACCCAGGCCTTCCTCTTCTAAACGCAAATCGGTACCGTATGGGCTTTCGCTCCATACCGCTTCCATACCCGGTACGCCCGATGTCGATACCGATCGGTATGCGTATCGTGCGTTGGAGGAAACTAGAGAATACACCGATTCCTCTGAGGATTTTGGCTCCTCTGATGAGTCTGCAGAGCTCTCCCTTGACCTTCCTGAGGAACCTTCTTCTCCAAAAAGGAGAATGTCTCCTCCAGAGGATTTGTCCTTTCAGGACTTTATTTTAGAAATGGCTAAAGGCCTTTCTATCACTACCTCCTCTGAAAGGGAACCAAGGTCAAAAAGATTGGATATTTTAGGATACTCTAAGTCTCCTAAAGAAGCAGTTACCCTGCCTATCCATGAAATCCTTCAGGAACAATTGATGGATTTCTGGGAGAACCCTTTAACTCTGTCTCCTTATTCCCGTAGGTTGGACACCATGTATCGGGTCCCTCCTTCTCCTGGTTTTCAGAAAACTCAATTGCCTCACCACTCCATTGTGGTAAAGTCTGCAATGAAAAAGATCAAGAGTACTAAAAGGCACTCTTCTACACCTCCAGGAAGGGAATGTAAGACACTGGACTCTTTTGGTAGGAAAATCTTCCAGGCTAGTATGCTTATAGCCAGGATTAATTCCTACAGCCTCTATATGGGCATGTTCCTAGGGGAACTTGCCAAGAAAGTGCGGCATTTTGCCCCCTTTATCCCTGAGGATAAACAGGAGGACTTCCTTTCTGTAGTGAAACAACTTTCAGATGTTTCTAAGTTCTCCAACAGAGCTGCCTTTGATTCCTTCGATGGAGCCAGCAGAGCTTCTGGCATTGCTATTGCAGCCAGACGTCTGGCTTGGCTCCAGGCTTCTGATCTGGAACCCTGGGTTCTAGATGGCTTACGGAATCTGCCCTGTACAGGTGAGAACTTATTCGGTGCAGAGTGGCAAGTTAAAGCCACTCAAATGGACGCTGAAAATGCCACCTTAGAGAGACTTTCTAAGTCCACTTCTACTCCCACTAAGAAGAAGTCTTTCAAGAGGCCTTATTATAAGAAGGCCAGATATGCTTCCAATACTGGCCAGCAATCTTCTCAACCTCGTTTTGCGGCTAAACGTCAGCAAACGAAACAAGCAAGAGCAAAGCCTGCAGCAGCTACTACAGCTCAACAGGCTCCACCCCCTCAGGGGTTTTGACTTGCCCCTAGAGAACTTGCCATTCCTGGTTCTGGACCAACCAGAACCTCTCACCATACCTGGAAGGTTAGCTCACTTTGCTCCCAGATGGGAACAAATCACAACAGAGCAATGGACCCTCTCTATCATCCGAGAGGGTTACAAACTTCATTTCTCCAACCTTCCTCCTCATCACATGGTGAGACCCTTCAATTCTCCATCTCCTCTCCTAGCCCTGTTGGGTCGGGAGATCTCTTCTCTGCTTGCCCAAGGGGCCATAGAAGAGGTTCCTCTTCATCAACAAGGGTCAGGTTTCTACTCCCCCTATTTTCTCATTCCAAAGAAGACAGGGGGATTCAGACCAATCCTAGATCTGAGAGAATTGAACAAATTTCTGTACAAGGAGAAATTCAAAATGCTCTCTTTGGGCATTCTCCTTCCATACCTTCAGAGTCAGGACTGGCTTTGTTCTCTAGACCTGCAGGATGCGTATACACATCTACTCATCCATCCATCCCACAGAAAATATCTTCGCTTTCTGTTCAGGGGAAGTCATTACCAATACAGAGTACTTCCCTTCGGTCTCGCCTCTGCCCCAAGAGTCTTTACCAAATGCATGGCAGTCGTAGCCGCATTTCTCAGAAGCATGGGGATTTTCGTATTCCCATATCTGGACGACTGGCTCATTCGAGCTCCAACTCAGTCGCAGGCCCAGATTTCCCTAGACCGCACAAGGAGCCTTCTGCAGTATCTGGGACTGGTGGTAAACCTTCCCAAGTCTCAACTCAGCCCTACTCAGTCTCTAGAATTCATAGGGGCCCAGTTGGACACCACCACTGCAAGAGCCTACCTTCCACTGGTTCGGGGTCAGCGTCTGCTGAGCTTGGCCTCCCAAGCCCAGTCCAGTACTCACTTGACAGCCAGGGAAATGCTACGCCTCCTGGGCCATATGGCCTCCACAGTACATGTGGTGCCCTATGCTCGTCTTCATATGAGAGCAGCTCAATGGACCCTGGCCACCCAGTGGACTCAGGCGTCGGGAGCACTCTCAGACCAAATACAAACCTCAAACCGTCTGTCTTGGTCCCTCCATTGGTGGATATCCACCAAGAATCTGTTGTTGGGGGCTCCCTTTCAGCCCTTGCTACCCCAAGCAACCCTCACAACAGATGCCTCCCAATTGGGGTGGGGAGCCCATCTGCTAACTCTCTCCACTCAGGGCACTTGGTCTCCACAGGAGGCCACCCTTCATATCAACCTCCTGGAACTGCGAGCAATTTACCTTGCCCTCAAGGTCTTCTATACCCTCCTTGCCAACCTGACTGTCCTGGTTCAGACAGACAATCAGGTGGCCATGTTTTACATAAACAAACAAGGAGGGACGGGCTCTCTGTCGCTTTGCAACGAAGCTCTCAGATTATGGGCCTTCGCCAGAGAGCACCAAATTCATCTGCTAGCAGTGTATCTTCCAGGAGTTCAAAACTCTCGAGCAGACAGGCTCAGTCGAGTTCTGCTGCCACATGAGTGGTCCCTACACGTGGACCAGATAAGCAGAATCTTTCAGGAATGGGGGACCCCGGACATAGACCTCTTTGCAAGTCCGTGGAATGCCAAACTTCCCCGGTTCTGTTCCAGGACTCCGTGTCAGGAAGCTCAGGCCACGGACGCCTTTCTCCTCCATTGGGGTCAGGCGTTCCTATATGCCTTTCCACCCATTCCGCTGATTCCCAAGACTCTGTTCAAACTCCAGAGAGATCACGGCTCTATGATCCTCATAGCTCCACGCTGGCCACGCCAAGTGTGGTTCCCTCTGCTTCTACAGCTCTCCCAGGGATCCTCCCTGGACTTAGGAGCTGCACCAGACCTTCTGTCTCAGGAGGAGGGGACTTTGTGGCACCCAAACCCCAAATCCCTACATCTCCGCGCTTGGTTACTGAAGGCTTAAGTCTTCAAGACTTTAATCTTTCTCAACCTGTGAAAGATATCCTTCATGCCTCTAGGAAACCTTCCACGAGGCGGTCTTATGCTTTCAAATGGAAACGTTTTTCCATTTGGTGTGCTCAGCAGGGCCTTGACCCTCTGGCACTTCCTTTGAATTCCCTCTTAGACTATCTCCTGCATCTTTCCAATGCAGGCCTTAAGACGAATTCTGTAAGAGTCCATTTAAGTGCTATTTCAGCATCCCTGAAACCTATAAATGGACAACCTATCTCCTCTCATCCTCTTGTTGCAAGATTCATGAGAGGCCTGACTCTCACTAAACCTCCCATCAGACCCCCCCCGGTCGCATGGGATTTGAATCTAGTGCTTGGTCAGCTTATGAAGCCACCTTTTGAGCCGTTATTTTCTACCTCCTTGAAATTTCTTTCCTGGAAGGTACTATTCCTAATTGCAGTCACTTCCGCTCGCCGCATCAGCGAACTGCAGGCTCTAGTGGCTAATCCACCTTATACAAGATTTCATCATGACAAGGTGGTCCTTAGGACGAATCCCCACTTTATGCCCAAAGTGGTCTCGCCTTTTCATCTTAATCAAGAGGTATATCTACCGGGTTTTTTTCTGGCTCCTCATGCATCCAGTGCAGAGAGGAACCTTCATACTCTGGATTGTAAAAGAGCTCTAGCCTTTTACCTTAATAGGACTCAGCCACATCGAAAGTCTTCTCAACTTTTCGTGGCTTTTGATCCTTCACATTTGGGACTTCCAGTCTCCAAGCGTACACTTTCCAATTGGATTGCTCAGTGTATTTCCTTTGCTTACCAGAGTAAAAACATTTCTCTGGAAGGCTATGTCACAGCTCACAATGTGAGAGCCATGGCAACTTCTATGGCTCATCTGCACTCTGTTTCCATTGATCAGATCTGTCGAGCCGCTACCTGGGCCTCGGTTCATACCTTTACAGCCCATTACTGTGTGGACAAGGACTCCCGCCGGGATGCCTTGTTTGGCCAGGCTGTCCTCAAACACCTGTTCCATTCTTAGACAACTCCTGCCCACCTTCCCAGGATGGATGCCTGAGATCCATACGAAGATGGCGAACCCTTGGAGGGGGATCTCCCAGGCATCTCAGCTAGGGAGTCCCCATATGTGAGGACTTATTCCTGCTTGTTCCTGGAGATAGCACAGTTACTTACCTGTAACAGGTGATCTCTGGGAACAGCAGGAATTAGTCCTCACAACCCACCCACCTCCCCTAGGAGTTGTATCTTCTATCTATCTGTCTTCCTGTCCTCTCTCTATTGTCTCAGCTATAAACTCGAAACTGAGGAGAGCTGTTCAGGAAGGCGGGAAGGCAGCGCGCATGTGCAGTGGGAGGTCCCAAAAGCTTCCATTCTAGGAAGCTGGGGAGCTTTCCCGCGCAGGCTCTGTCGGTTCCGACGTACCCATATGTGAGGACTAATTCCTGCTGTTCCCAGAGATCACCTGTTACAGGTAAGTAACTGTGCTGTCTCGCCTTTTCATCTCAACCAAGAGATCTACCTACCTGTCTTTTTTCCAGGACCTCATGCATCAAATGCAGAGAGGAATCTTCATACCTTGGACTGTAAAAGAGCTCTAGCTTTTTATTTACAAAGAAAACAGCAACATAGAAAGTCCTCTCAACTCTTTGTTGCTTTTGATCCTTCTCATTTGGGACTTCCAGTCTCCAAGAGAATACTATCTAACTGGATTGCTCAGTGTATTTCTTTCGCCTATCAGAGTAAGAACCTTTCTCTGGAGGGCCATGTCACAGCTCACAATGTGAGAGCCAAGGCAGCCTCAGTGGCTCATCTGAACTCTGTGTCTATTGACGACATCTGTCGAGCAGCCACTTGGGCCTCGGTTCATACCTTCACAGCCCATTACTGCTTGGACAAGGACGCCCGCCGGGATGCCTTGTTTGGTCAGGCTGTTTTCAAACACCTGTTCCATACCTAATCAACTCCTACCCACCATCCCTGGTAGGATGCCAGAGGCACTCAAATCCCACCTCTTCCCCCAATATTACTTAACCAACTAACCAATCTTGATCACTACCCAAACTAAGAATAAATCCTGTCATGTATACTTGTAAATACTCTTGTAAATAGTTGCAGTAATGACTTCCCATGTTTTATCCAAGTTCTCTGACCTTGTTCTCTGTAAAACCAAACAGTTTGTTCAATATGGTATGTTATATTGTGAACCGCGCTGATGCTAAATAGAGCGGTATATAAGAGCCTGTAATAAATAATAAATAAATAAATCCATGGGGGGAAGTGGAGCCCTTCTCAGGGACACACAACTTCTGGGGTCTCTCCCTGGCACCTAAAGCTAGGGAGTCCCCATATGTGATGACTACATTCCTGCTTGTTCCTGGAGATAGCATAGTTACTCACCTGTAACAGGTGATCTCCGGGAACAGCAGGAATTTAGTCCTCACACCCACCCACCTCCCCTAGGAGTTGTATCTCTCTATCTCTTTTCCTTTCCCTCGCTCTCTCTTTGTCTCAGCTCTAAAACTCAACTGGAGAGAGGCAGTTGGGAAAGGCAGGAAGGCAACACGCAGGCGCTGTGGAATGCTTCCAAAAGCGTTCTAATTGGACGATGGGGAGCGTTCCCGCGCAGTCTCCGTCTGTACCGACGATACCCATATGTGAGGACTAAATTCCTGCTGTTCCCGGAGACACTTGTTACAGGTAAGTAACTATGCTTTCTACACCCTCAGGGCCTTTAGCAGCGGCGGAATCTGCTGCCTCTGGGCCTTCGGCAACTCCTTTTTCCCTCAATTTTATTTTATTGATGCACCAGGCCTTTTGCCTATGCCAGGAGTTGGGGGAGAATGCAAGGCCCAAAGGGAGTCACCCACGGATGGATTATCTGTAGGGTTTGGCTCCTCAAAGGATGTTAGCAGAGCTGGAAGATCTGCTGGCCAAGAAACGGTGTATACAGCTGGATTTTTGGATGGATTAAGCTTCAGTCTATTCGAGGGAGTCTGAAGAGCCCCCTGGAGGGCCCTTCAGGTCTTGGAGAGGACTGGGGTGCAAGAGTTGGAAGAGGGGGAGATTCCATTGGGGCATGACTCCGACATCATTCGCATCTTCCAGCAGGAGGAGCTGTCTGCCCTTATAGGGCACACTCTTGCAGCACTCCATATCCCGCTCGATTCTCTGCCCAGAGGAGCCCTTAGAGAACCCACTCCTTCAGAATGTCCAGCCAGCAAGCGTGGTGTTTCCAGTCCACCAAGTTATTGAATGGATAGTGGATAGGAGGCTGGCTTGCGAGGAGGTAGGGCAGTGTGTCTGCTGTACCCGTTTCCAGTCACAGAGAAGGAGCACCTTAAGCTTCCAGAAATGGATATCTTAGTTACCACAGTCACAAAAAAAACTACGATCCCCATGGAAGGGGGAGCAGCTCTGAAGGACCCTCGGGATTGAAAGCTGGAAGGCCTCTTGAAGAAATCCTTTGAGATTAGATTGTCGCCTGCAGCGTCAGGGCATTGTGGAGCCTATGCAGCCCTGGCATGTTTGACACAGGGGTTGATTGGGGGTGGGGTGGGGGTGGGCCTCAGCAACCCATGTCTGAGGTGGTGAAGTTGGAGTTTGGTGCCGCGTATCTGACCGACACCTTCTATGACTTGATCTAGTCCTCAGCCAAGAGCATGAGCGCTGTGACAGCGGCACGGTGCTTTCTGTGTCTCTGTAACAGGGTGGCAGATGTTTCTTCAAAGACATGCCCTTTTACAAAGGAAGGGAGCTTCTTACCAAAACTACCCACCTTATCAGGCCTCCCCGGCTCCCCATCAGGGACAGCAGGCCAAGGGACATGGGCATGGCCCACATAAGCAGAAGGCTCCAAAACCACAGGCCTTGACCCAGGCAGGGGGGAGCTTTTGACTCCTTGAGCATAGCCTCTCCCCAAGGAGATCAGCAGCCCACAGGAGGACATCTGGCCCGCTATGCCCAGAGGTGGATGTCCATCACCACCGATTCCTGGGCACTTCAGGTGGTCAGGGAGGGTTACCTTCTCCATCTGACTCAGACACCTCCTCCTTATTTCCTGGGAGAGCACCTCATGTCTCCCCTCCACTGGGACCACCTTCTGATGGAGTTGGCAGGTATTCTTGAGGACAAAGTGGTGAAACCAGTGCCCCACTATCTCATGGGCAAGTGATTCTACTCCAGGTACTTCCTCATTACAAAGAGGACAGAGGGCCAAGGCCCATCCTCAACCCACGCAACCTCAACAAATTCCTGGTGAGAGAAGTTCAAGATGCTCTCCCTTGGAATATTGCTGCCATACCTCCAGTGGCGAGACTGGCTATGCTCCTTAGACCTCAAGATGCTTATACCCACATCCTTATCCACCCCAATTACAGGCAGTACCTGTGGTTCGTAGTGGGGGGCAGGCATTTTCACACAGGGTGCTCCCCTTCGGCCTAGCCTCTGCCCCAAGAGTTTTCACAAAATGCCTGGCGGTAATGGCCACCTTCCTCCGGCTCCAGGGGGTCTTCGTCTTTTCCTATCTGGACGACTGGCTCATAAAGGGAGGCATGGCCTTGGAGGTGCAGCAAGCCACCACACACACCATCCAGCTCCTATAGCACTTGGGGTTTGTCATAAACTACCCCGTCTCACCTCCTTCCAACACAGTGTCTGGAGTTCATTGGGGCCAATATCAATACTCTCCAGTTGAAGGCTTTCTTGCCCAGGGACTGAGCCGATCGTCTCGGGGCTTTAGTTCGGGACATAGGTCCTGTGTCTTGGTGCCCGCTTGGCTTCTCCTGCGCCTCCTCAGGCACATGGCCTCCACGGTCCACATCACCCCAGACACACTCCTCCACATGAGGGTGCTGCAATGGTGTCTGCGAGACCAATGGTCTCAGGCCACTGTCACCTAAGGGACAGGGTTTCCATGACCTGCCAATTGGCGGATTCTCTGGTCTGGTGGCAGTCTCCCCAGCATCTCAAGGAGGGCATGCCTTTTCAGGCCCCAAGCCCCTCCAGGGTCCTCACCACGGATGCCTTCCTGTTCAGCCAGGGAGTCCACTGCGGGGATCTCTGCACTCAGGGCAACTGGTCACTGGATGAATCTCCTGGAGCTCTGAGCCATACACCTAGCCCTGAGGGTCTTCTGTCACCACCTGTGTCACCAGCCAGTTCTGTTCCAGACGGACAACCAGGTGGTGATGTTCTACGTGAACAAACAAGGGGGCACAGGGTCTCGTAACCTTTGTCAGGAGGCTTTAGCCCTCTGCTCATATGCAGTCCGACAGGGTATCCTCCTGCGGGCAGTGTACCTGCCCAGTCAGGACAATCAGCTGGCCAACAGTATCAGCAGGGTTCTCCAGCCGCACAAGTGGCAGCTGGACCCCAGGGTAGCCAGTCGGCTTTTCCGTCTCTGGGGAGAACCAGTGATGGACCTGTTCGCCAGCCCAGACATCTTTCAGTTGCCCCACTTCTGCTCCCAGCAGGCCCACTCCTCCAGGGTGGCTGTGGACACGTTCCTGGTCTCATGGTCAGGAGGCCTCATGTAAACCTTTCCTCCTACCCTGCTGATTGCTAAGACCTTGTTCAGGACCCTCCACGACAGGTCCTCTCTCATTCTGATAACACCTTGGTGACCCAGGCAGCCATGGTTCCCACTGCTTCTACAGTTGACGGTGGACACCCCCATCCCTTTGGGGACCGCCCCAGGACTCCTTTCTCATGAGGGGGACTCTCTCCTGCACCCCAATCTGGGGTCCGTGTCGCTGACAGCATGGCTGCTGAGAGGGTGACTCTGGCACCCTTCAACCTTCCGGTTGAGGTGGAGGACATCCTGCTGACCTCTCGCAAGGCCTCTACTAGGCAGGCTTATGCCCTCAAGTGGCGCAGGTTCTCTGTTTGGTGCGCCGATCATGGGGCTGACCTTTTCTCCTGTCCGATTGCTCTGTTACAGTATCTTCTCCATCTCTCTCAATCTGGGCTCAAGTCTAACTCCATCCAGGTGCACCTCAGTGCCTTGGTGGAGCACCACCATCCAGTGGATGGTAAGACCCTATTAGTCCAGCTGTTGGTGACCCGTTTTCTTCGGGGCCTGCTCTTATTGAAGCCCCCGGTTCCGCCTTTTAGTAACCGAATGGGACCTCAATGTGGTGTTGGGGCAACTCACTCGCCCGCCCTTCGAACCTCAGGCTACCTGCCACCTTCGCTACCTCTCTTGAAAGGTGGCTTTCCTGGTCGTGCTTACTTCCACTCTGAGTTAGCGAGCTCCAGGCCCTTGTGGTGGAGGCGCCCTATATCAAGTTCTACAAGAATAGAGTGGTGTTTCACACGCGCCTCAAATTCCTTCTAAAGGTGGTGTCGCTCTTCTATCTCAACCAGGAAGTGGTGCTCTCTACCTTCTTTCCAAGACCTCACTCCAGTCGGGGGGAGACGATCCTTCACACTGTGGACTGTAAGAGGGCTTTGTCCTTCTATATCCAACGCACTTAGGCCACCACAAAGTCTCTCAGCTTTTTGTCTCCTATGACCCCAGTAGGCTGGGGGAGGTGATGACCAAGCATACGCTGTCCATATTGGTGGCAGACTGTATCGCCCTTGCTTATGAGCAGGCGAGGCTCCCACTGGATGGCCACGTCACAGCGCTCTGTCCTGTTGGTGGACATCTGTCGGGCTGCCACCTGGTCTTCAGTCCATACCTTCGCAGCCCATTACTGCCTGGAAAGAGAGTTCCAACGGGACAGTGCCTACGGGCCAGACTATGCTCCCTAACCTTTTCGGGGTCTAGGCAACTCCTACCCTCCTGACCCTTCTGTGTTCAGGCTACCAGAGTGCTGTTTCATCGGACACACTGGTCCTACTGTGGTCTGTGTATACGGACTAAATTGATGCTGCTTGCGGCTCCCCGTGAGGGAGACCCTGCTTTTGGCTATGGGCTTTCGATAGCTTGTAGCTGGGGAGTCCCATATGTGAGGACTGACTTCCTGCTTGTTCCCGGAGAAAGCATAGTTACTCACCTGTAACAGGTGTTCTTCGGGGACAGCAGGAATCAGTCCTCATAACCCTCCCTCCTCCCCTTGGAGTTGCTCCTTTACCATCTTTTCTTTTTGCCGTCTTTTAGCTATGTCATCGGACTGAGCAAGATGACACGCTTGGGCAGGAAGGGGACCACTCATGCATGGTGGCATCTCCAAAAGGCTTTCTTTGAAAGCTGGGGGGATGCTTCTGTGAGGGCTCCGTCGGTGCCGACTTCACCCATATGTGAGGATTGATTCCTGCTGTCCCCGGAGAATACCTGTTACAGGTGAGTAACAACACTTTCTGGCAGGCCTTGGAAAGGTTGGTGAAGGACTTAAGGGAGTTGAAAGGGACACGTCTTCCTGAGGACAAGCCCAAAACTAGTAAGCCTCCCAGAGTCACAAGGAGGCAGCTTTGGGATTTTTTCTGCTTTTGGGTGGTCCATTTTTCCTCTTATCAGCAGGGGCGGTACCTGTCACAGAGTGTGTCCTTTTGTAGCAACAGAGGAATGGCTTGTGGCTTTTTTTCTGGGGCTGGCTCCACAGCTAATAAGTCACAGTGAAGTGAGGGGGGGACCCAAGCTGAGTCGGTTCCTATTGAGGGTCATCTCCTTAGGTTTTACTCCGTTTGAGCCCCCCTTGTGGAGCTCCGTGGAAGCTGCGCATGGTTGGAGACACACTTCAGCGGTTATTACAGCTAGAGGCAGTGGTGGAGCGTACCACCTGACCAATTAAGATGCTGTTGATACTCCATTTTTTTTTGTGATACCCAAAAAGAGGCGTTCATCGGTTCATTTTAGACCTCAAGTATGTCAATTGCTTTTTGCGGGTGCTGCATTTTCGGAAGGAGACTGCAATCTGTCATCGTGGCTGTACGAAAAGAAGAGTTTCTCACTGCACTGGACCTCACCAAGGCATATCTACATATTCCAATCCATCAGGAATATCAGCGATTTCCTGAGATTTGCAGTGCCCATTGGACATTGCCCTTTGGGCTCACCATGGCTCCTCACACCTTTTCAAAGGTTATGGTGGTCATGGCAGCAGCGCAGTGGCAATAAGGGATCTTGGTGCTCCCTTATCTAGATGACTTGTGTCAGCAACACTTCCCTGGTGGCCAGTGGACGCCAGGGCAGGTGCGACCCAAAAATATAAGGTTAAGATTGGAGAGTCTTCTAAAGGCCCAAATGGCTCTTGGTCCTTGTAGTTGCTTTAGCTCCAAAATTCAATGAAATGATCAAGCTGAGTGGTGGGAATTAATAAGGCTTTTATTTCCCTTTTCACAGTGGTTCAAAATAGTGGGTTACAACTTTAAAGCAAATGTCCTTAACTCAGGTAGAAAACAAACTCAGGCTTCAAAGCAAAAACTGTTATACGTCACAGGAATGGAGGTGCTCAAACAAAGAATGCTCTACTGGCAATTCACCCAATCACAAGTCTGGCAGTGACTCTAAACTTTCAGAAATGCAAAGTGTACAGTCCATCTCTTGGTCAGATAAATCTCTGCCAGTTCCACTTGCATTGGCACGGTATCAGAAAGCTCTGATTCTATATCCCTGGTTTCTTGTAAACCACATTCAGGGGTTTTGTATATTTTCTGTAGCAGTTCTGTAGGGCTGGTACTCCTGCAATTCTACATGCAAATCTCCGGCCTGCTCAGCAACTCAGGCCTGAACCAAACTGCACAGACAAGATGGATTCTTCACTTCACTTTTGCTGTGTTCAGCTACAAACGACCTAAGCAACTGCTGGATCAGCGTTTCTAAGTGTGCATACAGAAGCTATTGTCCGTGGCTGGCCTTGGACACTTGTACATGCCCAGAAGTTACATACTGTTGCTTCTGACTGATTTCACTATAGCTCCTTTGTTTGCAAGAAGCTGCTCATCATCTACCTCCTGATTCACTGAGAACACCTCAGACTGTCTGGTGCCAACCAATCATCGGACCTATGACGGAGGATTCTCACACAGAATAATGCTTTCTGCGCTGGAAACTTTAGTAGTGAGAGAGAGAGTTGGGGGCTTTTCCCACCTGTTCATACAGACTCCTGCACTGGTTCCTCTCTGCTGTGCACTGCGTACCTGATTCCTGCGACCTGACCCTTCCGCAGGACGGCCACTAAGTGTGGGCTAGGCCGTCCTCCACAGGTCTGAGATAAGACTTTCACAGATACCTCCGGTTCGGACTTACTGCAGCTCGCCTGACGAGGCTAGAGCCCGCATTAGCTAGGAGCTGTCTTCTTGGACTGCATTGTTCCTTAGAGCCCGACGGAACTAAGGTACTGACTTATCTCTCCTCCTCCGTATGGGAAAGGGGTTAGCAATATATTTCTTACTTTTCCTCAGTGCAGAGCGAATCAGTGACGTCTGATTACTAATCAGTGATTTATTACGTTGTCCAAGTGTACATCTGTACTATAACAAATTTCTACCTCATGTTTCTAATTAGATATATATTAGACTTTATTATAGGCAACCAGGTGGAAAAATATACACACACATATATAGCTAATTACACCCTACTCTCGACCGCTCCCCGTATGGGGAGGGGTCAAGAGTAGGGTGTTTCACTCCGCCCTGTTTCTCTCCTGTGCTCATGCGCTGATGGGAGAGAACTGACTCTGTTCTGGAAAAGCTGCCGTTCTACACTGGGCAGGGTTTCCAGTGGCAAACTGCCGTCATCTACCCTCTGGTACTTCGAGAAGACTAGAGGGATCAAATTATCCCTGTACTCTGTCTCATTACCCTGAGCGGTGGACACACACGCCAATTCAAAACAGTCAGCTCTTAACTGCTGGATTTCTAGGTTAACTCTCTGCATTTCCTGCCCACATTCCTGACGTGCAGCAGCAAGCTGTCTTTCGAGACTAGCCGTTCGCTGTTTTGCTGCAATCAGAGCAGACTCTACAGACTCGAGCTCAGCTATCAAAGCACTCTCTCGCTGCTCATAAAGAGAAGCGTCCGCTTTTAACCTCTTGGTTTGGGCGGCTAATTCAGTTCTACAAACTGTCAGAAACTGCAATTCCTTTTGATCCTGTTCACCCCGCTTTTTAAGAGCGGAAACCTGAGCCACTAACTCTTGGCATCGCAGACACCACAGGCTAGTAGTACCTGGTGAAAAGAGGCTATTGCTAGCCCGTCTGGTCGCCTCAGCCTGAAGTTCATCAACTTGATGACGTAATCCAGCACTCTCCTTTTCACACTGTTTAGCTGTCTCCTTAGCACACTGTAGCTGACTGTGAGCTGTCCGTAAATCAGACTCTAGCGATTCAGATTTAGTTTGCAGGTGACATAATGCCTTCTGCAGTTTGTCAGTAAAAATATGCAGCACACAGGCATGTTCGGCTACCATATCCACCGGTAATTTAGCCTTATGAGCAAGAAGCCGGTCTAGGAACTCACTGAAAAAGCTATCAGCCCTAACAAGCTCTTGCGTATCTGTTGTAAGGCACTAAGAAATTCTTTCAATGTGGTCTGCAGTGGTATCTTTCGACCAACATAGGGAAGCTAATTTCTGGAATGCCAAATCAACCTTATCTGCATGAGCCATCGTAAATCAATAGCTGAGACTGTCTGTAGAAACAAACACAGGGCACTGCTAGAATTACTCTAATGCAGAGATCCTGTAATGTGGGTTCCAAAGCCGTCTCACTAGACAATGCTCTCTTTGCCACAAACCTCAGCATAAACAGCTGCTTTGACCACAATAGGACAATTCAGAAATATTACACAAATTCTGAGAGGCGTAGCACATTCAGAAATACTCATCCCTTTGGACGAGACCACCATTATTAGAGGACTTGAGGTGCCCCTCTCCTTAGGCTCAGATTGCCTTGTTCGACTGGGAACTTATGTGGATTTCGTGAACAACATCCTCTGGAGTAGGATGGAAGGAGATCCGGTGGATTTCTCTGGTGCCCGCCCATCCCTACGGGCTGGTCAGACTATTCCTCAAGTCTGTGAAGTGGTCAGTGCAGAAGACATCCACATACCTGGGAGGGTACAGGATTGTCCCCTGCCGATACAGGTGACCCGAGGACATGTGGTCTCAGACAACTTGGTCTTCTTCAGTCCAAATTCCTGTTTTGAGGAGCTGGGCCTAGCCATGGGTCCCATACCCTGCATGGAGGCCACAGCTCCCTCCTTACACTTATTGCTCACCAATCCAAATCCAGATCGCATTCACCTTGTGAAAGGCGAACCCCTGGGATTCCTAGTGGGAGAATCGTTCCCAAGTGTGGAATTGAGTCTACAGATTTTTGGGGAAGCCCCTGTTTCCTGGAACATCTGTGAAGGGGGGGGGGGGGACCCCTGTGTGTGTACGATCCTCACCCCGAGGCCTCCTCGCCTTACAGTTTGTCTGGCCACATAGTGCTGTGACCTCACAGGTGGACCTCGAGTCTGACCATCTGATTTTGTCCAGTACACTCGATGAGGCTGTTAGTTCCCTCACCCACCAGGGGGGGAGCCCCATGCGGTCCAAGCCATCCAGGTCTTCTCTCTCCAAGATGAGATTGAGGAGAAGGTTGAAATACCCTCAAACAAACCTGTTCTGGGATTTGACAAAATGGTTGCGGGAAAACTTGCTGAAGCAGACGCCTGCACTGATGAGTCAGGAAAGGCCCAATTAAAAGAACTGCTGTACCGTCACAAGGACCTGTTCGCCACTGACACCTATGACTGTGGTCTCACCGACCTACATGTCACCCGTATTCCTATGGATCCAAACAGTAAACCTGTCTTTGTGAGGCAGTATAAAATCCCATTGGCCTCCTATGAATCCGTTCAGGAGATCATTAATTCCCTGGAACAAAAGGGAATTATACGTCAATGCAACAGTACTTACAATGCCCTACTGTGGCCTGTCATCAAGAAGGACTCTAGCTGGCGCTTAGCTTTGGACTATCGCCAGCTTAATAAAAAGGTACCTCTATCCAGATGGCCTATGGCACATCTGGAACAGAACTTAGCCACCATCAAGGGTGCAAGGTACTTTACCAGCCTGGATCTGGCCTCAGGGCTTTGGACTATACCTGTCCATCCAGAAGATCAGCATAAGCTAGCTTTTACCTTCGGTAAGCGACAATATACTTGGAATCGGACACCGTTTGGTTATTTGAATGCCCCAGCAGACTTCAATATTTTCCTGCATAAGGCTTTGCCTGATGCTGAGACTAGAGGCACCCTCGTCTATGTAGATGACATTCTGGTGAAGAGCACCAGTTTCACTGACCATTTGCAAGAAATAGAGCATGTTTTCCAGCAACTGAAAGCTGCGGGAGCAAAGCTGTCCTTGTCAAAGGGCCAATGGTGCCGGAAATCCCTCAATTATTTGGGTTACGAAGTTTCTGCTGAGGGACTGCGACCTCAAAGGAAGAGAATTGCGGCCTTGCAACAACTCAAACATCCGACCAACGTGAGTGAGCTGCGCTCATTCTTGGGCATTTGCAATTATTCACGCCAATTTGTGGATCAATATGCGGAGATTTCCCGACCCCTGGTCAAACTCCTCAAAAGAGATGAACCTTGGGCATGGAATCCCGACCAAGAGGCAGCTCTAGAAGAGCTGAAGGCAGCTTTGAGTCGAGCTCCCTGTCTTGCCTTTCCAGAGAGTGGCAGAGAATTCTTCGTGGAACTAGGTTTCACCGATCACTCTATGAATGCTGTTCTGTACCAGATGCATGACACAGATAGGAAAGTTATTGCCTATGCCAGCAAAGCTTTAACGGAAGTGGAGAGGAAATACTAAGACTGTGAGAAATCCTTGTTGTCCACAGTCTGGGCCCTCCAATATTTCCGCAGTTATATCCAAGGTGAGAGGTTGGTTGTTGAGACTCATCACCAACCCATCAAGTTCCTAGGCAGTGATCGGATTAAATCGGGACAAGTGTCAAACAGTCGCATTGTCTCCTGGACCTTAGCACTTCAGGGCTGGCCCCTGGAGGTCAGGTATGCTCAAAACAGCAAGGATGCTGTCCTTGGCCTAGCCTAGGGCGTCGGCCACGTGCTGTGTGAGGCTTTAAAGTACCCTCTTGCCTTAGAGGCTTTATAGCAGCTTTATCATAGCTTTTACCATTCACAACTTTCTTATTAGGCATACATTTCTCATACCTTGTATGGTAGCAATCCTCCAGTAACCGGTTTTCTTCCACTGCCTGCCTTTCCCAGGCAGCAGCTTGGTGAAATCCTTTTCTATGCAGGTTAGGCTTACCCTGTAGCCTTTGACTTCCTTCTCCTGGTGAAGGCCTGCCTCTGTACAAGCCCAGCTTCTGGCTTTCTGGCTCAGTGTGGCTTGGCTTCTCCAGCTGATTCTTGTTTGGCTTAGGGTTGCAGTTACAGCAGTGCTTTTGCCTCTGAGGGCAAACAGCTCTCAGTTTGGCTTGAGCTGACACCTCCTTAGGTCCTTCCTCAGCTCCTGGGAAATTACCTCTCCCTCCTGGGAATCCTCTAGCACTAGAGTAGTCAGGTTTCCACTTCCACCTCTCTTTCTCGGTGCTGCCAGTGATTCTCCCCTTCTACTAGGGCTGCTGCTTCTGCTGGTGCTTCTATCTCCGAGGCTGTCGGTGCTCCTTCTGCCTCTTCTTCTTCCTCCCTTCCAGTCTTCCACACTCCCCTTATGAAGCCCTCCTGCCTTTGAGGATTGGAAGCTGGTTAGCATTTCCTCGTGACCAGCTGGGCGTGGCTCTTCAGTCTCCCTGAAGATACTCTTGCTCCCTCTAGCTGGTTCCTGGGAATATTGCAAGTCTTTTTCTCTGTGAAAAACACCTTCTTTTCTCTCAACTGGGCTCTCATCAGCCCTCGCTGCATGACACTTGTTAATCAGAGCAAAATTGGAGTGAGAAAGTCTGGGGGCCCGCCAAACAGGTGATAGACTTTCAACAGCAGCATGACTGAGTGGTCAACTTTGTGAAGAGCAAGTTAAAGCCGATGCAGGATCTGCTGTATTTTGGAGCACGATTTCAGAATGACAGGGGCCTGGTTTTGCTTCTGGAAGAGTGAGCCCAGAAGTTGCAACAACAGGTTCGGTTATTTCAGTGCATGGCGGTTCCCTCGGCCTGGCACTGTCTTGATGTACTGGTTCATGGCAGCAATACTGGAGTTGGTCCCATGGGCCAGGACTCACATGCAGCCTCTGCAGAGGGCCTTAGTCTCTCGCTGGTCACCACAACACAAGGTCCTTGCGAAGCAATTTCCTTGTCCATTGGAGGTGAGGGTGTCCCTATACTGGTGGCTGAGTTGGGAGAAAGTGCTGGCAGGAATGCCACTAGAACCTACAGTGTGAATGGTGATGATGACCCATTCCTGCCTATCTGGCTGGGAGACACAGTGTAAGAGGCAGGTGACTCAGGGCCAGTGGTCGGAGGAGGAATCTTCCTGGTCCATCAACCGCCTGGAGTTACAAGCGATGTTCGTGGCGCTGCAGTCCTTTCGACCAATACTCTGGCACAAGGCCATGAGAGTGTTTTCAGACAGCGCAATAGCAGTAACCTACATCAATCGGCAGGGAGGGAACAGGCAGCACTCTGCTGGCAGCTGAGATCGGCCTGCTTCTGATTTGCGCAGAAGCGAACCTGTTGGCGCTCTCAGTGGCACATGTAGCCAGCAAGGAAAACGTGCAGGCTGACTACCTCAGTCGCCATTGTCTGGACCTAAGCGAATGGGCACTGGAGGCAGGGGTGTTCCGCAGCATGGTTCAACACTGGGGAGTGCCAATGATGGATCTGATGTCAGTGGAGAACAATGCCAAGGCGGCTCGGTTTTTCAGCAGGTGTTGAGAGTGGATGTCGGAAGGGTTGGACGCACCCAGTGGAGCCGTGGCCGATGGAGGGCCCTCCTGTATATATTTCCTCCTCAGGCTTTGATAAGTCATCTTCTCCAGAGAATAGAGGTGCATAGGGGACTGGTCATTCTTATTGTTGCCAGATTGGTCGCTTTGTCCTTGGTATGCAGATCTCAGGTGACTGACGGCTGCTGCTTCATGGAAGCTGCTGATGAGGGTAAATCTGCTAGTGCAGGACCACATCCCCATGCCTCAGATTGATGAATTTCTCGCTAATGGCCTGGCTCTTGAGAGGGCTAGGCTGAGAAAAAAAGGTTATTTGGCACAAGTCACTTCTACCTTAGTAAAGGCATGCAAGAGGTCTGCCTCGCTGTCTTTTATATTCGAACTTAAATTTTTGAGGATTGATGTTCCAACCAGGGCTCTCACACGCTGGGGGCATTGATATCAGACATGCTTGCTTTTCTGCAGGCAGAATTGGAGAAGGGGGCTCGCCTTGAATTCTTTACGGGTTTAAGTGGCAGCTCTTACAAGTTATCGAGGAAAGGTGTAGGGAGTTTCGTTAGCAGCTCATCCGGATGTCGCCAGGTTCCTCTGGGTGGTCAAGCAGGTTCGCCTTCCTTTACAACCATTGGTTCCCGTATGGGACCTTAACCTGGTCCTTTCCGCCTTGATGGGTAGGCCTTTCGAGCCTGTGGGGGAGGCCACCTTGAAAGATCTAACCCTGAAGACTTGTTCCTGGTGACAATCCGTTCGGCATGGCAGATATGGAAACTGCAGGCCTTGTTGTGCAGGGAGCCTTTTTTGCTGATTTCCAATTCAGGATGATTTGCCGGAGGATCGACAGCTGCATCTCCTAGATGTCTGGTGGGTTCTTCATTGCTGTTTGAAACACACATGTGGGTCTTCTGCAAGTTTGATCACCTTTTTGTGCTGTGTAAGGGATTGCACAAGGGAGAGGTGGCTTCCAAGCTTCGATTTGTGTGATTGTTGAAGGAGGCGATTGCCTTGGCATATTTGGTGAAGCACCAGACTCCTCTGTGGGGTTGCACATATACTCAACTAGAGTGCAGGTGGCCGCCTGGATGCAGTTTGGCTTGGCTTCTGTGGATATCTGTTGAGCGGCAACCTGGTCATCTCTTTATACCTTTATATGACGCTACTGCCTGGATGTGCAGGCAAAGGGAGTTGCCCGTTTCGTTGCTGGGTGCTAAGTGCCGGGCTTTAGGACTCCACCCCAGTCTGATTACTACTCTTACATCCCACGTGTCTGGACTGGATGGGACGGATGATATGGAAGGAGAAATTAGACCTCACCTACTTTACTTGAGTCTCCCATCCAGTCCAGGACCCTCCCAATTTCTGTCAATGGAGCGTGAACCCGGCTTAGCAGAGATGAGATTCATTTAGGGGCGTTGGGGCTCATTTTTCAGGTAGTGGGGCTCGCCAAGGATTTTTGACATCATCTGACCTATTTTGGTTTTGCAGGAGACAATTTTCCTGAGCTCTGAGGCTGATGCTTTTCAACCTTGTATAAAAAAAAAAAACGACCAGGGAAGGCGTTATGGTATTTTAAAAAAGGCTAATTTGGAATGGAAGTTGGTTACATTTGTAGCACGATTGTTTGTGTTCTGTTTTTTAACATTGTTCTTTTTCAGGTCTGCTTTGCAAGTAGGATACTGATCTTGGGATGGGTGCACAGTGCCCTTCTAGCATGACATCACCAAAATCTGACATGCTCAGTTCCCAACTGCTGGTGAGGGGAGACAACCCACACGTCTGGACTCTACTGGAGGGACTCAAGGAAAGTAAATTAGCAGGCAAGATCTAATTTCTCCTTGTGCATTTGTGGTCAGCATTATTGGCACCCTTGCATTTTAGGTATATTGTGTAAGATATCTTGAGAGATAATTTGAAACATTCCAACTATATGTCGTCATAGTATTTTAATAATATGTTCAAAGGTATACAAAAAAAAGATATCTGTGCAGCTTAGACCTAGTATTTCTGAGAAAAAATATGACCTTGACAAGATTAATGGCACCCTTCATTAATGTTTGGTTGCACAATCCTTGGCAGTGATGCCAGCCTCCAAACGTTTCTTGTAGCCATCTATAAGTTTCATACATCTGTTTGCTGATAGTATTTCCCACTCTTCAACTGCGATTTGTTCCAGCTCATGAATGTTTCCAGGATTCCTTTCATCAATGGCAAATTTCAGCTCTTTCAAAAGGTTCTCGATTTGGATTGAGATCAGGACTCATTGCTTGCTAGTTTAAAACAGTCCATTTCTTCCTTTCTAACTATTCTTTTATACTTTTGGGATGTATGTTTTGGGTCATTGTCCTGCTGAGGGACCCATGACCTTCGACCCAGACTTAGCTTTCTGACACTAGGTAGCACATTTCGCTTCAGAATACCTTGGTAGTCCTCTGACTTCATGATTCCTTTAATACATTTCAAGCCTCCAGTTCCTGAGGCAGCAAAACAGCCCCACAATATTATGGAACCTCCACCATATTAACTCTAAGAAAGGTGTATTTTTTCCTTAAAAGCTTCTTTTCTTCACCTGTAAATGTATCGCTGGTCTGCATTGCCAAAGAGCTCAAGTTTGGTTTCATCTGTCTAGTTTTTCGCAGAAGGATTGTGATTTCTTAAGGTGGGTTTGGGCAAAGATCAGGCATGCCTTTTTATGTCTGTCTGAGCAGTGGCATCCTCCTTCGCCTTTGCTCATGAAGTCCTTCTTTATTTAGTGCGTGGCGTATGGTGCAGATTGAAACCAGCACTCCAGATTGCCCCAGGTCAGCCTTAAGCTCTTTGTACCTGATGCTTCTCTGGGAACAAGCAGGAAGTCAGTCCTCACATATGGGTACTGTGGCGCCAATGGAGCCTGCATGGAAGCATCTCCCCAGCTTTCAAAGAAAGTCTTTGGGAGATGCATCCCACATGTGTGGTCCCCTTCCCGCCCAAGGATGCCATCTTGCCTCTGTCGTCTTTTTTCCGCTGAGCCCACCTGATGTCTGTCCCATTTCCCTGAAAAGTTTCTCTTTTTTGCCTTAAAATTATCCTTTTTGATACGCGTACTGGTTCCTCTTCCTACCCTTGAGCCAGTTTGCCTTGACGTCGCTCCTTTGGTTCGTTTTCTTGTGTTTTTTCTCAAGGTATCTCTTAACAGGCACTTCATGCCCTGTTTTGGCTAGTAGGCCTCGGACCCTCTCCCGGGTTGAAGGACTGTTTTTCCACATGTCCTCCAGTGGCTTAAAAAAAATGTGATTGGTGCAGTAAGATGATGTCCCTCACCAACCCACATGGCTGCTGCCTCCATTGCCTCAGGCCAGACCATGATAACTCTGGCTGCAACCTTTGCAAGTCCATGCTGCAAAGGCCATCAAGAGCCATCAGTTGCAGCAGGAGAAGTTGTTCCATAGATCCGACTCTATGCTGGAATCCCTGGTGACACCACACTCCAGGGCCCACTCTGGTACCTCAGTGCCCCGCAATGTCCAGACTGCCTCGGAGTCCTACGGCTTCTCCGAGAGGAACTCCCCAGAGGCGGAACGCAAAAAGAGCTCAAAAACCTCGAAGACCTCCTTGGAGGACGGGTCTGGAAAAATGGGTAAATTCCACTCCAGGCCCCATAGTCCCTGGCGAGAGGTTGGAGCAGGAGCGGCCTCACAAGCTGCTCCAGAAGGAGTTGTCGGCGTTGGGCAACCTGCCTCAGAACCCGAGGCCATCCTCGATGGAACCAGTGCCGGGCCAGAAGCCATCTGTGCTTGCATCGAAGGCTGCAGAGCAATCTGGCATGGAGACCAGAATGGCAGCCTTATAGCGCAGTATTACTGCACTCCTGGCCCAGCAATAGGCATTGATGAACTGTTCCTCTGGTTCATCTGCCTCGATGACTGGACCCTTGATCTCGAGGGCTTCCCCAGTCATCAAGCCAATCCTTGAGCACCACCTGCCTTGAGAGACCCATCGGCATCAGACAAGACACTGGTCCTCTGCCATGGGAGCCACGGAGCCTTGGATTCTTCCTCTGATTTTGAGTCACATTCAGAAACCGAGACTGAGGATGAAGAGTCCCTGAACATCTGGTGACACCGAGACACTCGGACCCATCTCCTCCAGTGTCCCAGCACCATTCCCCACCTGAGGACGTTGCCTTCCTTGACTTTGTGCGGGATATGGCAAAAGGTGCTCGCATCTTAGACAGAGGCAGAGGAGAATCCCCGCACGGAAGAACTTGAGATCCTCCAGTACGAGGCCCCTATGAAGGAGGACCTCATGGTGCCCATTCCTCCGATCCTCGAGCGCCGTCTCCTCTGTATGTGGGGAAACACTGGCATCTGTGCCCATTGTGGGCAGATGGCTTGACGTCATGTACCGAGTCCGCCAAAGCCCGCGGTTCCAAAAATGTCAGCTCCCTCACAATTCTATGGTTGTCAAGTCGGCCAAAAGACTCATTCTTTGGTGCCCCTGGGTAGGGAGGCCTGGACCTTGGACACCCTCAGTCAAAAAGGCTACCAGGGCTCAATACTGGTTTGCCAAATCCAATCCTACCAGTTGTACATTGGCATGTATCTAAAGGAACTGGCGATGGAGCTCGCTGGTTTCTCTGCAGGCCTCAGCGGGAAACCTCTCCAGTGGTTCAAATCACTGGCCTCGGCAGTCAAAGAGTGCTCAAAATTCCTATCTCAAGCAGCATACGATGGCTTTGAATCCTCAGCCAGAGTGGCTGCCGCGGGCATCGGGGCATGATGCCAGGCATGGCTGCAGCCATCTGACCTTGAACAGTGGGTCCAGGACAAACTCATCGATGACCCATGCACTGGAGAGAACGCCTTCAGAAAACCCATGTTAGACAAGGCTGCTGAAATAGCGGCTGAATTCCTTACCAGGACCAGACTCTCGAAGAAGACCTCTGTGCACCCCTATAAGAAAGCCCTGGGGAAGAAAGCCTTCCTTCCTGAAAAAGGAGGTGCTTGGTAATGCCCCACAGTACCAGGCCTTCTTTGCCCCACAGCAGGGGCAACAGTCCAAGGGGCCAAGGACATATCCTTTGCAAGCCTAAGACCCAGGCACCGGCCCCAGCCAAGCCTGGAGGGAGTTTTTGACTCCTTGGGTATGATCTCCTCTCTCCCAGGAGGTCCTCATTAGCCCACGGGGGGCATCTGGTCCTGTTTGTCCACAGGTGGTCCTCCATCACCATTTCCTGGGTGCTGCAAGTAGTCAAGGACAGATACCTCCTCCACCTGGAACAGACGCCACCTTCGTTCTTCCCAGTAGAACCTGTAAGGCCTCTCCTTCACCACACTCTGCTCCTCACCAAGCTTGAAGGCCTCATCACGGACAAGGCGGTGGAGCCAGTGCCCAAACATCTCTGGAGCAAGGGCTTCTACTCCAGATATTTCCTCGTTCACACACGAACAGGGAGCCTCAGGCCCATTCTGGACCTGCGGGACTTGAACAGATTTCTGGTGTGGGAGAAGTTGAAGATGTTCTTCCTTGGAACACTGCTGCCTTACCTTCAGTGGAGAAACTGGCTTATGCCCCTTAGACCTGAAGTATACTTATACACACATCCTGATCCATCCCAACCACCGACAGTACCTCCGGTTCATGGTGGGAGGAGGTCACTACCAATACAGGGTGCTACACTTTGGACTGACATCATCGCCAAGGATCTTCACCAAGTTCCTAGCAGTGGTCGCAGCCCACCTTCATCTCCAAGGGGCCTTCGTCTTTCCCTACCTGGACGACTTGCTCAGCTGTAGAGGTGCACCATGCCACTGAGTGCACCATCCATGCCCTGCAGTGTCTGAGGTTTGTCAACAATTACCCCAAGTCCCACCTCTCCCCGGCTCAGTGTCTGGAGTTCATAGGGGCTCAGCTGTGCACTCTCCAGGCCAAGGCCTTCCTCCCTCAAGAGAGAACGGAATGCCTTAGGACTCTAGCTGCAGAGGTGCAGCACCACCGGTCAGTGCCCTCTCGCCTTCTCCGCCTACTGGGCCACATGGCCTCCACGGTACACCTGCCTGCATTTGAGGGTGGTTTGGTGGTGCCTCCGCTCCCAGTGGGCACAAGCCATGGGAAGGCTTTGAAACGGGGTAAAAGTTACCTGCCAACTGGCGGACTGCCTCGACTGGTGGGTGATCCCTTGCCACCATTAAGCCAGGATGCCCTTCCTGACACCCCCCCCCCCCCAGAGGGTCCTTACTACGGATGCATCCCTTTGAGGATGGGGAGCTCATTGCGACACCTCCGCACCCAAGACACTTAGCCCCAGACGGAGTGCCAGTTGCAGATCAACTTCCTGAAGCTCCGGGTGATATTTCTGGCCCTCCGAGCTTTTTGCCACTGGTTACAGCACCAGTCAGTTGTAGTCCAGATGGACAACCAAGTTGCAATGTTCTCTGTCAACAAACAAGGAGGCACGGGGTCATATTCCCTCTGCCAGGAGGTGGTAGCCCTCTCCACATATGCGACATGTAACGGGATGTTTCTGTGTGGGTGGTCTACCTCCCGCGCCTGGACAAGTTGAGCAGAGTCCTCCAGCCATACGAGTGTCACCTACCCCATAGTGGCCTCTTGGCTTTTCTGACCCTAAGGCATCCTCCTAGTGGATCTGTTTGCCAGCCTGGACAACATGTCTGTGGCCCAGGCAACCTTTGTTCCTGCTGCTTCTCTGACTGTCGGGGTGCCTCTGAATCCCCTGGGCCACTCCCAGGGCTACTTTCACAGGAGGAAGGCTCTCTCCTGCACCCCATCCTGGGGTCCTTGTCACTCATGGCTTGGCTGCTGAAAGGGTAGATCTAGCTCCCTTCAGCCTCCCGCAAGATGAGGAAGAGGTCCTTTTGGCATCCCGCAAGGCCTCCATAAGAAGGACATACGTCTTTAAGTGGTGTCAATTTTCGGTGTAGTGCGCCGAGAGGCAGGCAAACCCCTTCTCCTGCTCAATGCAGCTGGTGCCTCCAGTACCTACTCCACCTTTCGCAGTTGGGACTGAAGTTCAACTCAGTCAGAATACACCTGAGCGTTATTGCAGTGCACCACCACTCCGTTGAGCCTGTCTGCTCAGCCCCTTATCTCTCATTTCCTTTGGGGCCTTATGTTGTCCAAGCCCCCAGTCCGCCCACCAACAGTGGAGTGGGACCTCAATGTGGTGCTCTCTCACAGCTCACTAAGCTGCCATTTGAGCCCCTGGCTACTTGCCACCTGCGGTACCTCTCCTGGAAGGTTGTCTGTCTTGTGGCACTCACGTTGGCTCGCAGGATCAGCAAGCTCCAGGCTCTGATGGCAGAGCCACCCTACACGAGGTTCTACAACAGGGGTCTCAAACACGCGGCCCGCGAGAGAACATTGTGCGGCCCGCGACGGAGGGAAAGAAAAAAGCCTTGCTTCTGCTTCTGCCGTTGCTGCCGTGGCAGCGGCAGAATCGACTGTCAATTTTTTTTTTTTAAACCTGGCTTCTGCTGCTCAAGCAGCAAAATCAGCTGTGCTGTGGTCCCTTCCTCTCTGCCCGGAGATCCCTCATTGTGCTCCATCAGCGTGTGCTTTTCAAGCCGCGAAGAGAGTATTCCCCTCTCGCGAGGCTTGAAAAGTGAATAGGATTAAGCCGCGTGAGAGGGAAATACTCTCTTCACGGCTTAAAAAAAGCACGCCGCTGATGAAGCACAATGAGGGATCTCCGGGCAGAGAGGAAGGGGCCGCGGGACAGCTGATTTTCTGCTGCAGCAGCAGAAGCCAGGTGTTTTTTTTATTTACCGGGGGAGGGGGGGGGAGGGTAGGACTGGAAATGGGCTATTGGCAGGGGGGGTGTAGGACTGGAAATGGGCTATTGTCATGGGGGGTATGAATGTAAATGGTCTATTGGCAGGGGGGGGTTATGACTGGAAATGGGCTATTGGCAGGGGAGGGGGTTATGACTGGAAATGGGCTATTGCCAAGGGGGGGTTATGACTGGAAATGGGCTATTGGCAGGGGGGGGGGGTAGGACTGGAAATGGGCTATTGGCAGGGGGGGTGTAGGACTGGAAATGGGCTATTGGCAGGGGGGGGTGTAGGACTGGAAATGGGCTATTGGCAGGGGGGGGGTTATGACTGGAAATGGGCTATTGGCAGGGGGGGTGGA
The DNA here is from genome assembly GCA_033557465.1 of Ichthyophis bannanicus. NCBI lineage: Eukaryota > Metazoa > Chordata > Amphibia > Gymnophiona > Ichthyophiidae > Ichthyophis > Ichthyophis bannanicus. The sequence goes on along the minus strand of CM066039.1, from coordinate 205,579,803 downwards.
GGACTGGAAATGGGCTATTGGCAGGGGGGGGGTTGAGGACTGGTAATGGGCTATTGGCAGGGGGGTTATGACTGGAAATAGGCTATTGGCAGGGGGGGGTGTAGGACTGGAAATGGGCTATTGGCGGGGGGGTTATGACTGGTAATGGGCTATGGTGGGGGCTAGGACTGGAAATGGGCAGGTGGGGGTTAGGAAGGACTGGAGGTGGGCTGATGGGGGGAGTTAGGACTGGTAATGAGCTATGGAGGGGCTGACTGAAATGGGGTAAGGGGGGTTAGGGCTGGAAGTGGGCTATTGGCAGGGGGGGTTATGACTGGTAATGGGCTATGGTGGGGGCTAGGACTGGAAATGGGCAGATGGGGGTTAGGACTGGAGGTGGGCTGATTGGGGGGTTAGGACTGGAGGTGGGCTGATTGGGGGGTTAGGTCTGGTAAGGGCCTATGAGGGGAGGTAAGACTGAAAATGGGGTGATGGGGGTAAAACTGGAAGTGCGCTATGGGGAGGTTAGGACTGGTAATGGGCTATGGGGGGGGGTTAAGACTGAAAATGGGGTGATAGGGGGTAAAACTGGAAGTGCGCTATGGGGAGGTTAGGACTGGTAATGGGCTATGGGGGGTCTAGGACTGGTAATGGGCTGGGGGGGGGGTTGCTAGGACTGGAAATGGGCTGAGTGGAAGGGGGGCTTGAACTGCAAATGGCTGATGGGGAGGGGGGCTTGGAATGGAAATGGGCTGTGAGGGGAGGGAGCTAGGATTGGAAATGTGCTGATGGGGGGCTAGGATTGGAAATGGGCTGATGGTGAGGCTATGATAGGACTGGAAATGGACTGATGCAGGGACTAGAAGGGAGCGGATGCTGGGTGGGGCTGGAACTAGAAGGGAGCTGATGTTGGGGGAGGATTAGAATGGGATGGAGCTGGGAAAGTGAAATGGAGAGGGGAAAAATATTTTGTCTAGGAGAGAAGACAAATCTACAATTGGCCAGGTATTGGGAGAGTAAGTGGGGATTGAGGATGGAGGGGTAAAATTGGAGTGGATGAAATAGGAATGAGGAAAGAGAAAAAGGAGAAAGATTAGTATTTTAAAGCAGATGTAGAGAGAGAATGGAAAAAAAACTAGGAGAGAAGAAAGGGCAAATGGACAGCAGACGATGGAGAGTTAGCAGAAGACATGAAGAAACCAGAAGAAAGTGGCTGGAACAATTGCAACTGAAAAAAAATGCACAAAAGGTAGAAAAATCTCTTTATTTTGAATTTATTAACTGGAATATGTCAGCTCTGGGAAATGTGCATCATTAATGTTTGCGCTTTGTTTAGTACAAGAGGAAATTAATTTATAGTTTTATTTCTACAGTGTTGTTGTACATTCCAAGTTTGGCTTTTGGGGTTCCCAGTTTAATTATTGTCTTCCTGTTTCTAAATCTTTTAGTCTTTCTTTATCCATACTCATTAAAGAGGCATGTTTACTAAAAGTTAGTGTATGGTAACATTATGCAAATATTTATGCAAATGAGGCCCCTTATGCAAATGAGGCCCCGCGTCTTATGCGGCCCCCGGGTTACTTTACAAGTCCTCATTTGGCCCTCAAAGCAATTTGAGTTTGAGACCCCTGTTCTACAAGAACAGGGTGGTGCTCCACACATACCCTAATTTTCTGCCAAAGGTGGTGTCCCCCTTCCACCTCAATTAGGTGGTGGTACTCCCCACCTTCTTCCCGAGGCTTCATGCCATCAAGGTGGAGACTGTTTTCCGTACTCTGGATTGTAAGAGAACCCTGTCCTTCATCTACAATGTACTCAGGGCCACCGCAAAGTGCCTCAGCTTTTCGTCTCCTATGACCCCAGTTGACTTGGGCTTCCAGTGACCAAGCGAACTCTGTACATTTTGGCGGCGGACTGCATTGCCCTCGCCTATAAGCAGGCTGGGACCTCACTAGACCACTAGTTCGTGGCGCACCCATCAGGGCCATGGCTACCTCTGTAGCAAAGATGCGTTTTCCGTACCTGTTATGGAAATCTGCTGGACTGTCATCTGTCTGACTGTCTCCTGGGTTCTGGTCCATTCCTTTGCAGCTCACTACTTCCTGAAGAAGGAGTCTTGATGGGACAGCGCCTTCGGCCAGGCCATGCCCTGTAATCTCTTCAGGTTGTAGGCAACTCCTGCCCTCTGACCCTTCTGTGTTCAGGCTACCGGAGTGCTGGTTCCCCACCAGACACTTGGGTCTTGCAAGAGTCTCTCAGTTGCGACTCAACTGATGCAGCTCACAGCTCACCTTGTCTAGTCACCTGTGGCGTTTTGTATACGTTCTCCGTAGCTTGTTGCTGGGGTGTCCAATATGTGAGAACTGACTTCCTTCTTATTCCCAGAGAAAGTGTAGTTACTCACCTGTAGCAGGTATTCTCCAGGGACAGCAAGAATCAGTCCTTAACCCTCCCTCCTCCCCTTGGAGTTGCTGCTTTACTGAATTTTATTTTTGCCATCTTAGCTATGTCACTAGACTGAAGCAAGATGGCACCCTTGGGTGGGACGGGGACCACGGATGTGTGTTGCATCTCCCAAAGGTTTCTTTGAAAGCTGGGGAGATGCCAGTATCACCCATATGTGAGGACTGATTCCTGCTGTCCCAGGAAAACACCTGTTACAGTTGAGTAACTATGCTTTGTCCAACAGTTCTCGCTAACCTTCAAAGACTACTTGGGTTAATTTTCCTCTTTCCTGGGAGGTTCATGACAGTTCCATGAGCAGAAAACTTCTTAATAACATTGCGAACTGTAGAAACAGGAATTTCAAGGTTTTTTTTGAAGTTTAATGTATGGTGGTAGTGGCTTTTCTGACAGTCTCAGGTAGTTCTCTTGTCTTCATCATTGTGAAAATGGAACAGGGAGTGAATGTGATCATTTTAAACATTAGAGCCATTATTCATTGGTTGATTCAAGTCATGTGACATTTGATTACAGGTGTGTCTAATTTTACTGCAATGGGAATGTGGTGGTTCTGTTCAAACTGATTTGAATTGTTTATAAGCGTGCCACTAAACACGTCCTGGCAATGTCCCAGTTTTTATGCTATTTTCTACTATTTTCTTTTTCAGTTGGTCTTGTTTTATTTGATTCTTTTATGTGTCGGTGCATATGTAGTCCAAAGCCATTTCACTGGCCACTTTTTTAAGGAGATATTGGACATTAAGCGATTGAATTGCAAGAGTGCCAATAATGTTGACCACAACTGTAATACTGACAGAATGTTCAGAGCTGTTCTCAACTTTTCCCTGCGAGACCCCAGCCCCTATAATTCCCTTTCTACAGTCCACATTAAATGTCATCTGCCATCTGAATGTACAATCTCCCAGTGTATCAAGGTCTTCTTGAAATGTTTTACAATGCTCTTGTGTTCTAACAAGTTCGAATGATTTGATGATATCTGCAGGTTTGATCACCTCACTCATTCCCATTTCCAGTTCATTTATAAATACAGTATATTAAAAAGCAGCGGCACAGAACAGATACCTGGGGTACTCCACTACTATTTCCCTTTTAGCCCTGCACTCTTGTTTTCTATCTTTCAACCAGTTCCTAATCTGAATTAGTAAATTGCTTCCCATGGCTTTTTAATTTCCCCAGGAGTCTCTCATGAGGGACTTTGTCAAAGGATTTCTGAAATCGAGATACACTATATCAGCCAGCTCACCTTTATCTACCTGTTTGTTCACACCTTCAATAAAATATAAGAGATTGGTGAGACAAGACTTCTCTTGGCTAAATCCATGTTGACTTTCTGCCATTAAGCCATGACTATCTACATGTTCAGTAATTTTATGTTTTTATAATGGTTTCTACCATTTTGCCCAGTACTGATGTCAGGCTCACTGGCCTGAACTTTCCTGGATTACCCCTGGAACCCTTTTTAAAAATTGGTGTTACATTGGCCACTCTACAGTCTTTGGGTACTACAGATGATTTTAATGATAGATCACAGATTACTAATAGTAGTTCTACAATCTCATATTTTAGTTCTTTCAGCATCCAGTCCAGGTGATTTGCTGCTCGTTAGTTTTATTAATTAGCTGTATTACATCTTCTTTATTTATTGAGATTTGTTTCAATTCCTCTGATACATCATCTTTAAATATTTCTGGGATGAGTAAATTTCCTTTATCTTCTTCAGTAAAGACTGAAGCAAAAGCATTCAGTCTCTCTGCTATGGCCTTGTCCTCTCTCAGAGCACCTTTTACCACTCGATCAAATAATGGTCCAACTAGCTCCCTCACAGGTGTTTTGCTATGAATATACTTGAAAACGTTTTTATTGCACTTTAGCTTCCACGGCAAGCTTCTTTTCAAATTTTATCTTTGTCTGCCTTATTAATGCCTTGCATTTAACTTGCCAGTGTGTATGCTTTTTCTTGTTTTCATTATTTGGCTCTTTTTCACATTTTCTGAAAGATTGTCTCTTAGCTATAACAGGCTCTCTGACCTCACCTTTAAGCCATGCTGGCTGTCGTTTGGCGTTCCGTCCCCTTTTTTTTAAAGCATGGAATACATCTGGTCCGAGTTTCCAAGATGGAATTTTTAAATAACGTCCAGGTCTGATGTAAACTCTTAACCTTTGCAGTTGCCCCTTTTAGTTTTTTGTTAACCATTTTCCTCATTTTATCATAGTTTCTTTTTTGAAAGTTAAATGCTAGTGCTGTCAATTTCCTTGTTATCCTCCCTCCATTTATTAAATCAAATGTGATCATGTTTTGATCGCTATTGCCAAGTGGCCCCAAAATAGTTACCTCTCGCACTAGATCCTGTGTTCCACTGAGGACGTCTAAAATAGTGTCCCCATGTGTCTGTTCTGAACCAGCTGCTCCATGAAGCAGTCATTTACTTCATCTAGAAACTTTATCTCCCTAGCATGTCCTGATGTGACATTGACCCAGTTAATACTGGAGTAATTAAAATATCCTATTATTTCTGTGTTGTAAACTTTGCTAGCTTACCTAATTTCTGTTAGCACTTCATCATCTGTCTGTTCATTCTGTCCAGGCAGACATTAGTGCACCCTCACTGCCATTCCCTTCCACTTTTTACTTGGAATTTCTATCCATAGAGATTCAGCACTGTATTTTGTTTCCTGCAAAATGTTTATCCTGTTTGATTTGATGCCCTCTTTAACATATAAAAACACCTCTCCACCATTGTGATATACCTTATCTTTGCAATATAGTTTGTAGCCTAATATCACAGTGTCTCATTTGATATCCTCCTTCTACCAGAAATGCCAATTATATCAAACCTTTCATGCATTGTTATATATGCTAACTCTCCCATTTTATTTTTTAGACTTCTAGAATTTGCATACAGGCATTTCAAAGTTTGTTTTTTGCTAATATTAAAAGTCTGGCTATTTGATGGTGGGATTAATTTGGGATCTCTCAAATCTGTCTGATTTTTATTTTAAGGCATTTGGGTTACTTTTACCTTTTTTTTGGAACCTCTCTATTGGGATGCTCTGACTTCGCTGTTTTGCTAGTATCTTTCAAGTATACATTATTCGGAACCATGCACTCTTGGGTGACTGTCAGCTTTCTCTTATTGTCTAGTTTAATGGGGGAAAGCCCACTCTTTTCTGATGCCTCTTCTCTCTTGTGTCTGTTAGCCCTACTGTCTTCTGACTACTGTTCTTATTTCTTGTCTCCCTCTCTCCTGACTGCCCCCACTTTATTGCCCCTTCCCTAGATGGTGAGCATCGTTGATCCACACATTAAGATTGACAGCAACTATCGGATCCATAGTGAGATCCGCTCCAAGGGCTTTTATGTCAAGACCAAGGATGGCAGTGACTATGAGGGCTGGTGCTGGCCAGGTATGAGGACTCCTGGGAAAGGAGCATCTGTTGGGGTGATGTTGACCAGGTATAGAGGGCCATGGAGAAGGGACTTTTGTGAGGCTTGCGTTATGTGGGATGAGAGATATGAAGCCTTGACAGAGGATGTTGGTCAAATATGGGAGCCTGGGGGAGGAGAAGGCATTTTGGGGGACAGGTGCTGTATAGGTATGAAGGGCCTGGAAGAGGGGGCATGGAAGGGCCAGAGACTGGGAGGTTATTTGGGAGTTAGACCAGACTAGATATAGGGTTGAATGCTGACTGACTGAAAAGGATGGGGGTGGTACTATTGGGGACAGTTGAGTGGGGAAGACATTGGAGGTCATATGTTGTGGGAGAGTAAGGTGTGTGGACCCTTTGGAGGTTACTGTGAATACAAAGATGTATCATTTGCTCTTGTTCAGGTTCTGCTGGCTATCCTGATTTCACCAATCCTGCCATGCGCGCGTGGTGGGCCAGCATGTTCTCCTATGATCAGTATGAGGTAAGGGAGGGCTTCAGGGGCTTAGGTTGGTGCTGCTCATCTTGGTCTTTCTGTAAAGTAACTCCCCACTCCTTCAACCTTTTCATTCCACCTCCCTTTTGCCTTTCCCCATTTCACTGCTTGTATTATGACTCTTCCTATCTCCAGGAACAAGCAGGAATGAGTCTTCACATATGGGGTACGTCGGTACCGACGGAGCCTGCGCGGGAACGCTCCCCAGCTTCCTAAAAAGGAAAGCTTTTGGGAGCATCCCACAGCGCCTGCGTGCTGCCTTCCCGTCTTTTCTAACCGCCTCTCCCCAGTTCTTCTTTTCCGCAGAGCCAGCAGGTCGTGTTCCTGTCACCGCTGAAGAAGTTCTTTGTTTTATTTTATTTCTTTGGTCGCGTGTCTGCCTTCCCCGATGTCGGACCGGTACCGCCGGTCTTTCTTTCTTTTCTTATAAAAAAAAAACAAAAACAACATATTTTTCCCTAACTTTAGTGTATTTTTCCTCTTTTGGGCCTTAGGCCTCATGAGAAATTTTCCTCATGGAAAAACCAGCCTCCGGGTTTAAAAAATGCACTAAGTGCAGCGGTACTATTTCTGTTACCGACACCCATGAATGGTGTCTTAAATGTTTGGGTCCTGACCACTCCATTTTGGATTGTTCGTCCTGCTCCTTGATGTCCAAACGAGGTTTACAGAACCGAGCAGCCAAGCTCCATGTGCTGTTTCCCTCTGATGCAGCTTCAGTAGCATCGACGTCTTCCAGGGCTGCTTCTTCCTCCCATGGATCTCAGGTAACCAAATATAAATCCAGCCGGTCCTCGAAGGGTAGATCTCCTTCTAAGCATCGAGATGCCTTCGGGTTTGCCCTCGAGGATCCTGCACCGGCAAAACTACCCCGGCGGGAAGCTCCGGCTTCCAAAGCTCCACCTATGGGGTTACAGGTTGACATCGATGGCACAGCCTCGACCGATCACCTGTTAGAATGCTCTGGGGTACCGGCACAACCTTCCGGTACCGAGTTCCAGGCATTCATGGCGTCGATGGATCAGAATGTTCTATCCATGCAGCAGGCTATCACAGCCTTCATTCAAGCTGCGACGCCACTGATACCACAACAAACTCCATTGTCGGTATCGGCCCAGATACCGGCACCATCGACATCGGCCATGGTGTCGTCTGCAGCGGTTCCCTGTCTAGGGATGCCTATCGGTACCGAACCGGTATCGATAACGCCCGATGTCGATACAGCTCAGTACACGTAGCGAGCTTTGAAAGAGCACCCTGACAGTCGATACTTTGATTCCTCCGAAGATTCTGAGGCATCTGCTGAAGTATCCATAGCCCTTCCTGAGGAGCCTTCTCCAAAAAGAAGAATGTCTCCTCCAGAAGACTTGTCCTTTCAAGACTTCATAAGAGAAGTGGCTAAAGGGCTTTCTATTTCAGTAACCTCTGAATCAGAGCCTAGAGCTAAAAAATTGGATATTTTAGGTTATGCTAAGGCTCCTAAGGAGGCAGTCACCTTGCCAATTCATGAGATTCTTTATGATCACATGATTGACTTATGGGAGACTCCTCTCACTATCTCTCCTCATTCTCGTAGGTTGGACACTATGTACCGTGTCCCTCCTTGTCCTGGTTTTCATAAAACACAGCTTCCTCACCATTCTATTGTGGTGGAGTCAGCTATGAAAAAGATAGAGTGCAAAAAGACACTCTGCTCCTCCAGGAAGAGAATGCAGGACCTTGGATGCTTTTGGTAGGAAAATCTTCCAAGCCAGTATGCTCATTGCCAGAATCAACTCCTATAGTCTTTATATGGGTATGTTTCTGAAAGAAGTTGCTGATAAGCTGCACACTTTCCTCCCTTTTCTTCCAGAGGATAAAAGGGAAGAATTTCTTATTTGGCTTAAGCATACTCAAGATATTTCAAAGTTTTCCAACCGTGCAGCTTTTGACTCCTTTGAGGGTGCCAGCAGAGCTTCGGCCATTGCCATAGCTGCACGCAGAATTGCTTGGCTCCAAGCTTCTGATCTAGAATCTTGGGTCCAGGATGGCTTGGGAAATCTTCCCTGTACAGGAGAAAACCTGTTTGGCAAAGATTGGCTAATAAAAGCCACGCAAGTGGATGCAGAAAATTCTGCTTTGGATAGACTTTCAAAGTCAACCTCCATTCCTGCCAAGAAAAAACCTTTCAAGAAGTTTTTTTTCAAAAAAGGCAGATTCCATCCTGCTTCTGGCCAACAATCATCCACAGGTCGTTTTGCTGCTAAGCGTCAGCAACCTAAACAGGCCAGGCCTAAGACCACAGGGGCTGCTGCAACTCAGCAGACCCAGCCTTCTCAGGGCTTTTGACTTGATGCTAGAGAACTTAGCTTTTCTGGCTCTGGAACAACCAGAGCCTCTCACCATTCCAGGAAGGTTAGCTCATTTTGCTCCCAGATGGGAGCAAATTACAGCAGAGCAGTGGACCCTCTCTATCATAAGGGAGGGCTACAAACTTCATTTCTCAAACCTTCCTTCTCACACCATGGTGAGACATTTCAATTCTCCAACATCTCTCCTCGACCTTCTAGGTCAGGAGGTGGCTGCCCTTCTTGCCCAAGGGGCAATAGAAGAAGTACCTCTTCTTCAACAAGGGTCAGGGTTTTATTCCCCCTACTTTCTAATCCCAAAGAAAACAGGGGGCTACAGACCCATATTAGATCTCAGAGAATTGAACAAATTTCTATGCAAGGAGAAATTCAGGATGCTTTCTCTGGGCACTCTCCTTCCATACCTTCAGAGTCAGGATTGGCTTTGTTCTCTAGATCTCAAGGATGCGTACACACATGTCCTCATCCATCCATCTCACAGAAGGTTCCTCCGTTTTCTTTTCCAAGGAAAGCATTACCAATACAGGGTGCTTCCTTTCGGTCTGGCCTCTGCTCCAAGAGTGTTCACCAAATGCATGGCAGTAGTAGCTGCATTTCTACGCACTCTGGGAATATTTGTATTCCCATATCTGGACGACTGGCTCATCCGAGCTCCATCTCAGTCAGAGGCCCAGACTTCCCTAGACTGCACAAGGTGCATTCTGCACTATCTGGGACTTGTGGTAAACCTCCCAAAGTCCCAGCTCACCCCTACTCAGTCCCTAGAGTTCATAGGGGCCTGGCTAGATACTACCACTGCAAGGGCCTATCTTCCTCAGGCCCGTTGCCTACGCCTAGTGCAGTTAGCCTCCCAGATTCAGTCAAAGAGCCATTTAACTGCCCGGGAAATGCTACAATTGCTAGGCCACATGGCATCCACAGTGCATGTGGTACCCTATGCTCGCCTTCACATGAGAGCAGCTCAATGGACTTTGTCCACCCAGTGGACTCAAGCATCAGGGGCTCTGTCAGACAAAATAGCAACCTCCAGGCGCCTCTTTTGGTCTCTCCAGTGGTGGAGGTCCACCCAAAATCTGTTGCTGGGGTCCCCCTTCCAACAGTTGTTGCCCCAGGCAACCCTCGCAACAGATGCCTCCCAAACAGGTTGGGGAGCTCATCTGCAAGACCTCTCCACTCAGGGCACTTGGCCTCCACTGGAGACCTCTCTACATATCAACCACTTGGAGCTCCGAGCAGTTTTTCTAGCTCTCAAGGTCTTCCATACCCTGCTCAGCTACAAGACAGTCCTCATTCATATGGACAATCAGGTAGCCATGTTTTACATAAACAAGCAAGGAGGAACTGGCTCTCTGTCGCTTTGCAACAAAACTTTAAGATTGTGGGCCTTCGCCAGAGAGCATCAAATCCATCTCCTGGCCGTATACCTTCCAGGAATCCAAAACTCTTGGGCAGACAGACTCAGTCGAGTTCTGCTTCCACACGAATGGTCCCTGCACATGGACCAAGTACTCAGAATCTTCCAAGAGTGGGGAACCCCGGACATAGACCTCTTTGCAGGTCCGTGGAATGCCAAACTTCCCCGGTTCTGTTCCAGAATTCAGTGTCAGGGAGTTCAGGCCAAGGATGCCTTCCTCCTTCACTGGGGTCAAGACTTCCTGTATGCCTTTCCACCCATTCCCTTAATTCCCAAGACTCTGTTCAAGCTCCAGAGGGATCAAGGATCTATGATCCTCATAGCTCCACGCTGGCCACGCCAAGTGTGGTACCCTCTACTTCTGCATCTCTCTCAAGCTCCCTCCCTAGACTTGGGAGCTGCTCCAGACCTTCTGTCCCAGGAGGAGGGGACTTTGTGGCACCCAAACCCCAAGTCCCTTCACCTCAGAGCTTGGTTGCTGAAGGCCTAGACCTTCAAGGTTGGAATCTTTCTCAGCAGGTGAAGGATATCCTCCATGCTTCCAGAAAACCTTCTACTAGACGTTCCTATGCTTTTAAATGGAAAAGGTTTTCCATTTGGTTAACTGAGAAGGGTCTTGACCCTCTAGCACTACCCTTGAATTCCCTATTGGAATATCTCCTGCATCTCTCCAATGCAGGCCTTAAGACAAATTCAGTAAGGGTCCATTTGAGTGCTATTGCAGCATCCCTTAAGCCTATCAATGGACAGCCTGTTTCCTCTCATCCTCTTATTGCAAGATTCATGAGAGGCCTAACTTTAACTAAACCTCCCATTAGGCCTCCTCCGGTGGCATGGGACTTAAATCTGGTTCTTGGTCAGCTTATGAAGCCACCTTTTGAACCCTTAGCCTCCTTGAAATTTCTTTCCTGGAAGGTTATTTTCCTCATTGCACTCACCTCAGCTCGCCGCATCAGTGAACTGCAGGCCTTAGTGGCTAATCCACCTTATACAAGGTTCCATCATGATAAGGTAGTCCTTAGGACCAATCCACACCTTCACAGCCCATTACTGTTTGGACAAGGACTCCCGCCGGGATGCCTTGTTTGATCAGGCTGTTCTCAAACACCTGTTCCATTCTTAATCAACTCCTGCCCTCCTTCCCTGGATGGATACCTGAGATCCATAGGAGGAGATAGAGCCCTTCCCAGGGTCTCATAACCTTGGGGATCTCCCAGGCATCTCTAGCTAGGGAGTCCCCATATGTGAAGACTCATTCCTGCTTGTTCCTGGAGATAGCACAGTTACTTACCTGTAACAGGTGATCTCTGGGAACAGCAGGAATAAGTCTTCACAACCCACCCACCTCCCCTAGGAGTTGTATCTCTCTATCTATCTTTCCTTTCCTCTTTCTCTTTGTCTCAGCTTTAAAACTCGAACTGGGGAGAGGCGGTTAGGAAAGGCAGGAAGGCAGCGCGCAGGTGCTGTGGGATGCTCCCAAAAGCTTCCCTTTTTGGGAAGCTGGTGAGCGTTCCCGCGCAGGCTCCGTCGGTACCGACGTACCCCATATGTGAAGACTTATTCCTGCTGTTCCCAGAGATCACCTGTTACAGGTAAGTAACTGTGCTTTCTCTGCCTGTCTATTGTGGCTCATCCCTTTATCTTCTATTGTTGTGGTTCCATCCTTTCCCTCCTGCCTGCCCATGTTGTGATGCCCTCTCTTGCAGGGCTCCACAAAGAATCTCTTTGTGTGGAATGATATGAACGAGCCTTCGGTTTTCAATGGCCCAGAGGTGACAATGCACAAGGATGCAGTGCACATGGATGACTGGGAGCACCGGGACGTACACAACCTCTACGGACTCTACGTGGTGAGTTGCCCAGCCTTTCTGCTGCTTCCTTATTTGGATATGATTACATATGGGTTACATGAGCTCCATCTGCTTTGCTGTGTGTATTCTTTCCCCAGCAAAGAGCAACAGTTGAAGGTCAGCTCTTGAGATCAGGGGGTGAGGAGCGACCCTTTGTTCTGACCAGAGCCTTCTTCGCTGGTTCTCAGCGTTATGGTAAGGCAGATTTTAAAAACTTTCTTTGGATCTAGGAGTCATCCCCTAATTCAGCCCACCAAAGTTGAGCATGCAAGGGCAGGGGAAATAGAGGTTATCCTCCTCGAATTCTACTGTAGCTCCTTTAACATATCATTGGATGGCACTGGCAGGAGAACCGCATCCTTGCTAACTGCAGTTGAGGTGATCTCTTCTTGTTTCATCTCTTAACACAGTCTAAGCCTCCACAGTCTTACTTTCATTAATCCTCCCTCCCTACCTCCATTCCTATCATTCTCTGACTCTCTCTCAGTCCCCCACTAGCAGCTTCAGTCACCATCTTCCTACTTAACTAAGTTGGATTTCCAGTAACCAGCAGCTCTGCTTCTTTTGCCTGTGCTGTGCTACCTGGTTCACAGGCAAGGTACCTCTGTTCTGGTCTCACAGTGCAGACATCACTGCCTCTTTCCACTTCCCTTTAACCAAGCCACCTCAACTCCTCTTAGGTCAACACTGGCCTGAAGACTCCCAGCCCATGAGTTGGGCTGAAGGCTTGCTGTTCGGCCATTGGAGTGGAGGAGTGGCCTAGTGGTTGGGGCAAGGTACTTCAGGCCGGAAGGTCGGGGGTTCAAATCCCACTAGAGGACAGCAATCCTGGGCCGGAAGGACTGGGGTTTCTAGTCCCACAGGTGCTCCTTGTGGTCTTGGGTAAGCCACTTAACCCTCCATAGCCCATGTTCCCTGTAAAATAGTTATCTCCAAGTTATAATGCCCTGTTCAATGTAATTTCAGTTTGTTCAATGTAAACCGCACTGATGCAGAATAGCGCGGTATATAAGAGAATATAAATAAATAAAATAAATAAATAAATTCTGGCTTGCTGACTTCTTCTCTTTGGGCTGTACCATCTTGATAACATGCCTCTTCAGCCAGCACAAGCACACTGACATTGCTTCCCCTTCTGGAGTCCATGGAGGTATTAGAATTGTCTGTGAATGAGCACAGTGGATTTGGTGGGGAGCTGAGGGCTGCTGGGTACTGTAGACCTTGACTTTCTTCTTCTCCTTTTGTTGTTGTATGGATGGGTGATGATGATTCGGAGGGAAGAGTAAGAAGGCAGGGTCCTGCCATTCTTCACACTCTCTTTCCTGCAGGTGGTGTTTGTGTGATAGATGATGTTTATTCGGGGGAGGGGATGTTGGAGGGCAGGGTATTGCCATTCTTCTCTCCCATCAGGTGCAGTGTGGATCAGGATAGTGAGTGGCAAAGTGGTTATGCAAATCTTCACACATTTTTCTCCCTTCAGGTGCTGTTTGGACAGGGGATAATGCTGCTGAATGGGATCATTTAAAGATTTCAGTTCCAATGTGCTTGAGCCTGGGCCTGGCTGGAATCTCCTTCTGTGGGGGTGAGTGTGCAGCACTAGGAATGTAAGGTATGAGGGATGACTAAAGCAGATGCTGGGGAGAAGCGCTCCTCTTCCTGATCAGACCTAAACCCTTTCCTATGCTATCACCTCTGTCTCCGCATAGTGTGACCAAGTCTTTTCTCTAGCTTAGTCACGTTGTGCAGAACAGACTCTTGATTATATAGAAGTGCTGCTGCATCCCAATCTCAGGGATCCTCACTGTTCTCTTCCCCTTGCATTTTTCAGCTGATATTGGAGGATTCTTTAAGAACCCAAGCACAGAGCTGCTGGTGCGCTGGTACCAAATGGGGGCATACCAGCCCTTCTTCCGTGCCCATGCACACCTGGACACCATCCGCAGGGAACCCTGGCTCTTTGGAGAGGAGAATAAGCAGCTAATTCGTAGTGCTATTCGCCAGCGCTATGCACTGCTTCCTTATTGGTACACTCTCTTCTACCAGAGCTACCGCACTGGTGAGCCTGTCATGAGGTGAGATATGGGGGGGAGGAGACAAGGGGATGAAGGAAGAATGTACCTAGAGGGGAGGGAAGATCAGCAAGTTGATGGAGGGGGGCGCACTGCTACATGGGGAGAGGTGACTATGGATAGAGGGGGCATGGGCATATGGAGGAGAGAAGAAAGGACAAAAGGGAAGGGAAAGAGGGGGTAGGAGACCATAGATGAACAAGGGATTGGAACAGGTATCCATTGGTAGAAAAGAGGAGATAGGAAGGGGATGGGGCACAGTCACACATAAGGAAGAGAAGCTACCAGCTAGGGAAAGAAACATCATGTGAACCCACAGAAAGAAGAGTGTGAGGTGGGGTGGAAGTTTGTGATTTATGTCATGTAATTACATACAAGTTCAATGTTCACAAAAGAAAATTCTGGAGAAGGACAACACATGATTGAAAAAGGTACTCATGGGAACAGAATAACTACCATACCGTTCACAGAAGGTGTTTACGAGGTGTGTTCAAAAAGTATCAAGACTTGTTGTGTAACTATATAACAATACATCGCACCACGATGCAATTAGGCCTGCAGTGACCTAGTTATGTGCTCTGCATGTGTAGAATGTAGCATGGCTGCAGCACACTTGTACTTTTCTTAATCACGTGATGTTTGGTGTCGTGAAAAAATTGAACAGCAAATTTGCATTAAGTGTATAGCGATGAATGCATGAGTCGTGCTCGAGTTTGATACAATCGTTTCCAAGAAGGCTGCTAAAGTGTTGAGACAAAGGTTCTTGAAAGCCATCCACGAGCAGGAATGAAGACAAAGATGAAGCAGTGCATGCTGTAATACGCTCAAATTATTGATTGACTATCAGGGAACTTGCTGAGGACATGGACATGAGTTTTGGGTCAGTACAGTCCATTCTTACTGTCAATTTAGGGATAAGACGTGTGTCTGCAAAATTTGTGCCTGTCCCCTGATCAAAAAGAAGATTGATTATCTGCAGCCAGGAAGTTGTTGGAATGCATTGAAAATGACTCTGATTTCATCAAAAAGATTAATCTCTAGGAACAAGCAGGAATGAGTCTTCACATATGGGTATGTCGGTACCGACGGAGTCTGCGCGGGAACGCTCCCCAGCGTCCAATCAGAACGCTTTTGGAAGCATCCCAACATGCCTGCGTGCTGCCTTCCCGCTTTTCCCAACTGCCTCTCCTCAGTTTTCATTTTTCCGCGGAGCTGACAGTTTTCTTGTGGTCGCGGCTGCCTTCCCCGACGCCACCGGTACCGCCGGTGTTTCTTTTCTTTTTTTTCTTCAATTTATTCCTGTTTGGGAATAACTTTTTCCCTCTTAGTGCCTGACGGGGTTTTCCCTTCCTTCTAGGCCTACCCCTTTTTCCTCATGGAAATGCCAGCCACTATTCCTAAGAAATATTCAAACTGTGGCGGTAAAAAACTTATTTTAGACACTCATAACTGGTGTCTATCCTGCTTGGGTCCTGACCACTTTCCTCTGGAGTGTCCCTCCTGCAATAGTATTGTGGGAAGAAGTCTTCAGCATCGAGTTCCCCTCGATACGCGGTCCCCATCCAACTTCAGGGCACTGACCACCTCTTCTTCTACACGGGATCAGGTAACCCAAAAACAGTCTGTTAAGACTAGCCAGTCCTCGAGTGGTAGATCTCATGCACAGCATAGAGATGCCTCTGGCCTTGCCCTCGAGAACACACTGGCTTTAAAACCCCGGTGGGAGTCTTCGGCCTCCAAAGCCTGTGTGGGGTTACAGGTTGTTCCTGAGGTTCACCCCTCACAGAACATACCTGAGCCATGCTCGGTGGTGGCATCTGCTTCGAGCGGTACCGATACCCCGGCATTGGCAATGGTGTTGGATGAAACATTCCTCACCAAGGATCGTAGTCTGGCGTCCTCGGTACCTACGGGGCAGTTGGATACACTGCAGACCAACCTTCCAGTATCGGTATCGATCCCGGTACCGGTACTAGTACCGATGTCGGTACCCTCCAGATGTGCATCGATAGACTTGCTTCCTTCGATGCCGAGTCTGGAATCGATCTCCAGTCTGGAGGACTGGGTACCGACTCGCCTTGGCACCGACACCAGACGGTACCGAAGGCACGGTTCCGATGGTCCATGTTCGGCATCAACGGTTCTTTCGATACCGTTAGAGCCGTTACCGGCTGGCCTTCTTCCACCGGTATTGGATACGGTACCGGTATCCTTTTTACCATCGTTGTCGGTACCTTCCATGCTTCTTTCATCAGGCTCGCTTCCCTCGATACCGATTCTGGAATCGATTCCTGGCATGGACGATATGCGACCGACTATTGCTGGTCCTGACCTCCTACGGTACCGGCAACCATCCTCTAAGGATTCCATTCTCCACCATTCAGGATCTTATATTCCTATAAAGTTGGATAGATCCCTGGGTGCCAATGCTAGTTCTTCAACAGATCTAACCTGTTCTCCTCTTCCAAGGGGATTTCCCTCTGGGGATTTTTCTTTTCAAGCTTTTCTGCTGGATATGTCAAAATCACTTGCCATTTCTATACCTGGACAGGATCCTACACAAGGGAATACAGAATCCCTGTATATTCCTGGGACTGCAAAAGAGAACATCATGCTTCCTTTGCATCAATCCTTGCAGGATCTCCTTTTACGAATGTGGGAAGCTCCTTTAACGGTACTCCCACCTTCTAGGGCAACTGATCTTCTATATCAGGTGCCCCCCTCTCCAAGTTTTCAAAGGACTCAACTTCCTCATCATTCCATTGTTGTAGAATCAGCAATGAGGCGTATTAAGAGTACTAAAAAAACACTCTTCTTATCCGCCAGGTCGTGAGTCTAAGACTTTGGATGACTTTGGACGCCAAACCTTCCAGGCATCCATGCTTTCAGCAAGAATTCTCTCATATATTTTCTATATGGGATTATCTCTTGAAGAGGTCACAAAGAAACTACTGTTTTTGACTCCTTTTCTTCAAGAGCCCAAAAGAGCAGACTATTCCTCACTGGTTAGTCATGCTCAAAATATCTCTAGGTTCCTTACTCGTGCTTCCCTAGACTCCTTTGAGTCTGTTAGCAGAACTTCTGCTATAGCTGTAGGGGCACAACGTAAAGCCTGGCTCCAAGTTTCAGACTCGGACAAATGGGCACAAGAAAGACTGGGAAATACTCCTTGCACTGGAGAAAATCTCTTTAACAAAGAGTCTTTACTCCAAGTTGCTCAGTTAACCACTGACATTCCTGTTTCCAGAGGCTGTTCTACGCCTTCCTCTTTCCCAGTTGGTAGGAAATGTCCTACCAAACTGTCTTCCCCCAGGGGGAAAAAGTTTTATCTATCTCCTGCCCATCATACAGATGTTCCCAAACAAGGGAAGCTTCGCCCTGGTCTAAAGAAACCACAACCTCAATAGGTTCAGCAAACCCAGCAGGCGCAGGGTTTCAGATAGATCATCATTACCTCTTCTGGTTGCTGGTTACAGTTGCAGTCTGCTTCTTTTCACTTGAAGCATCTGCACTAATTTCTTCCTAACTTTTCCTGGATCTCTCTTCACGAGACATCTTTTTCTTTACTCTAAGAGTCTTTGTGATGGTCATGCTCATAGTTAAACAGGTTTCTCTTCCTCTTCTGGGAAAAGAGAAATGACAACTATCAATAAGACAGTTTTCCCTGTACTAGCATGTATCGTCTTACCTTTCAGAGACTTACTGCATAGTTGGTCTCCTTCAACTCTGTCTTACCTCCCTCTTACCACAACATTCGGGTTGTAAGAGTGGCTCTATTATACTGGTAAGCCCCTATGGTCCTCTACCTATTCCACAGGGGGATTCTCCCTTCCAGAGTTATCTCCCCCTTTTATTACCTTAGGGCAGCTCATCAGACAATAGGAGGTCTTACCACTCCTATTATGTCTGTTGTTTCTTTTTCCCAATCTAAAAAAAAAAAAGAGGTGGAAAATAATTTTTTTTCCGCTGCCCTGGTAATTGCTGCAGATGCAGAAAATTCCTAGTGGTTAAGCCACTGGTTCTGTTCACCACACAACCAGGGTTTCTCCTCCACTAGCGATCCTTCTAGCCTCAGTGCTAAACCCCAAACAGGTTATCAACCTTGTTTGGAAACCCTATTATCACAGACTGGTTGGTTAACTTCTATTCTTCGCCCCCTTGTCCTTGGCAGAATGGTTTAAGTTACCCACTGGCCTTAAACAGCCAGTTTTTTCTTTTAACCAACCTGCAGTATGCTCTCTGCAACTCTACAGAGTAGCTTTGCACTATGGGCCCTTGCTAGAGAGCATTAGTATCTTGCCTAGCAGATAACCCTCGATGGTTAGGAGGGTTTCCCCCGACTGGTAGGTGTTCCCTACCCTTACCATCTCATCTAAAATCTCTTTTGAGACATAAGACACAGGCCTTTCATCACGTGAAAACCTAAAGAATGGCCAATTCCCTGGTTTGGCCTATATCTCCCTTGGACTTCTCACCAGAGATAGTTTTCTTTCAGTGGCAGCTCAAGGACGCCTGATACCCATCTTGCCCTTATAGGCGGGTCACTATGGTATCTTATTCCACTGGCGCCCTCTATCCATTCACCATACTGCAGTTCTGGAGAGATCTGGACTTGCTGCCTGCAGACTGAAGTTATCCTCTGCATTTTTCACGTAGGCCATCCTGGTTATTCAAGAGCTCGAATTCTAAAAGGAATCTAGACTCCTTCTTGTCAGGGAGACCATTCCTCTGACTCTGTCAGTCATAACCAGGGAAAGAAGATTCTCTATGCATCTATTCAAGCAGGTATCACCCTTCTTGCTATTAGATGAATCTTTCTCTCTCCCCATATCCTAGGGGGATCTAGTTATATAGGCATCTCTCCATCCACATACCTGGAGACATTTGTCTATATGCCTACAGATTTATATATATATATTTATATAAATATATCTGTATCTATCTGTGTCTCTTCTGCCCATGTATCTCTCTCTCTCTCTCTCTCTCTCTCGATATATAGATATATACCCTATATGTCTATATATATACCCTATATGTGTGTATATATATATATATATCTGTTGAGATATATCTTTTAGGTAGATATGTATCCACATACTTATCTATCTGTCTGTTTAGGTTCAGATATCCATATATTCCTATATGACCCTGACAGATGGGCACTACCCCTGTCCATGCTGTGCCAGCATGCTTAGGGTTCTACACATACAACCACTCCCTGTGGTAATTAACACATTTTTTCTTACCATAACCTTTCAGGTTTGGTACCTCTGAAGCTCTCCATGTACCCTTTTCTTTCCTAATTGACCCCACTTAGGAAAGACATTGCGGAACTTCAGTTAATCTAAAGCTTAACGCTTCCTAAGTCTGTCCTTACTTTCTCATCAGATACAGGGGTCTCCATACCCTTTTTCTCCTACATGGAATAATTCCACTGCCAGTCCAGATGGGTCAGACTCATTTTCCTTTTGGTCCTAGGATTGTTCTGTTCTTGGGCCAAAGAAGCTAAGCTTTGTCTAATAGTACCTTCTGCATTTTCTGCTGAAGCCCTACCTCTTTATAATACCCCAGTTTCCCCTGGGGCTATTTCTCACCCTGAAGGGTTCTGGCCTCCACTTGTTTTTTTTTTTCTACAGTTATTACCTCTACTTCTCAGTGAGGTACTCCTTGAGGATCTTCTATTGGCTCTTCTAACAGATCCATATGAACCTCAATAGACTTTTACAATACCTCCAAGGGAGGTCCATATTAGAATATTGCATTCATCATTTTACTACTAAATGTCATCTATACAGGTCCTTCCTCCCTAGAAGACCTGTTCTAGTCCAGCTGTTTCCACAGCACCTTTTCTATAACTCAATTCCTACCCTCCATCCCCAAGATGCCTGAGGTTCGGAGGAGTAGCATGGCTCTTTTTAGATTTGCTACATGCTTGGACTCCCTCTGGACATCTCAGCTGGGGGAGTCCCCATATGTGAAGACCCATTCCTGCTTGTTCCTGGAGATAGCACAGTTACTTACCTGTAACAGGTGATCTCTGGGAACAGCAGGAATTTATTTTATTTATTTAACATTTTTTATATACCGCACTATTCATCATCAGTGCGGTTTACATTGAACAACAATATACCTGCCAATACATGACTGATCTAGGTTTACATATAACAGGGAAGATAAACTGGGTGTGAACGGGGGATAACTATCTACATAATTATACATAATTATATATACATTGAATAGGTTACATCAAGATTCGATATTTGACAAGAATACAGTGTTTTCACATTTTGATCCTTTGTTCTGGATTGCTGTTATGTGTAGGAGTTATCTGAGTGGGCGAGAGCCAGTTCTATTGTGTGTACGGTAGCCTGAAGTGCAAAGTGAATAAATAGTGCTTGATGGACTTTCTAAATTGGGTGATATCCCTGATTGATCTGATGTTTGGAGGTAGATTGTTCCAGCACTTGGGAGCATAGGACACAAAAGCTCTGTTAGTAGTTTGTTGTGTCCATTTTGTGGAGATACTAGGAGTAACTAGTGTGTTTTCTGCTACTAGTCTCCTGGGTCTGTTGTTTGGTGTCAGGGTGATGAGATTTGAGATCGATGCAGGAGATAATTTATTAATAGCCTTGAATGTGATGAGGAGGGTTTTGTATGTTATTCTGCAGTTTATCGGAAGCCAGTGCAGATCGATCATTCTCCAGGACCAAGCAGGAAGTCAGTCCTCACTTATGGGTGACGTCGGCGCCGACGGAGCCCTCGCGGAGCAATATTCCCAGCTTTCAAAGAAAGCCTTTGTGAATTGCAGCGCGCATGCGCGGTCGTCTTCCCGCCCGAAGGGGCCAGCTTAGCCAGTCTTTTTTTTCCGCGGAGCCCTGCAGACGTCCCCGTCTTGTCCCCGCGAAAAAGTTGATTTTCCTCTTATTTTATACTTTTTTCTTTCGGTTCGACGCCGATCGTTTTCCCGCCCGGACTCGCGACGCCGGTCTCGAGTCCTCTAACGTTTTTTCGGTTTTTCTGACTTAGTCAGCTTTCGTTTTCGTTTTCCCTGGCAGCCCGGTCCTTTGACCTCGCAGGGGCCCTTTTTCCCCCGATGGCTGCCAGTGGCTTTAAGCGGTGTGGTCGGTGTGACCGAAATATGTCACTAACCGACACACACGACTTTTGCCTCCGCTGCTTGGGCCCGGATCATGAGGAACTGATCTGTGGGCCCTGCAGCAAACTGTCCTCGAAGGCGTTGAGAAGTCGGCGGCATCAGCGCGAGAGAATCTTCGCTGACCCCAGCCGCACCCGGACCTCGTCGGAGGCCTCCGTGTCAAAGGGCTCCAGCTCGGACCGTCGCCGGAGCTCCTCCGACCGGGGTTCTCCCTCCGGGGACCATCGTCGGAAGGAAAAAACCCGCGAGGGCGGCGTCGGTGGACGCTCCTGGCTCCGCGAGGGCCAGGTCGCATAGCCCCGACAGCCGCCCCGGGTCCTTGGAGAAGGAACACCTCCCGAAGCGACCTCGCCTGGAGTCGGAGATGCCTGCCCGGGTAAGTCCTGTAGTCCTTCTGGACTCGCCTCCGCGACAGCCGACGTCGGGCCCGACGCCGTCGGGGCCCGAGTCGGGGGCTGCTGGGTCACCTGAGCTCGGACTCAGGTTGACGGCCTTGGAGAGCAGACTGTCTGCCTTCATGGACCAGCAGCGGGCACTGCTCGCTGGCTTCGCTGGCGTCGCTGCCCCGACCGCCGGGACGTCGACGTCCAAGTCGACCCCGGAGACCGAGCCGATCCTCGAGTCGATGAGAACTCGAGTCGATCCTCGGTCGAGGTCGCCCTCGGCCTCCCGTTCGGGACCGAGGTCGCCGACGCCAACTCCCTCGGCGTCGGGGCGGCTGGCGCCGCACCCTGCCCGGGCCGACCCCACCGAGTCCTCGTCGGAGTCGGTCTGGGAGTCTGAGGAGGAAGAGTCACCTGATTCTTTCCGGACTCGGTGTGTCCCATCGGACTCTCCGGAGTCCGAGCCTCGGAAGCAGTCCCCCCGGAGGATGCCCGGTTCTCGGACTTCGTTAGGGATATGGCCAAGGCTTTGGCCTTCCCTGCGGATCCCGAGGAGGAGCCTCGGGCCGAAGAGCTTGACGCCCTCCAGTATGACTCTCCCGCGAGGGAACACTTTACTGTGCCGGTTCCTCCTATGCTGGAACGACTACTCTTCCGCATGTGGGAGAGTCCGGCCTCCTCGCCGGTCCTGAGCAAGCGGGTCGATTCTATCTATCGAGTCCGCAAGAGCCCTGGCTTTCAAAAGGCACAGTTGCCACACCATTCCATGGTAGTGGAATCGGCCATGCATCGTCTTAAGAGCCAGAAGATGCACTCCTCGGTGCCTCCTGGAAGGGAGGCCCGTAACCTGGATGGCCTTGGCAAGAAGTGCTTCCAGGGCTCTATGCTCGCCTGTCGTGTCCAGACTTACCAGCTATACATGGGCATGTATCTCAGGGATCTGGCTAAAGAGCTAACCGGATTCTCCGCTGGTCTCTCCGAGGAGCCCTTGCGGAGGTTCCTAGCCTTGTCCACGGGTATTCGGGAATGCTCAAAGTTCATGTCCCGAGCAGCCTATGATGGCTTTGAAGCCTCGGCTCGAGTAGCCGCAGCCGGCATCGGTGCCCGCCGACAGGCTTGGCTTCAGTCGTCCGACCTTGAGCCCTGGGTACAGGACAAGTTGGTCGATGTCCCCTGCCGAGGCGAAAACCTCTTTGGCAAGCCCATGGCGGAAAAGGCTGCACAAATTGAGACTGAGACTCTCACCAGGACCAGGCTTTCTAGGAAGACCTCCGCCCCTTCCCAGAAAAAGAAGGGCTCGGGAAAAAAGTCCTTTTACCCGAGGAAGGCAGCTGCCTACAAACAATACCCCCATTATCAGGCCCCTGCAGCTCCCCAACAGGGCCAGCAGGCCAAGGGACGGGGTAACGGGTCCCGTAGGCAGCAAGCCCCCAAGCCTGCACCACCAGCCCCTGCTCAGCAGGGTGGGGGTTTTTGACTCGCTCAGCATAGCCTCTCCCCCCCCACTGGTTCCCCCCAGCACCGGAGGCCAGCTGGTTCACTTCGCCCACAGGTGGTCCAGCATCACCGCAGATGCCTGGGTGCTTCAGGTCGTGCGAGAGGGCTACCTTCTCCACTTCCATCAGGTCCCTCCCTCCTATTTTCCGGGAGAGCCTCCGCGCCCCCCTCTGCACAGGGAGTTGCTCCTTCAGGAGTTAGCAGGTCTTCTGCAGGATCAGGCGGTGGAACCGGTGCCACACCACCTGAGAGGTCAGGGCTTCTATTCAAGGTATTTTCTGATACCAAAGAGAACAGGAGGCCTCCGACCCATCCTGGACTTGCGCAACCTCAACAAGTTCCTTGTGCGGGAGAAGTTCAAAATGCTTACCCTTGGAATCCTTCTGCCCTACCTCCAGCAGGGAGATTGGCTATGCTCCTTGGATCTAAAGGATGCCTACACGCACATCCTCATCCACCCAAGCCACCGCCAATACCTAAGGTTTGTGGTGGCAGGAAATCATTACCAGTACAGAGTACTGCCCTTTGGCCTGTCCTCCGCACCGCGAGTCTTCACAAAATGTCTCGCGGTCGTGGCGGCCCATCTCCGGCTTCACGGCCTCTATGTCTTTCCGTACCTCGACGATTGGCTCATCAGAGCAGCGTCTGCTCAGGAGGTCACCAACGCCACGTGCCGCACGGTGACTCTCCTGCAGCACTTGGGCTTTGTCATAAACTTCGCAAAGTCCACTTTGCTCCCCTCACAGGATCTCGAGTTCATCGGCGCAAGGCTGCACACTCCTCAGGCGCGAGCGTACCTACCGCTCGACAGGGCTCAGCGGCTCATGGACCTAGCCGACCGCTTTCGCAGCCAGCCCCTGGTCTCCGCCAGGCGCTTCCTGAGACTGCTCGGCCATATGGCTTCCACCGTCCATGTGACCCCCAATGCCCGCCTGAATATGCGGTCTGCTCAATGGTGTCTCCGCCGACAGTGGCGACAAGCCACAGGCGGCCTAGCAGACCTAGTGCGCGTCTCCGAGCCGCTGGTCTCGTCTATCCGGTGGTGGCTCCGGCAGCCGAACCTGATATTAGGAATGCCTTTCCAGTCACCTCAGCCGACCCGGGTGCTGACCACCGATGCATCCCTCCTGGGCTGGGGAGCACATTGCCAAGAGGCACGTACTCAGGGCCTCTGGACCAAGTGGGAGTCTGCTCAGCAGATCAACTTCCTGGAGCTCAGGGCGATCCGCCTAGCTCTCAAGGCCTTCTCCCACCTGACCTCCCAACAGTCCGTCCTTGTCCAGACGGACAATCAAGTTGCCATGTTCTACGTGAACAAGCAGGGGGGCACGGGCTCCTTCCTCCTCTGCCGGGAGGCACAGAAGCTCTGCTCTTGGGCCGTCAGTCACGGCATTCTCCTCAAGGCAGTTTATCTCCCGGGCCAAGAAAATTGCCTGGCGGACAAACTCAGCAGGGTCCTCCAGCCGCACGAGTGGCGTCTGGATCCCTTGATCGTTCAGAAGCTCTTCCTCAGGTGGGGTCTCCCCATGGTGGATCTCTTTGCCAGTCCTCACAACCGGCAGCTTCCTCGCTTCTGCTCTCGTCAGCCACACCCCCTTCGGGTTTCGGCGGACGCCTTTCTGATCTCATGGTCGGGGAGCCTTCTGTACGCTTTCCCTCCCATCCCGTTAGTCTCTCGGACTCTTTTCAAGGTTCTCCGAGGACAAAGCCTTCATGATCCTGGTGGCCCCTCGCTGGCCCAGGCAGCCGTGGTTTCCGCTCCTGCTGCAACTGGCGGTGGAGGATCCAATCCCTCTGGGGGTACAACCGGATCTCCTCACTCAGGATCAGGGGTCCCTACTGCACCCCAACCTCAGGTCTCTCAACCTCATGGCCTGGCTGCTGAAAGGGTAGTCCTTGCTCCTCTTCTCTTGCCGACGGAGGTGGAGGAGGTCGTCTTGGCTTCGCGACGGCCTTCTACCCGCAAATGCT
This sequence comes from Ichthyophis bannanicus, assembly GCA_033557465.1. Classification (NCBI taxonomy): domain Eukaryota; kingdom Metazoa; phylum Chordata; class Amphibia; order Gymnophiona; family Ichthyophiidae; genus Ichthyophis; species Ichthyophis bannanicus. Next base: position 205,554,751 of record CM066039.1, on the reverse strand, counting down.
ACGCCCTTAAATGGCGTCGCTTTGCAATCTGGTGTTCCCAACAGTCTCAGGATCCCTTCTCCTGCCCGGTGTCGGTGATCTTACAGTACTTGCTACACCTCTCTAATCTGGGACTTAAGTCCAACTCCGTCAAAGTTCACCTCAGTGCTCTTTCAGCACATCATGTGCCGGTGGACGGCAGACCTCTCTCCAACGACCCTCTCGTTGCGAGGTTTCTCCGAGGTCTCCTTCTACTTAAACCACCTCTGCGCCCGCCAGCACCTGACTGGGACCTGAATGTGGTTTTACAGCGGATCACCTGTCCGCCTTTTGAACCTATGGCTACCTGTTCCCTCCGTTTTCTGTCTTGGAAAACACTGTTCTTGATAGCCCTCACTTCCGCTAGGCGCGTAAGTGAATTGCAGGCCCTCGTGTCTGATCCCCCTACACTCGGTTCTACAAGAATAGGGTAGTCCTACGGACTCACCCAAAGTTTCTGCCTAAAGTGGTCTCCCCTTTTCACATGAATCAGGAGGTGGTACTTCCAACCTTCTTTCCCAGACCACACTCCAGCCGAGCTGAGACGGTCCTCCATACCCTGGACTGTAGAAGGGCATTGAACTTCTACCTTGACCGTACGCGGGAGCACCGTAAAGCTGCTCAGCTTTTTGTGTCTTTTGACCCCAATAAATTGGGACTCCCGGTCTCCAAGCGTACTCTGTCCATCTGGGTTGCGGACTGTATCTCTTGGGCTTATGGGGCAGCCGGACTCGCCTTAGAAAGTTGGGTCACGGCTCATTGCGTTCGGGCAAAGGCCACGTCAGTGGCTTACCTCCGCTCTGTTCCGCTGGCAGACATCTGCCGGGCCGCTACTTGGTCTTCGAGCCAGACTTTTGCGGTCCATTACTGTCTCGAGAGGGAGTCCCGTAGGGACAGTGCTTTCGGACAGGCAGTCCTCCGTAATCTCTTTGAGGTCTGAGCAACTCCTACCCTCCCTCCCGGATGTGGGCTACCGGTGGGTGATAATTCAGCGAAGATTCTATCCTTCTGTGCTGCTGAGCTAGAGGGAGCTCATTTTTGTGCTTAGGGTCTCCGGTAGCCTTGAGCTTGGGAGTCCCATAAGTGAGGACTGACTTCCTGCTTGGTCCTGGAGAAAGCGTAGTTACTCACCTGTAACAGGTGTTCTCCAGGAGCAGCAGGAATCAGTCCTCACTACCCTCCCTCCTCCCCTTGGAGTTGCAATCGTCTGCTTATGTTCTTTTTGCAAATTTTTATGCTGTCTTTTTTAGCTATGTCATCTGACTGGCTAAGATGGCACCTTCGGGCGGGAAGACGACCGCGCATGCGCGCTGCAATTCCCAAAGGCTTTCTTTGAAAGCTGGGGAAAATTGCTCCGCGAGGGCTCCGTCGGCGCCGACGTCACCCATAAGTGAGGACTGATTCCTGCTGCTCCTGGAGAACACCTGTTACAGGTGAGTAACTACGCTGTATTGGTGTTATATGATCTCTTATAGAAGCTCCAGATAAGATGCGGGCTGCCGCGTTCATCGCCAGTTGAAGTGGATTTAGTGTATTCTTGGGGAGGCCATGAAGGATGATATTCGCATAGTCAAAATGTGGTGTGATTATTGCTTGGAAGACTGTACGGAAGTCCTTTGTCTCCATCATTGGTTTCAGGTGTCGCAGTTTTTAGCTTGTAGTAAATTGACCTTACTGTGTTCTTTATGTGCTCTTTAAGATTGAGTTTTTGGTCGAGTATCACACCGAGGTACTTTATGGAGGCCTTGATTGGGAATTCTGCATCTCTTACTATGAGGGTGGTTGGTGGAGAAAATTGCTTGTTTCTTGTGGCTATGAGTACTTCGGTTTTCTTGAAGTTTATTCTCATGTTCTGATTGAGAAGCCAGTCGGTTATTGTGTTGAAACAGTTGATTAATGGAGAGTAGTCAGGGTTTGATATTGATCGGTGTGAATATTAGCACGTCATCCGCGTATAGTAGGCAGGATATACCGAAGTCTCTGGTGATTTGGCAGATTGGTTGCATGTATGTATTAAAAAGCAACGCAGATAGAGATGAGCCTTGAGGTACTCCCTGTTTCTGTTTGAAGGGTTCAGATGTAATGTTGCCTGTACGGACCTGTTGCCAGCGCTCATCTAAGTAAGATTTGCACCAGTTCCAGGCTTGGTTACGGATGCCTTTTTCATGAAGTCTAGCTAGCATAATCTTATGGTCGACTGAGTCGAATGCCGCTGATATGTCCAGAAAAATCATTGCAATGGCCATGTGAATGTTGTCAATCCCACAAATGAGTTTAAGTAGTGAAGTCATGAGTGTTTCTGTTCCGTGAGCTTCTCGGAATCCATGTTGGCATGGGTCTAACGGGGCTGCTGTGTCAATGTGGTGTTGGATCTGCCTCTGAGTTTCCTTTTCAAGTATCTTGGCTAGATAGGGAATGCTGGAGATTGGGCGGTAGGACTCTTCCTTCGTTGGGTCCATTAGGTTGTTTTTTAGCAGAGGGCGAATTGATGTTTGTTTAAGGGCGGTAGGGAAGATCCCAGTTAGATAGGAGATATTTGCGATCTTAGCTATGTAAGGGCTAAGCTCGGCACGTAAGGTTTTGATCCAGTGTGCTGGACATGGGTCATTTGGTGCTGTGGTGGTGGTTATGGTAGCGATAATTTCTTCGATGGTTTTTCTTGATGGTGGTGAGAATTTATCGAGTGATGCTTGAGCTTGCGGGAGTTGGATTAGTATTTGTGATGGCGTTGTGTTCGCCTTGACCATTTTGGCTTGGATGAAATTAGCATATAGCTGTGGTTGTACAGATTCTTGATGAGGTGGCGATGGATCTTTGGTTAATGTTTTTACTAAATTGAAGAGATCGCGTGGTCTGTTTATTGTTTTGCTGAGAAGGTTGGAGTGGAATTCTTTCCTTGTAGTCCAAGTTAGTTTGCGGTGCTTTTTGAGGTGGGTGAGATACTCTTCTTGATCCTGGCTGTTGTGGGTGTGTCTCCATTTTCTTTCTAACTTCCTTAATTGGAGTAGAGATGTACGTAGTTCTGGAGAGAACCAAGGGGCATCCTGCTTTTTATTGGAGCGATTCCTGGATGGGAGCTTCTTGTTCATGCTTGGTTGATGGGCATATTGATAGAGAGTGTCGTTCCAGTTAGAGATCAGATTGTTTTGATTGTCCGTTTGCTTGGATAGTTTTTGTATCGCTTGTTTAGTGATGTTCTCTATGTCCATCGGCTTAAATCACCTTTCGATTGTTTTTGAGGAGACTGGCTGGGCGAGTGTCTTCACAACCTACCCACCTCCCTAGGAGTTGTTTGTCTCTATCTCTATCTTTCCCTTTCTTGCTCTCTCTCTCTTTGCCTCAGCTTTAAAACTTAACTGAGGAGAGGCAGTTGGGGAAGGCAGCACGCAGGCGTGTTGGGATGCTTCCAAAAGCGTTCTGATTGGACGCTGGGGAGCATTCCCGCGCAGACTCCATCGGTACCGACGTACCCATATGTGGAGACTTATTCCTGCTGTTCCCAGAGATCACCTGTTACAGGTAAGTAACTGTGCTTTCTCCAGGAAACACGCAGGAAGTCAGTCCTCACATATGGGTAATGTCGGTGCTAACGGAACCCCCACAGAAGCAGCTCCCCAGCTTTCAAAGAAAGCCTTTGGGAGATGCCACCACGGATGTGTGGTCTTCTTCCCATCCAATGGTGCCATCTTACTCAGTCTCCCTTTTTCCGCCTAGACCTACAGACGTCCATCTTCTTTTCCCGGAAAAAGCTGATTTTCTTGTGCATTAAAGTGCTTTTCCTTCTCCAGTTAGCACTGGTTCCTTTTCCTTCCTTTGAGCCCCGTTGCCTCGGCTTAGAGTCTCAGAACCGTTTTAGTTTTTTCTCAGTGTGGTTTCGCATCTTTTCTAAGTACTACTGGCCGTGTCGAGGGTCTTTGACCTCACAGGGGTCTTTTTGTCTCAATGGCTAGTGGGTTCAAAAACTGTGATTGGTGCGTAAAGAACATGTCCCTAACCGATACATACGACTGCTGTCTCCGGTGTCTTAAGTGCCGACCGTGACCCAGAGGTTTGCGCTCTCTGCAAAAATATGTCCACCAAGGCCATCCAAAGTCGTCAGCAGAAGCAAGATGACATTTTCCACAGGTCAGATTCTGCCCCTGTGTCCCCGGTAGCCTCCCACTCTAAGGTCCTTCATAGATTCTCAAAGTCACGTAAAGCCCCTGCGGTGCCCGATCGGGTCCATGTACACTCCGACAAGGGTTCCCTGGAGCAGGAGCACAAGAAGAAGAAATCCTCAAGGACCTCATTCCTGGGAATCGGACATACATGGCAAGTCCCGTGCCAGGTCCTACAGTCCCTGGAGGGTATTGGAGGAGTCGGAGTGGGAGCGTCCAGTGAAGGTGAAGAACAGACTCCAGCGTCTCCGGTAAAGGATCACACTGCAGAGGCTTGCCTCATTGAAGACTCCCTTTCCTCACCGATGCCAGACCTGGTCACCCCGGTGTCTGTGTCGAAGGCAGCAGCTCCTGAGTGGGAAGCCAAGATGATGGCATTAGAATACAGTGTCACTGCCTTCCTTGCCTCGCAGCAAGCGTCTATGCCCGGCTCCGCCGGTGCTCGAGCAGAGACCTTAGGGACCTTGATATCAAGGACTCCCCCGGCTGCCGAAATGATCCTTGAGAGCCCCAAGCCTTGAGCCAATCCTTGGCAAGGGTCTAGATACCACTCCTGGTCCTTGGGAAAGAGATCCTCCCCGGCAAGCACTTGTGGCTCTAGCCAAGCAGCCGTCGTGGGTCACTGAAGACCTGATCCAAACCCGATGCCTCAGGAGCTGTTTGGCCTTGAGTCCTTGTCAGACTACTCGTACTGGGAGTCTGAGGACGAGGCTTCCCCGGAGACACGTAAGCACCGTGATCTCCCCTCAATCCGTCTCCCCCTGCATCATGACGCCGGTCCCCTCTCGCGAGGACACATCGTTCCTAGAGTTTGTCTGGGACATGGCGAAGGCCTTGTCTCTCACCATGGAGGACTCTCGCACGGAGAAGCTCGAAATCTCCAATATGAGGCTCCACCGAAGGAGGCCCTGACAGTCCCTGTCCCTGGGTGGCGACTCCTTCAGATGTGGGAGACACCGGTGTCGGTGCCAATAGTTAGCCGATGCCTTGACATGTACCGGGTCTAACGGGGCTCCGGCTTTTGGAAGATGGTGGTGGAGTCAACCATACACCGGCAGAAAAGTCCACTGTTCCATGCCCTGAACAGGGAGCCCTGCACTCTTGACACCCTTGGATGCAAATGCTACCAGGGCTTGATACTGGGTTGCCGAATACAAGCCTATTAGCTGTATTTCAGCATGTATCTCCAAGACCTAGCAAAAGAACTTGCAGGTTTCTCAATGGGTCTCAGCGGAGATCACCTCCAGTGCTTCCAAACCCTCACAAAGTGCTTTGGGGAGTGCTCGAAGTTACATGTCTCGAGCCGCCTACGACAGCTTTGAGTCTAACGCGAAGATGGCCACTGCAGGCATCGGTGCCCGACATCAGGCGTGGCTCCAGGCATCTGATCTCATGCAGTGGGTCCAGGAGGAACTCCTCAACATCCCCTGCTTCAATGAAAACCTCTTTGGCAAACCGATGGAGCAGGGTCCTCCAACCGCACAATCCATGTGGTTCCCAAGGCCTGCCTTCACATGCGGGCAGCTCAGTGGTGTCTCCGCTCACAGTGGACACAAGCCACAGGCAGGCTCCAGGACAGGGTCTCGGTGTCCCGTCAACTAGCAGAGTCGCTCGACTGGTGGCAGGGACACAGCACCTTCAATAGGGCATGCCCTTTCAGCCCCCCAAATCTCAGAGGGTCCTCACCACAGACGTGTCCCTACTGGGCTGGGGTGTCCACTGCAAGGAACTGCGCATGCAGGGCAACTGGTCCCTAGCGGAGAGCTAGCAGCAGATCAACCTGCTGGGCTCAAGGCCATTTTTCTGGCGATCAAGGCCTTCCACCACCACCTGCGGAACCAGTCGGTAACCAGTCTGCTAATCCAAACGAACAACCAGATTGCGATGCTCTACTGAATAAGCAGGGGTGGTACAGGGTCCCAACACCTCTGCCAGGAGGCAATAGCCCTCTGCTTATACATGGTCAGCCAAGGAATGCTCCTCAGAGCGGTATACCTTCCAGGCCAAGACCGTGCTCTAGTGGACAGGCTGTGCAGGGTCCTCCAGCCATACGAATGGCAATTAAACCCCAGGGTGGCACAGCGGCTATTCCAACTCTGTGGAACCCCAGCCCAATCATGCCCAGCTGCCCTGCTTCTGCTGTCCCAAACCGCATCCATCCCATAGAGCAGTGGATGCCTTCCTCGTGGTCGCAGGGCCTTCTGTATGCCTTCCCGCCCATGCCACTAATCTTCTGGATATCCTTCAAGGTCCTGCGGGACAAGGCCTCCATGATCCCGGTGGGCCCAACGTTGACCCAGGCAACCTTGGTTTCCCTTGTTGCTCTGCCTCCTGATGGAGCTCCCTGTCCCTCTGGGGAATGCCCTGGGACTACTGACTCAGGGAGAGGGCTCCCTTCTTCTCCCTAACTTGGGGTCCCTGTCGTTAACAGCATGGCTGCTGAATGAATCATCTTTGCACCCTTCAGCCTTCCGAGGGAGGTGAAGGAAGTACTCCTGGCCTCTTGTAAGAACTCCACGAGATGAGCCTATGCCTTCAAGTGGCGCACATTCTCAGTATGATATGTGGAGCAACGGGTAGACCCATTCTCTTGCCAGGTTCACACAGTGCTGCAGTACTTCACCTTTCGCAAACCAGACTCAAGTCCAACTCCATCAAAGTGCACCTGAGCACACTCTCGGCGCACCATCATTCCATAGAGAGCAAACCTCTTTCTGTGCAGCCCCTTATTACCCTATTTATACAGGGCCGTCTGCTCTATAGACCTCCCAGCCTCCTGCCCCCGGTGGAATGGGACCCCATTGTGGTTCTGACACAGCTCACAAAGCTGTCTTTTGAACCTCTGGCTACCTGCCATTTGCGCTATCTATCCTGGAAGTTCGTGTTCCTGATGGCGCTCACCTCTGTTTGCAGAGTCAGCGAGCTTCAGGCCTTGGTGGCTGAGCCACCTTACACCAGGTTCTATAAGAATAGGGTCGTGCTTCACATCCACCCTAAATTCCTTCCGAAGGTGGTATTTGCCATCCACCTCAACCAGGAGGTGGTGCTTCCCCTTTCTTTCCATGACCCCATGCCGACAAGGCGGCGGCCGTTCTCCATACTCTGGATTGTAAGAGGGCCCTTTCCTTCTACCTGCAACATACCCATGGCCCACTGCAAAGCCTCACAGCTTTTTCTTTCCTGTGACCACAGCAGACTGGGGGAGGCTGTTACCAAGCAGACCCTGGCCACCTGGGTGGTGGACTGCATCACCTGTGCCCATGATAAAGCTGGGTTCTCGTCAGAGCGCTGGGTAAGGGTGGCAACCTTGGTTGCAAGCCTATGCTCTGTCCCTATAGCAGACATCTGCCAGAACGCCACATGGTCCTCCGTTCACACCTTTGCAGCTCACTACTGCTTGGAGAGGGAGTCCTGACGGGACAATGCCTTCAGCCAGGCCATACTCCGTAATCTGTTTGGGGTTTAGGCAGCTCCTACCCGCCGATCCTTCTTGTTTAGGCTACCGAAGTGATGGTTCTCCCTGCATACTTGGGGTCCTTAGAGTATTTCCTTGGACTCGCTTGCAGTTGCCCATGACTGGGCCTGTTTTTCTACAGGTTCTCGGTAGCCTGTAGCTAGGGAGTCTCATATGTGAGGACTGACTTCCTGCTTGTTCCTGGAGAAAGTGTAGTTACCAAATGCCTGGCAGTAGTGGCCACCTATCTCCATCTCCAAGGGGTATTCGTCTTCCCCTACCTAGATGACTAGCTTATAAAAGGAGGCACGGCTGCTGAGGTACAGCAAGCTACGGCTTGCACCATCCATGTCTACATCATCTGGGGTTCATGATAAACCACCTCAAGTCCCACCTCCTCCAACACAGTGTCTGGAATTCATACGGGCAAAGCTGGACACAATTCAGGCAAAGGCCTTCCTCTCCCTGGATCGGGCCACCCATTTCAGGGAATTGACCGCAGATGTGCAAACACCATCCCTCTGTGTCTGCTTGGCGTTCCTGTGCTTACTCAGCCACATGGCCTCCGCAGACCATGTCACCCCAGACACCTGTCTGCTCATGAAGGTTGCCCAGTGGTGCCTTCGAGACCAGTGGACACAGGCCACAGATTGACTCCAACTGAGTCTCAGTGACCCACTAGTTGACGGACTCCCTGATGTGGTGGCAAAATGCGCAACACCTTCAGGCGCGGTAATGCCCTTCCAAGCCGCAAGTCCTCTAAAGGTCCTCCTGACGGACACCTCCCTGCTGGGATGGGGAGCCCATTGCGAGTAACTTCGCACCCAGGGCAGCTGGTCGCAGGCCAAGGTCAACCAGCAGCTCAACCTTCTGGAGCTTTTGGCAGTGTATCTAGCCCTCCAAGCTTTTCGCCACTGTCTAAGGCACCAGCTGATGCTGATCCAAACGGACAACCAAATGGCGATGCCCTGAACAAGCAAGGGGGCACAGGTTCTTGCACCCTTTGATACAAGGTAGTGATACTCTGCCCTTATTTATCAAGAATGCTCATATGGGTGGTGTATCTACTGGGTCAGGACAATGCCCTGGCAGACAAACTGAGCAGGATCCTCCAACTGCACGAGTGGCAGCTGGATCCCAGAGTGGCCACCCAGCTCTTCTGACTCTGGGTGACCCTGCAGGTGTACCTTTTCATCAGCCCAGACAATTACCAGTTGCCCCGCTTCTGTTCCCGTCAGCCCCACCTGGGCCAGGTAGTGGCAGATGCATTCCTCATCACGTGGTTGGAAAGCCTCATGTATGCCTTCCAACCCATGCCATTGATTGCCAAAACCCTGTTCAAGGCTCTTTGCAACAGGGCGTTGTTGATCCTGGTGGCTCCATGGTGACCCAGGCAGCCGTGGTTCCCTCTGCTCCTCCACTTGTCAATGGAGGCATCGATCTCCCTGGGGAATTCCATGGGGCTCTTGTCTCAAGAGGACTCACTCCTGCACCCCAATCTGGGGACTCTATCACCGAGAGCATGGCTGCTGAAAGGGTAACCCTAGCCCCGTTCAACCTCTCAGAAGTAGAAGAGATCCTGCTGGCCTCCCATAAGACCTCCACCAAGAAGACTTATGTTTTCAAATGGCACAGGTTCTTGTTGTGGTGCACAGAGCAAATGGGTGAACCTGTTCTTCTGCCTGGTGCAGCTGGTGCTGCTGTACCACCTCCATCTCTTGCAATCCGGACTGAACTTGAACTCCATCAGGGTGCACCTCGGTATCCTGGTGGCGCACTACCACCCTGTTGAGGGCAAGCCTCTCTCGGCCCAGCCTCTGGTAACCTGCTTTCTGAGGGGGTTCCTGCTGTTAAAAACCTCCCATCTGCCCTCTGGCGACGGAGTGGGACCTCAGTGTAGTGCTGGTACAGCTCACCTGCCTGCCCTTCAAGCCCCTGGCTACCTGTCACCTGAGGTATCTCTTGTGGAAAGTCATGTTCCTTGTGGTGCTCATGGCCGCTTGCAGGGTCAGCTAGCTCCAAGCCCTGGTGGCAGAGGTGCCATTTACCAGGTTCTACAGAACAGGGTCATGCTATGCACGCACCCCAACTTCCTCCCAAAGGAGAGGTGTCTTCTTTTCACCTCAACCAGGAGGTGGTGCTACCCACCTTCTTCCCGAGACCTCACTCCTCCAGGATGGAGACCGTCCTTCACACCTTGGACTGTAAGAGGGCCCTCTCCTTCTACATTCAATGTACCCAGGGCCATCGCAAAGCTTCTCAGCTCTTCGTTTCCTGTGACCCCAGTCGTTTGGGAGAGGCAGTTACCGAGCGAGCCCTGTCCACCTGGATGGTGAACTGTATTGCCCTCACCTATGAGAAGGCTGGACGCCAGCTGAACGGCCAGGTCACAGCACACAGTGTCAGGGCCATGGCAGCCTCTGTGGCAAACCTGCATTCCATCCTAATGTTGGGCATTTGCTGGGCTGCCACTTGGTTGTCAGTCCATATCTTCGCAGCTCATTAACTGCCTAGAGAAGGAGTAACAGCGGGACAGCGCCTTCGGCCAGGTCGTGTTCCATAATCTTTTCGGGGTTTAGGCAGTCCTACCCTCCGACCCTTCTGTGTTCAGGCTACCGGAGCTTTGGTTCCCATTGGACACACAGATCCTACTGCAGTCTGTATCTGCAGATTCAATTGCTGCTGCTCATGGCTTCCCTTGAGGGCAACTGTGTTTTTTCTCTATGGGCTTCGGTAGCCTGTAGCTAGGAAGTCCCATATGTGAGGACTGACTTCCTGCTGCTTCCCAGAGAAAGCATAAGTACTCACCTGTAACAGTGTTCTCTGGGGATAGCAGGAATCAGTCTTCACAACCCTCCCTCCTCCCCTTGGAGTAGCTGTACATTTTTGCCATGTTCTTTGGTCGGCTCTAGCTATGTCATGTGACTAAGTAAGATGGCATCTTTGGACGGGAAGGGTGCCACGCATGTGTGGTGGCATCTCCCAAAGGCTTTCTTTGAAAGCTGGGGAGATGCTTCCACGAGGTCTCCGTTGGTGCTGACATCATTCATATGTAAGGATTGATTCCTGCTGTCCCTGGAGAACACCTGTTACAAGTGAGTAACTATGTTTTCACTCGTAAGAAAGGAAAGAGAGTAATGGAATGCCTCCAGGACTGGCTCTGGTACCAGTACTGTTCAGCGTCTTTGTGAGTGATATTTTATTTAGTTGTAGTATTTAGCTCACGCCGAAGGGTTAAAAGTGAAAGTTTGCCATTTTGCGGTTGACATGAAGATTTGCAACAATGTGGATACCATGGAGGGAGCAGACAAAATGAGAAAAGATCTGCAAAAATTAAAAGGGACAGTCTAATGCTTGGCAGTTAAGATTTAATGCAAAGAAGTGCAGAGTGATGCACTTGGGATGCAGAAATCTAAAATAGCTGTAGGTGATTGGGGGAAGGCTGGAGTACACAGACCGGGAGAGGGTCCTTTGGATAATAGTGTCTGAGGGTTTCAAGGTGGCAAAATAATGTGACAAGGCTGTAAGCCAAAGCCAGAAGGATGGTGGTCTGCATAAGAGGTATTCTCCGGGAACAAGCAGGAAGTCGGTTCTCATATATGGGTGTCGGCGCTGACAGAGCCCGAGTGGAAGGATCTCCCCAGCTTTTTTCCACAGAGCCTTTCAAACGTTGTCCTTTTTTCCCGTAAAAAGTCTGATTTTTTTTTTTTTTTTTTTTTAATAGTAAAATTTTGTCCGGTTTACATGCCGGTTCTTTCCCGCCCCCAAGCCAGCTCGCTTTGGTGTTGCTCCTCAGGTTCACCTATCCATTTCCACTATCTTTCATTGAAGTCTGCCTCAATCGGCGTTCGCGCCCTTTTCCAGCTGAAGGCCTCTGACCCCTGCTGGGAAGCAGGGACCCCTTTTTTCCAATGGCATCAAGTGTCTTCAAAAGGTGTGACTGGTGTAGCAAAGGTATGTCGCTTACCAATCCACACAACTGCTGCCTATGATGCCTTGGCCAGAGCACAGTGACTCCGACTGAGCAGGGCAGAACAATGACCTCCAAAGGCCTTAAAGAGTCGCCATCAGCAGAAGGAAAAAAAATTTTCAGAAGTCCGTTTCTGCCCCGGAGTCTCCATTAACACCATGTTCCAGGTCCACCTCCGATATCTCTGCAGCTGCGGTTCCTCTGAGTGGAAGTCCCCAGAGGTGGAGCATAAGAAGAAAAGCTCAAAAGACTGCCTCTGAGGTCGGATCCGAGAAGAAGGTGAAATCCCATCCTAGGCCCCGCAGCCCCAGGCATTAGGAGTTGGGGCTGGAGCAGCTCTCCCAAGTTGCCCTGCAAGGAGTCATTGGCTCCCGCCGACCAGCCTCATTCCTCCAAGGCCATCCTCATCAAGGACTCCCCCTCGACAGTACTGACAGTTATGTCCGGTTCATCGGTTTGTCCACCCTGACGACAGGACCCTCGATAATCAAGGGCTTCCCCGGATGTCGAGCTAATCCTTGAGTACATCAGCCTTGAGAGAGCCTCTAGCCCCAGTCGAAGTCCCGGTCTTGTTCTTCGGGACACCGGTCTCCCCGACTAGCACCTGCGGCTCGGACCGACAATCCTCTGGAGGTCCTACACCACAGAGAACGATCCTTGACCGAGGTGATCGTGCAGCATCTGACTTGTACTCAGACTTTGAGTCTGAATGGGAGAACAAGGATGAAGATTCCTGGACCTGCGGCGCCACCGTGACATACTCTTGGGCCCATCTCCCCCAGCGACCCGACACCACTCCCCACCTGAGGAGGTTGCATTCCTCGATTTTGTGAGGGATATAGCCAAGGCTCTCGCGATTGAGACCGAGGCTGAGAAGGACCCTCAGACCGAGGAATTGGAGATACTCCAATATGAGGCACTCCCAAAGGGAAACCCTTGCGGTTCTAATGCCCCCAATCCTTGACTGCCACCTCCTCGGGATGTGGGAAACACCAGCATCGGTACCAGTTGTCAGCAGGTGCCTCAACGCCGTTGTACCGGGTATGCCGGAGCTCTGGGTTCTGAAAGGCTCAGCTCCCCTACAAATTTTAATGGTCATGGAGTTAGCCATGTGCCGGCTTAAGAGCCAAAAGACACTCATCGGTACCACCCGGCAGGGAGGTCCGAACCCTTGACTCCCTCAGCCGAAAGACTTTTCAGGGCTCGATGCTAGCATGCCGAATCCACTCATACCAGCTCTACATCAGCATGTACCTGAAGGAACTGTTGAGGGAGCTTGGGGGATTCTCAGCAGGCCTCGATGGAGAACCCCTACAGAGGTTCAAGACCCTAACCTCGGTGGTAAAGGAATGTTCAAAGTTCCTGTCCCGAGCAGCCTATGAGGCTTCGAGTCATCGGCTCGGGTGCCTCCCGCAGGAATCGGAGCACGATTCCAAGCATGGCAGCAGGCGGCTGACATGGAACAATGGGTACAGGACAAACTCATCTATGTCTCCTGCCTCGGAGAGAGCCTGGTCGGGAAACCCATGGCGGACCAAGCAGTGGAGATAGGAACCGAGAATGTGACGAGAAACAAAGCTCTCAAAAAAAGACCTCAGTGCAACCCTGAAAGAAAACCCTGGGGGGGGGGGGGGGGGGGAAAACCACCTTCCTGAGGAATAAAGGGAGGCTTCAGTACTACTCTGCACTTCCAAGCCTTCTTGGGCCCTCAGCAGGCCCAGCAGCAAAAAGGACAGGAACATGGTCCCAGAAAGCAAAAAGCTCTGAAGCCCCAGGCTCAGGCCCAGCCCGGGAGAGACTTTTGACTGCCTGGACGTGACTCCCCACACCTCCAGGGGATCTTTTGTTGCCCATAGGGGGGTGACTAGCCCTGTTTACCCACAGGTGGACAGCCATCACCATTGACACCTGGGTGTTACCGGTGAGCAAGGAGGATTACCTCCTCCACCCACATCAGGTGCTGCCCCTTTTCTTTCTAGGAGAGCCCATCAGGCCTCTCCTTCACCAGACCCTGCTCCTTACCGAGCTAGCAGGACTACTCTGGGACAAAGCAGTGGAGCCAGTCCCAAGTCACCTCTGGCGCATCGGCTTCTACTCCAGGTACTTCCTTGTCCCCAAGAGGACTGGGGGCCTCAGACCTATCCTGGACCTGCGAGAACTCAACAGGTTTCTGGTCAGGAGGAAGTTCAGGATACTCTCCCTTGAAACACTACTGTCATTCCTCCAGCAGGGAGACTGGCTTCCTCCTTGGACCTAAAGGATGCTTACACTCGCATCCTAATCCACCCCAGCAACAGAAAATACCTCCGGTTCATGGTGGGGGGGGGGGGGGACAGCACTACCAATATAGGGTACAGCCCTTCGGGCTAGCCTTGTCTCCAAGGATCTTTACAAAGTGTCTCGTGGTGGTCGCAGCCCACCTCAGACTTCAAGGGGCCTTTGTTTTCCCCTACCTGGACGACCGGCTCATAAAGGGGGGGCGCAACTGGAGAGGTACAATGTGCCACCAGATGCACCATAAATGCCCTGCAGCACCTAGGATTTGTCAAAAACTACCCCAAGTCCCACCTCACTCACACACACAGTCTAGAGTTCATAAATACGCAGCTGGTCACCCTTCAGGCAAAAGCCTTCCTCCTTCAGGAGAGAATCAGTACGCCTCAGGGAACTAGCCACAGAGGTTCCATGGCGCACGATACTACCTGCCTGGCTTCTCCTCCGCCTACTAGGATACATGGCCTCTATGGTCCACGTGACCCCAGATGCCCACCTACACATGAGAGCAGCCCAGTGGGTGCCTCTGCTCTCGGTGGACCCAAGCTACAGGCAGGCTCAGGGACAGGGTGCACGTGACCGCCAGCTATTGGACTCCCTCGGGTGGTAGCAGAATCCAGATCACTTTCAGGCACCCACCCTCCAGAAAATCCTCACCAAGGACACCTCTCATGGGCTGGTGAGTGCATTGTGACAGTCTCTAGATACAAGGCTTCTGGTCCTAGAGGGAATCCGAAATGCAGATCAACCTACTGGAAATCAGAGCCATATTCCTGGCCCTCAAAGCCTTGCGTCACCAGCTACAGCACCATGTGGTGCTGATCCAGACAGACAATCAGGTCGCGATGTTCTACGTGAACAAACAGGGGAGAACAGAGTCGTACCACTTCTGCCAGGAGGCGGTAGCCCTCTGATCTTATGCTACACGCAGTGGGATGCTCCTGAGGACAGTCTACCTCCCAGACCAGGACAATATCTTGGCAGACAAGCTGAGCGGGGTATTCCAGCCACATGAGTGATGCCTGGACCCAGCAGTGGTCTCAAGGCTTTTCAGACTCTGGGGCGTCCCAGTGATGGACCTGTTTGCTAGCCCGGACAAGGCGGAGTTGCCCCATTTCCCCTAGCTAACCCCACCAAAGAAAGTAACTACATGATACTTCTAGAGCTTTACATAACGCCTATTTGTAGATATTTCATGTAAATAGTTCACCCATGTTATCCAAGTTTGTACACCTTGTTCTCCAGGACCAAGCAGGAAGTCAGTCCTAACATATGGGTGACGTCGACACCGACGGAGCCCTCGCGGAGCAATCTCCCCAGCTTTCAAAGAAAGCCTTTGGGAATTGCAGCGCGCATGCGCGGTCCCCTTCCCGCCCAAGGGTGCCATCTTGCTCAGTCGTCTTTTTTCCGCGGAGCCCTACAGACGTTGTTTGTGATCGCCGCTGAAAAAGTTGATTTTCATTAATATTTTTTTCACGGTTCGACGCCGGATCCTTTTCCCACCCAGGCCCGATACGCCGGTATCGAGTCAGTTCTTTATTTTTTCAGTTTTTTTCCTTCGTGACTAGCGTTCGCGCCATTTTTTCTTTTTTCACTGGCAGCCCTGTCTTTTGACCTCACAGGGGCCCTTTTTCCCCCGATGGCTACCAGGGGGTTTAAAAAGTGTGATCGCTGTAAGAAGCTTATGTCTCTTACCAACACACACGACTGCTGCCTCCGCTGCCTCGGACCCGATCATGACCCGATGATCTGTGGTCCGTGTGGCAAAAATGTCCTCAAAAGCGTTGAGTCGGCAGCATCAAAAAGAAAGAATCTTCTCTGACTCTGCGTCTGGCCGGGCCCGGACCTCGTCAGAGGCTTCGACATCCGGGACTCTGATCCTGAGCATCGTCGAAGTTCCTCTGAGCAGGGGTCTCCGGCCCGGGAAACATCATAGGAAGAAAATACCCGCGAGGGCGGCGTCAGTGGACGCTCATGGTTCCTCGAGGGCCAGGTCGCATAGCCCCGATAGCCGTCCCGGGTCCTCGGAGTCGGAGAGGCCTTCAAAACATCCTCGTCTCGAGATGGAGTCTCCTGGACATGTGAGTAATGTAGTCCTCGTGGACTCGCCTCCGAAGGAGCCGATGTCGGGCACGACGCCGTTGGGGCCGAGTCGGGGGGGCTGCTGGGTCTCCTGAGCTCGGACTCAGGTTGACGGCCTTGGAGAGCAGTTTCGCTGCCTTCATGGACCAGCAGCGGGCATTGATCGCTGGCCTTGCTGGTGCATCTGCCCCGACCGACCACCGGGACATCGATGTCCAAGTCGACCCGGAGACCGAGCCGATTCTCGAGTCCATGCGAGCTTTGAGTCGATCCTCGGTCACGGTCTCCCTCGGCCTCCCGTTCGGGACCGAGGGCGTCGACGCCGGCCTCGCGTCGGGGCGGAGGGCATCGGTGCCCGCCCGACTGGAGCCGCTCGATTCCTCCTCCGAGGAGTCGGGCTGGGAGACGGAGGACGAAGAGTCACCCGGTACTTTTCGGACTCGGTGCGTCCCATCGGACTCACCCGAGTCCAAACCTCAGAGACGGTCCCCCCCGGAGGACACCCGGTTCTCGGACTTCGTGCGGGATATGGCCAAGGCCTTGGCCTTCCCCACGGATCACGAGGAGGAGCCTCGAGCCAAAGAGCTCGATGCCCTCCAGTATGACTCTCCCCGAAGGAGGCCTTTACTGTACTGGTCCTCGATGCTGGAGCGACTTCTCTTCTGCATGTGGGAGAGCCCGGCATCGGCGCCGGTGTTAAGCACAGTGGGTCGATTACATTATCGAGTCCGCAAGAGCCCCGGGTTCCAAAAGGCACAACTACCGCACCATTCCATGGTGGTGGAATCGGCCATGCATCGACTCAAGAGTCAGAAGATGCACTCCTCGGTGCCTCCCGCCGGGAGGCCCGGAACCTGGATGCCCTCGGTAGGAAGTACTTCCAGGGCTCTATGCTTGCTTGTCGAGTCCAGACCTACCAGCTCTACATGGGCATGTATCTCAGGGACCTGGCAAAGGAGATTGCCGGGTTCTCTGCTGGTCTCTCTCCGAGAGGAACCTTGCAGAGGTTCCAGGCCTTGTCACTGGTATTCGAGAGTGCTCGAAGTTTATTTCTCGAGCAGCCTATGATGGCTTCGAAGCATCGCTCGGGTAGCCGGAGCCGGCATCGGTGCCGCCGACAGGCTTGGCTTCAGTCATCCGACCCTCGAGCCATGGGTACAGGACAAGTTGGTCGATGTCCCTGCAGAGGTGAAAACCTCTTTGGCGAGCCCATGGCTGGAAAAGGCTGGCACAGATCGAGACCGAGACTCTGACCAGGACTCGGCTGTCCAGAAAAACCTCTGCCCCTTCTCAGAAGAAGGGCTTGGGAAAAAAAAAGCCCTTTTACCCGAGGAAGGCGGTTGCCCTATAAACACTACCCTCATTTTCAGGCCTCAGCAGCTCCCCAACAGGGTCAGCAGGCCAATGGACGGGGGAATGGGTCCCGTAGGCAGCAGGCCCCCAAGCCCACACAACACCGGCCCCTGCTCAGCAGGGTGGAGGGGGTTTTTGACTCCGTCAGCATAGCCTCTTCCCCTCCGCTGGTTCCTCTCAGCACAGGAGGCCGGCTGGTCCACTTTGCCCTCAGGTGGTCAGCCACACATCAGATACTGGGTGCTTCATATAGTTCAAAAAAAGGCTATCTTCTACACTTTCACCCAGGTACCTCCCTCCTACTTTCCAGGGGAGCCTCCACGACTCCCTCTACACAGGACTTACTCCTTCAGGAGTTAGCAAGTTTTCTTCAGGAAACAGGCTGTGGAACCGGTGCCCCACCACCTGAGAGGTCACGGCTTTTATTCCAGGTAATTTCTGGTACAAAAAAGAACAGGAGGCCTCATACCCATCCTGGACTTGCGAAACCTCAACAAGTTCCTGGAGAGGTAAAAGTTCAAGATGCTTACCCTTGGAATCCTGCTGCCCTACCTCCAGCAGGGAGAACTGGCTATGCTCCTTAGATCTAAAGGATGAGTATACTCACATCCTATTCATCCAGACCACAGACAATATCTCAGGTTTGTTGTGGGTGGAAATCATTACCAGTACAGAGTACTGCCCTTTGGCCTATCCTCCGCCCCCAGGGTTGTTCACCAAATGCCTACCAGTGGTGGCGGCCTAATCTAAGACTTCAAGGCCTTTTTGTGTTTCCCTACCTGGACGACTGGCTCATCAGAGCCCAGTCTTCCCAGGAAGCCACTCAGGCCACTCATCGCACTGTGACTCCAGCACTTGGGATTTGTCATAAACTTCGCAGTCCACTTGCTCCCCTCTCAAAATCTCGAATTCATAGGCGCCAGGATGGACACTCTTCAGGCGCGGGCTTCCTAACTCTGGACAGGGCCCACAGGCTCATGGATCTCGCCAACCACTTTCACAGCAATTCCCTGGTCTCTGCCAGGCAATTTCTGAGACTGCTCGGCCATATGGCTTCCACGGTCCGTGTAAACCCCCAATGCCAGCCTGAACTTGCGACCTGCTCAGTGGTGCCTTCCGCACTCAATGGCATCAGGCCACAGGAAGCCTGGTGGACTCAGTACAGATATCTGACCTGCTGGTCTCTTCTCTGCGGTGGTGGCTTCATCTGCCAAACCTAGTGCTGGGAGTGGATTTTCAATCTCCTCCTCCTTCTCAGGTACTGACATCCGATGCTTTCTCTCCTGGGTTGGGGAGCACATTGCCAAGGGACATGTACTCAAGGCCTCTGGACTCCTTGGGAGTCTACTCAGCAGATCAACTTCCTGGAGCTCAGAGCCATCGCCTAGCTATGAGAGCCTTCTCCCCCCTCACTTCTCCCCAGTCTGTGTTGGTCCAGACGGACAATCAAGTTGCAATGTTCTACGTGAACAAACAAGGAGGCACAGGCTCCTTCCTTCTCTGTCAGGAGGCACTGAAACTGTGCTCTTGGGCCGTCGGCCACGGCATCCTCCTCAAAGCTGTCTGTCTCCCAGGTCAGGAAAATTACCTGGCAGACAAGCTGAGCAGGATCCTCCAACCACATGAGTGGAGATTGGATCCGTTGGTGGTTCAATGGATCTTTCTCAGGTGGGGCCTCCCCACCATGGATCTGTTTGCCAGTCCTCTGAACCGGCAACTTCCCAGATTCTGCTCTCGACAACCGCATCCTCTCAGAGTAGTGGCGGATGCTTTTCTGATTCCATGGTCCACGGCCTCTTATATGCCTTTCCTCCACATGCCACTAGTGTTTCCGGACGCTCTTCAAGGTTCTCAGGGACGGAGCCTCGATGATCCTGGTGGCTCCCCGGTGGCCGAGACAACCCTAGTTCCCGCTTCTGCTGCAGCTGGCGGTGGACACTCCTCTTCCTCTGGGGTTTCAACCTGATCTCCTGTCACAGGATCAGGGGACTTTCCTACACCCCAACCTCCGGTCCCTTTATCTGATGGCCTGGCTGCTGAAAAGGGTAGTTCTTGCTCCCCTCCTGCTGCCTCGGGAGGTGGAAGAGGTCGTCTTGGCCTCCAGGTGGCCATCCACACGGAAGTCCTACGCTCTTAAGTGGCGTCGCTTCTCCGTGTGGTGTGCTCAGCAGTGTGAGGATCCTTTCTCCTGCTTGGTGTCAGTGGTCTTGCAATATTTGCTTTACCTCTCCAACCTTGGCCTTAAGTCCAACTCTGTCAGGGTCCACCTCAGTGCTCTTTCTGCGCATCACACACCGGTGGACGTCAGGCCTCTTTCCAACCATCCTTTGGTAGCTCGTTTTCTCCGAGGCCTCCTTCTCCTTAAGCCTCCTTTGCGCCCACCAGCCCCAGAGTGGGATCTGAAATGTGGTCTTACAGCGGATTACCTGTCCGCCCTTTGAACCTATGGCTACCTGTCCTTTCGTTTTCTCTCCTGGAAAACATTGTTTTTGGTAGCCCTTACCTCTGCTAGGCGCGTTAGTGAACTGCAGGCCCTAGTGTCTGATCCCTCCTTACACTAGGTTATACAGAAATCGGGTAGTCTTACGGACTCACCCTAAGTTTCTTCCAAAAGTGGTTTCTCCTTTTCATCTCAACCAGGAGGTGGTTCTTCCGACCTTCTTTCCCCAGGCCGCACGCCAGCCGGGCTGAAATGGTCCTGCATACCCTGGACTGTAGGAGGGCCTTGTCCTTCTACCTTGACCGTACGCGAGAGCATCGGAGGTCTGTTCAGCTCTTCGGGTTTTTTTTTACCCCAATAAGCTCATTTTTCCGCTTGAGGTCTCCGGTAGCCTTAAGCTAGGGAGTCCCATATGTGAGGACTGACTTCCTGCTTGGTCCTGGAGAAAGAGTAGTTACTCACCTTTAACAGGTGTTCTCCAGGAGCAGCAGGAATCAGTCCTCACAACCCTCCCTCCTCCCCTTGGAGTTTGCAGTCCTATCATTTCGTTTTTGCTAATTTTTTTGCTGTCTTTTAGCTATGCCATCAGACTGAGCAAGATGGCACCCTTGGGCGGGAAGGGGACCGCGCATGCGCGCTGCAATTCCCAAAGGCTTTCTTTGAAAAACTGGGGAAATTGCTCCACGAGGGCTCCGTCGGCGCCGACGTCACCCATATGTGAGGACTGATTCCTGCTGCTCCTGGAGAACACTTGTTACAGGTGAGTAACTACTCTTTCTCTGTAAAACCAAACAGCCTGTTCTGGTCTTTTGTTTTAATGTAAACCGCGCTGATGGCAAATAGTGCGGTATATAAGAAATTGTAATAAATAAAAATGAAATAAATTTCTGCTCCTGCCGACCGCACACATCTCGGGTAGCGGCGGATGCATTCCTCATCCTGTGGTCGGAAGACCTGTACGCCTTCCCCCCCCCCAACACCGCCTGTAGCCAAGATCCTGTTCAAAACTCAACGTGACAGAGCGTCGCTAGTGCTGATAGCCTCTTTGTTGCCCAGACAGCCCTGGTTCCCGTTGCTCCTCTCCTTATTTATGGTACCACTGATTCCCCTGGGCTGAGTCCCAGGACTTACTCTCGCAGGAACAGGGCACTCTCCTACATCCCAACCTGGGGTCTCCCTTGCTCATGGCTTGGCTGATGAAAGGGTAGCACTAGCACCCTTCAGCCTTCCACTTGTCATGAAGGACATCCTCCTGGCCTCCACGAGAAGGGTGTATGCCTTCAAGTGGCGACGTTTCTCTGTGGTGCACAGAGAAACTGACAAACCCATTCTCCTGCTCAGTGCCTGTGGCACTCCAATACCAGCAGATGGGACTGAAGTTCAACTCAAGAGTACACCTAAGTGCCATCATGGCACATCACCACCT
This sequence comes from Ichthyophis bannanicus, assembly GCA_033557465.1. Taxonomy (NCBI): domain Eukaryota; kingdom Metazoa; phylum Chordata; class Amphibia; order Gymnophiona; family Ichthyophiidae; genus Ichthyophis; species Ichthyophis bannanicus. Next base: position 205,533,577 of record CM066039.1, on the reverse strand, counting down.
CCATTGAGGGGAAGCTCCTCTCGGCTCAGCCCCTCGTGTCTCAGTTCCTACGGGGCCTCATGTTGTCCCAAACCCTCCTGTCCGCCCTTCGGCGGCGGAATGGGACCTTAATGTGGTACTCTCGCAACTCACTAAACCTCCATTTGAGCCTTTAGCTATCTGCCACCTGCAGTACCTCTCCATGAAGGTCGCCTTCCTGGTAGCATTCACATCAGCTCGCAGAGAGTTAGCAAGTTCCAGGCTCTGATGGAAGAGCCTCCTTACATGAGGTTTACATGAACAGGGTGGTGTTTCATACACACACCCTAAGTTTCTGCCGAAGGTGGTGTCCCGTTCCACCTCAATAAGGAGGTGGTACTCCACACCTTCTTTCCCAGGCCTCATGTCGGCAGGGCGGAGACTGTTCTCCATACTCTGAATTGAAGAGAACCCTGTTCTTCTACTTGCAGTGGGCCCAGAGCCACCGCAGAGCTCAACAGCTTTTCATATCCTAAGAACCCATCCGTCTGGGGCTCCCAGTGACTAAGCGAACTCTGTCCACCTGGGTGGCAGACTGCATTACCCTTGCCTATAAGCAGTGATCCCACTGGACCAGAGAGTCACGGCACACCACATCAGGGCCATGGCTACTTCCATGGCCAATCTGTGTTCCGTCCCCATGATAGGAAATTTGCTGTGCCACCACCTGGTTTTTGGTCCATACCTTCGCAGCTCACTACTGCCTGGAGAGGGAGTCCCAACTGGACAGCACTTTCGATCAGGCTGTACTCGTAATCTTTTCAGGGTATAGGCAACTCCTGCCCTCCAACCTTTCTCTGTTCAGGCTAGGCTATCGGAGTGCTGGTGTTCACCAGACGCTTGAGTCTTGCAAACGTTTCTCCCTCGGGACTCAACTGCTGCTGGTCACGGCTCTCCCTTTGCAGGTTTCCATGGCATTTTTCTTTTGGTTACAGCCTGTAGCTAGGGAGTCTCATATGTGAGAACTGACTTCCTGCTTATTCCCAGAGAAAGCATAGTTACTCACCTGTAACAGGTGTTCTCCGGGGACAGCAAGAATCAGTCCTCACAACCCTCCCTCCTCCCCTTGGAGTTGCTTCTTTACCATCTTATATTTTTTGTCTCCTTAGCTATATCATTAGACTGAGGCAAGATGGCATCCTTGGATGGGAAGTGGACCATGCATGCATGCATGGTGGCATCTCCCAAAGGCTTTCCTTGAAAGCTGGGGAGATGCTTCCATGCAGGCTCCGTCAGCGCCAACACCACCCATCTGTGAGGACTGATTCTTGCTGTCCCCAGAGAACATCTGTTACAGGTGAGTAACTATGCTTAACCAGCAGAAGAAAGGAGATATTAATGCTTCTATACAAGTTGTCAGTGAGGTCTCATATGGAGTATTGTGTTCAGTTTTGGAGACCGTAACTTGCAAAGACTTGAAAAGGTTCAGAGGACGTTGACCAAAATGTTATGGGGCCTGTATTAGAAGACCTAAATATATATACCCTAGAAGAGAGAAGTGATGGGAGTATGATATAGATGTTTAAATACTTAGAGTATTAATGAAGAAACAAACCTTTTTCAAAGATGGGGAAGCTATGAAATGAAGCTGCGTGGAGGTAAACTCAGAAGCAGTGTCAGGAAGTACATTTTCACGGAAAGAGTAATAGATACCCGATGGAGGTGGTGGGGGCAAAAATGGTGACTGCAAAAAGGCATGGGACAGACACAGAGGATTCCTTTATAGTTAGAGGGTGGAATCAAAATAAACATAAATAACTTTTATACTTCTGAAAGTAGAGTTGGGTAACCTGCACAGAGCAGTGGGTACAATCCTAAACAAAGGCATAGAGGGGGTGACCTGCATGGAGCAGCAGTTACAACCCTGAACAAGGCCATGGGGGGGGGGGGGGGGGTTACCAGCCATGAGCGGTGAGGACAACTCTAGGTGCCTAACTGGGCAGACTAGCCGGACCATGCTAATTTTTATCTTCCATCATTTACTACAGTTGTGGTCAACATTATTGGCAGTTCAACCACTTAATGTCCAATATCTACTTTAAAAAAGTGGCCAATGAAATGGCTTTGGACTATATATGCACACATATTTGACACACAAAAGAATTAAACAAAAGAAGACCAATTAAAAAAGGAAGTAGTAGGAAGTAGTATAAAAACTGGGACATTGCCAGGACATGATTATTGGCACCCTTATACTATTAAAATCAGTTTGAACAGAAGAACTACATTCCTATTGCAGCAAAGTTAGATGCACTATGATCAGCTGTCAGTACTCACATGACTTGAATTAACCAATGAATGATGGCTCTAATGTTTAAAATGGCCACATTCACTCCTTGTTCCATTTTCACAATGGTGAAGAGAAGAGAGCTGCCTAAGACCATAAGAAAAACCATTAGCACCATACTTCAAAGGGGGCGTACAAGGCCATCTCCAAAGACCTTGGGATTCCTGTGTCTACAGTTTGCAATGTTTTGCAGATGTTTTCTGCTCATGGAACTGTCAAGAACCTTCCAGGACATGGTGGAAGAGGAAAATTAATTCAATAAGTATTTGAAGGTTAGTGTGAACTGTTGGAAAAATCCCTTGAACAACATCCAAAGAGCTTAAAGCTGACCTGGAGCAATCTGGAATGCTGGTTTCAGCCTGCACCATATGCAGTGCACTTAATAAAGAAGGACTTCAAAGGCGAAGGAGGACCGCCCCCCCTCCAGACAGATAAAAAGGCACACCTAATCTTTGCCCAAACCCACCTTGAGAAACCACAGTCCTCCTGGGAAAATGTACTGTGGACAGATGAAACCAAACTTGAGCTCTTTGGCAATGTAGACCAGTGATACATTTACAGATGAAGAAATGAAGCTTATAATGGAAATAAAACCTTCCTACAGTTAAATATGATGGTGGTTCCATAATGTTCTGGGGCTGTTTTGCTGCCTCAGGAACTAGAGGCCTGGTACGTATTAAAGGAATCATGAAGTCGGAGGACCACCAAGGTATTTTGGAGCGAAATTGCTACCTCGAGTCAAAGCGAGGTCTGGATCGAAGGTCATATGTCCCCCAGCAGGACAGTGACCCAAAACATACATCCAAAAGTTCAAAAGAATGGTTAAAAAGGAACAAATAGACAGTTTTAAACTGGCCAGCAATGAGTCCTGATCTCAATCAGTCAAGAACCTTTGGAAAGAGCTATAATCTGCCATTGGTAAAAGGAATGCTGGAAACATTCATGAGCTGGAGCAAGTCAGAGTTGAAGAGTTGGAAACACTACCAGCAGACAAATGTACAAAACTTATAGATGGCTATAAGAAATGTTTGGAGGCTGGCATCGCTGCCAAGGGTTGTGCAACCAAACATTAATGTAGGATGCCATTAATCCTGTCCAGGTCATATTTTTTTTTCTCAGAAATTACTATGTCTAAGTTGCACAGATATCTTTTTTTGTTGTTGTATACCTTTGAGCATACTATTAAATTATTATGATGATGATGATGTACAATTGGAATATTTCAAATTCTCTCTCAAGATATCTTACACAACATACCTAAAATGCAAGGGTGCCAATAATGTTGACTACAACTGTTTGTTAGTATGAACGAGGTTCAAGCTGTAGCACAGGAAATCTGGGTTCAGATAAGGTCAGGGTATGTTATGAAGGTTATAGGTCCAGAGTGAGGAAGGAGGGAGAGAAAATAGTGGCTGCTGCTGTGGCAGCCTCCAACAATCAATAAGCATCACTGAGAATTTGCCTCAAATGATGAAGCACTTCTGTCTGGTAATGGGGAGAAATCCTGAAAGAGACACACACACCCTAATTCTATATCGATATTCAGTGCAGGCAGAGGGCTTGGAAACCTCTAATAATTTCTTATCTTGTGCTTTCAGACCCTTATGGGTGGAGTTTCCTGATGATGTCCTTACCTTTAACATTGATGACCAGTTCTTAGTAGGTAAGTTTGATTTGCATGTTCTTCTGGTTAATGGAGGGAAGACCAGAGATCCTTTGATTCTTCGATGTGATGTGAAATGAAGGTGAAATTTTACTTGCCAATAATTTCCTTTCCTGGAATCCTGCTAGACCAGTCCTGCTAGTGGGTTATTTTCCCCTGCCAGCAAATGATGGAGAGAGAGAAAACACCAGAAGCTTCCAGTGATATTGGTACTAGGACACCCTCCTGTGTTTCCCTAACAAAGCATATGTCCTGGTGAGGACTCTCAAAGAATGCAAAGAACCAATCAATTGTCAGAATAGCACAGCCCCCTTAACAATGTAAAGATAAATGATGTGCAGAGGGAGCACAAACTACAATATGTACAGGAGAATTATGAGGACAGCCTTCTAAGTAATGAAATCTGCAAAGACAGGCTTTCTTGAACGGTACAGATGAAGAATGAGTGGGTGGGTCCAGGAATGGTCTAGCAGGACTCCAGGAAATGAAATTAATGGTAAGTAAATTTTCACTTTCCAGAGCATCCTGCTAGACTAGTCCAGACTAGTGAGAAGTACCAAAGCTACTCCACTAACAGGGCAGGAGGACAAGACTGCCGCCGCAAGTATCCTAGAGCCAAAGCGGGCTGTAGACTGAGCCCGTAGGTCCAAGCAGTAATATTGCACAAAGGTGGACAATGACAATCAGGTTGCTGTATGACAAATGTCCAGTGGGGAGACCTAAGATTTCTCCATCCAGGACGCTGCCCACGTTCTGCTAGAGTGAGCCTTCAGTCCCTCCGGAATGATTTACCACACAACATAAGAACATAAGAAATGCCATACTGGGTCAGACCAAGGTTCATCAAACCCAGTATCCTGTTTCCAACAGTGGCCAATCCAGGTCGCAAGTACCTAGCACGTACCCAAAGTCCACAGCTTCCACAATGATTGTCCTGGGGTAAGCAGTGGATTTAACAGGTCAAATTTAATAATGGTTTTTGGTACTTTCCTCAAGGAACTTGTCCAAAACTTTTTTAAAAACCAGCTAGACTAGCAGCTTTTACTACATCCTCCGGTAACAAATTCCAGAGTTTGATTATGCGTTGAGTTAAAAAATATTTTCTCTTATTAGTCTTAAATGGGTTACATTGTAGCTTCATTGTGCGTCCTCTAGTCTTTCTACTTTTTGATGGCGTAAACAACCGATCTACGTTAACCCGTTCCACTCCATTCATTAATTTATAGACTTCTATTACATCTCCCCTCAGCCTTCTCTTTTCCAAGTTGGAGCCCTAACCTTTTAAGCCTTTCCTCATAGGGGTAGCCTTCCATCCCCTTTACCATTTTGGTGGCTCTTCTCTGTACCTTTTTTAATTCTGCTATATCCTTTTTAAGATACGGTGACCAGAATTGCACACAATATTCAAGGTGCGGTCGAACCATGGAACGATACAGAGGCATTATAATATCCTTTGTTTTATTCTCCAGGCCTTTTGTTATGATTCCTAGCATTTATTAGCTTTCTTGGCCACCACAGCATACTGGGTGGAGGGTTTCAACAGAAAAACCGAAGTAATAGCCTCCTTTTAGTCCAGCGTGGCTTTAGAAGCTGCATAGCCCTTACGAGGTCCAGCAAACGGGACAAACAGCCAGTCGGAGAGCCAAAAGGAATTTGTCACCTCTAGGTAACGAATGTTCTGTGAGCATCCACCAGACAAAGATCCTTGTCCTTCCCCGATCCTTGCTTGGCCAAAAAGGCTGGGAATGAAATAACCGGGTTAACATGAAAGGACAACAGGACCTTAGGCAGGAAGATGGCGACCGGCCGCAGGGTTAACCCCTTGGAAGATAAGAAAGGATCCTGGCAGGAAAGAGACTGCAATTTGGAAATGTGGTGTGCAGAAGTGACAGCCACCAAAAAATCGTCTTCAGTGACAGGTGCTTGAGCCATGGCCCTTTTCAAGGGCTCAAAAGAGGGGCTGCATAAGGGCTTGAAGCATGAGGAAAAGGTCCCACGGTGAGACTACAGGCTGGATCAGAGGACACAAAACATGCACGCCCCGTAGAAAGTATTCGTATAGGCAATCAGCGAGTGCCTAGACACCGGGCCACAAAAACATGACAGTGCGGTCACCTACACCCTCAGGGAATGCCAAACCCTTATCAAAACCATCCTATAGGAAGAACAGAAGTAAAGGCACCTGGGCTTACAACGGAGAAAGAGAGCACTGATGGCACCAGTCCTCAGACACCAGATCTGGACATAGGCCAGTGAGGTGGAAGGTACACTTGGCTCTCAACAACATGACTACCACCACAGAATTGCCCTTATGGGCTAAGTGGTACCTTTAAAGGGCCAAGCCATAAGTGAGAAGGGAACCTGATCGTCCATCAGGAGGATGGGCCCCTGCCTCAGTAAAACTCCCATGAGATCCGAGAACCAGAGGCTGAGACACCAGGAAGTGAACCAGGTCTGCATACCAAGGGTGATGTAGCCAGTCTGGTGCTACAAATATGATCATCCCAAGATGAGTCTCTGTGTGCCGGAGGATCTGACCGATCCTGGCCCACAGGAGAAAGATGTACAGCAGAATGGAGAGGGGGCCACGGTTGAACTAGAACATCCTACCCCCTTGGGTCAGCTCTCCCTCTGGCAACTTAAGTACTCCAGCACCTTGGCATTGGCTCTTGTGGCCATCAGATCTGTTCCTGGAACCCCCCAATGGTTCACTCTCTGGGGCCCAGGGGGCCAAATCCCACTTGCCGGGATCCTAGCATATGACAACTGAGGAAATCTGCTTCGACATATTCCTCCCCAGCAATGTGCTGTGCTGTGCTGACAGCCTGCACATGCCATTCAGCCCACGAAAACAAGAGACATCTCTCTTTGCCACTCATGTGCACATAGTCCCCCCTGGCGATTGAGGTATGCCACTTCCGTGACATTGTCAGACAACATGCACACTGCCAGTCTGCAGATGGTCAGCAAGAAGCTAAGCAGAGTCTACCAAACTATTCTCACCTTGAGGCAGTTGATCAGCCACTTGGCCTCCATTTGGAACATCTTGAGCCATCTGATGCAGACAGTAGGCTCCCTCCCTAGACTGGCATTGCTGGTTACAACCACCCAGTCGACCTCCAGAAGCATCCCCTGGACTAACATGCCAGGGCAACCCCACCAACGGAGACTGACCCGCACCCTGGAAAGAAGAGGAAGCCAAATTTTGTAATTCTAGGAGCAAGGGACTAGCAGAGCCTGCTTCAGAGGGCGCATATGTGCCCAAGCCCGGGGGACCAACTCTAGTGTAGTCATAGCTCCTAGCAACTGCAGATAATCCCAAACTCTAGGAGCTGGCATCTGTTGAAAGGCTCGGAGTTGATTGCATACCTTCTCCCATCTTTCTAGTGTAGGGAAGATCTTCCCTACCCAGAGTATCGACGTGAGCCTTGAGAAACTCCGACTGAGATGGGCCTAGACAGCTCTTGCTGCAATTGTCTCAAGAAAATGCATCACCCAGAAAATGGACCAGAAGGCCTCTATTTTGGGTCCTGGCCCAGATAAGCTAGTCGTCTAGGTAGGGATGGACACAAATGTCTTCTCGATAGAACACCGCTAGCCCAAACACTATGATCTTCGAAAAGATCTTGGGTGCCGTTGTGAACCCAAAGGGCAGGGCACAGAATTGGAAATGATCACCCAGAACCGCAAAATGCAGAAAACACTGCTGATCCTTCCTGATAGGAATATGAAAGTAAGCCTTGGCCAAATCCAGAAAAGCTAGGAACTCTTCCTTACGAACTGCCTGGATGACGGACTTCAATGTTTTCGTTTGAAAAGAAAGGTTGACCCCTTTGAGATCAAGAATAGGGCGGAAGGAGCCATTCTTTAATGGCACCTCAAAGTAGATGGAATAGTGCCTTTTTCCACTTTCAAGAGATGACACAGAGTGAATTACCTGGAGCTGCAGAAGACTCTGAAGCATAGCATGAACCTCTGCCGCCTTGAAGGCAGAACCACACGGAGATATCAGAAAAGCCTGTCGGGTGGGCTTGCAGACTTCAGAACATAACCTTGAGGTATGATATTGAGAACCCAATGATCCGATGTTATCCAGGTCTATTCACGGTAAAAAAAGGTGAAGACGGCTGTCCACTTGTGACATCCCGGAATGGGCCCTTTGCCAATGTGTTGCAGGAGGAGAATAGGGACTAACTGGCTGAGGAGGAAGAGGCTTGTGAGCAATGAGCTCCTCGAAAGCATTGCCCTAGAAAAGGAAGCCACTTGCTTCCCCTGCTTATAGTACCTGGAATCCCAAAGCCATGACCGGAACAAGGCCATCCCCAAGGCAAAGGAGCACTTGGAGGCCAGCCTTGGGCTTATACTCTGGCAAGCGATGGGGTTTGACCTCCCCCAAATCCTTGACCAGCTTCTCCAGATCCTCCTTAAAAAGAAAACCTAGCCTTAGAGGCCATATCCGTGGACCAGTGCTGGAGCCATAGCCACCAGTGGGCTTCAGTAACCACCACTATGCCAGTGGCAGCCAAGCGTAGGTGGTCATACAAGGCATCCGCGGGAACATAAGATATGCCATACTGGGTCAAACCAAGGTCCATCAAGTCCAGTATCCTGTTTCCAATAGTGGCCAATCTAGGTTACAAGTACCTAGCAGTTTCCCCAGAAGAGACAGGTTCCACAATTCTTGTATTGGAACAAGCAGTGGATTTCCCTGGTTCCCTTTAATAATGGTTTATGGACCTTTCCTCCCAGGAACTTGTCCAAACGTTTTTTTAAACGCAACTACACTAACAACTTTCACTACATCCTCCGGTAACAAATTCCAGAATTTGATTATGCGTTGAGTGAAAAAATATTATATCCAGGAACAAGCAGGAAGTCAGTCTTCACATATGGGTGATGTTGGCACCAACGGAGCCCGGTGCGGGAGCACGTCCCAGCATCCAATAGGATTGCTTTTGGGAGCGTTCCTCCACACATGCATGATTGCCTTCCCTCCTGGTCTCCTCAGTCATCTTTCTTTCTGCAGAGCCATCGGGACCCCGTCCCTGTCAGCTGCATTTAGAGACTTCATTTTTTTCTTTGAAGTACCGTCAAAAGGACTCCGGTTGCCTTCCCGTTGATTCTGGTTCCTCTTGCTTTTCTTTTTTTTTTTTAACTTTTTTTTTCTTTATTTTTATTTTTTACTTGAGGCCTATGGCCTCTTTGGGCACCATTGCCCAATTTGATTTTGCCTTCATTTTATTCCCAAAGATGGAGAAGCCCCGAAGTGGGTTCAAGAAGTGCTATTACTGATGAGCATTCTTGGTGCCTCAAGCATCTAAGCCCCGACCACAACGTCGATTCCTGCCTCTCCTTTCACCATATGACGTCCAGAGGTTGGAAAAGCCAAGAAAAGCAGAAGGCTAAGCTCTTTCCTTCAGACTCAGCTCCTTCAGTGCACTCCTCGGGGGTGTCGACTCTGTCAAAGTCTTCCCATGCCTCTAAAGCCTCACCAGTAAAGGAAAAGCATCGCTTGGAGTCACCAGCACTTAAGAAGAAGAAGACATCAGCTTCAGCACTTGAGGCCATTGACTTCCAGATCAGAGTTGGCTTCCGACACTGAGCGCTGGCATCAGCATCGACAGTCTTCACATTCCGATGCAGATCATCCATCTAAACAACCCCGGCGGGAGGTATCACCCTCCAAAGCCTTACAGGAGTTCAGGGATGTCTTATCCTTGGTGGAGCCCCCGATACCAGCATCGTGGGTTGTGGCCCACACATCTGTGTCTGGAGCCTCTCCTCCTCCGGTACTATCATTGGATGACTGTGTTATTGCTATGAGTACAGCATCGCTAAACTTTTAGCAATTCTTACGCTGATAACATTGGAGGTTCCGCAGCCGGCACCGATACCGGTTCCACCTATACTGCTGGTGCCCACAGCTATCGGCACCTTACCACAGGTTTCTCTGGCTTCACATGACTCAGAGCAACCGGTACTGAGACCCTTGATCCATCAGGTCCGATACCCTCGACTTCCAAACAACGAGCATCGAAGCATAGAAGGTATCGAACATCTCATAGAGATTATTTTGATTTCCTTCCAGACTCTGATTCCGAGGACATCTCCAATGTGGAATCGGTCAATTCTGATACACTCAGGGATGTTCCGTCTGATCCATCGCCTCCTTATGAACGTAAGCATTCCCTGCCTGAAGACGTGTCATTCCAAAACTTCATTAAGGACATGGCGGCAGCTCTCGATGTTTCAGTGGCAACTGAAACTGAACTGAGAGCTGAGAAGCTCGACATACTACAGTATCCTTCAGCACCGAAGGAGGCGGCCACCCTCACAGTGCACAACATCTTAAAGAACTTGATCCAAATGTGGGAAGTCCCCATGTTGGCCCCTGCGGGTAAGTAAGAGGCTTGAATACTCTATATAGGGTTCCTCCCTCTCCAGGCTTTCAAAAGCATCATCTTCCCCACCATTCCATGGTGGGGAAGTCTGCCATGAGGAGGATCAAAAGTCAAAAAAATCACTCCTCAGTGCCTCCTGGCAAGAAAGCCAGGACACTAGATGGATTTGGTAGAAAGGCTTTCTAGGCTACAATGCGAGCTTCGAGAATTGATTCTCATGCTGTACATGGGTATGTTTCTTAAGGATGAGTCCAGGGATTTATCTGAATTCACTTCCTTATTACCCCTGACAAAACAGGCGGCTCACCAAGTCTCTGTAACCCATGCCCAGAATGCATCTAAATTCTTAACAAGGGGGTGCTTTTGAAGCTAACAGCAGATCTGCTGCAGCTTGCATAGGGGCCAGAAGAGCAGCATGGTTCCAGGCATCTGACCTGGAACAGTGGGTCCAGAATAAATTGATCAACATACTCTGTAATTGGGAAAACCTCTTTGGTCAGAAGTGGAGAGAGAAGGCCGGAGAGATTGAAACAGCGGACCTCACTATGAAGAGGCTGTCAAAAAAACTGCAGACCCTTCCAAAAAGGCTACCACCAAAAAGCCATTCTTCTCTAAAAAGAAGAAATTCTTACCTCCATATCAAGTCTATGCCACCTATGTTGGCCCTCAATAGCAGCAGAGACAATCAGGTCAGAAGCAGATCAGGAAATCCAAAGTTTCCAAACCACAACCTGCCCCATCTACTCAACAGCCTCAGAGTTTTTAACTCTTTCAAAAGGAGCATGGCCAATTTTCCTGTCGTTCTTCCTTCTCCATCCAGGATCCCATGGAGACTAGTGCATTTTGCACACTGCTGGATAAGTATCACCTCTGAGCCTTGGACCCTATATTTAGTTTCTCAGGGCCTACAACTAAATTTCTAGACTTGTCCTCCCAATCGCTTTGTGGGACAGCACACCCTGGATCCCCTTTCCTCCTCCTTGCTCCATCAGGTGATCCTCTCCCTGCTGGAACAAGGAGCTATCGAGGAGGTACCCTCCGCCCTGCAGGGCCAGGGATCCTACTCCAGGTATTTCATAATTCCAAAAAAGACAGGGGGTTACAGACCTATTCTAGATTTCCGAAATCTCAACAAATTTCTCATCAATGAGAAATTCAGGATGATTTCTCTAGGCACCCTCCTGCCATATCTCAAACAAAACGATTGGCTATGCTCTCTGGACTTAAAGGATGCATATGCACATATCGGCAACCACTATCAGTACCGAGTCCTCCCTTTCGGACTCGCCTCAGCACCCAGAGTATTCACAAAGTGCTTAGCTGTTGTCGCGGCCTACTTTTGAACCTTGGGGATCTTTCTGTTCCCCTACTTAGACGATTGGCTGTTAAGGGCAGACTCCACTTCAGCAGTCGCTTCAGCCCTAAATCAAACCATTTATGTCCTTCAGGAGTTGGGTTTTGTGATAAACTATCCAAAATCACATCTCTGCCCAACCCAGAACCTCAAGTTCATAGGAGCTTGTTTAGACATGACTAGGAGCAAAGCCTTCCTCCTAGAGGAAATATGTCTCCGTCTGATTGCCTTAGCCACACAGGTGCAGCAACAACCATCAGTTCCTGCCAGAACATTTCTACACCTTTTAGGACACATGGGTCCATAGTCCATGTCATACCCTATGCTCGCCTCCACATGAGGATTTCACAGTGGACACTCTCAAGCCAGTGGAAGCAGTCCACAAGTCATCTCTCAGACCTGGTCATTATCACTTTACAGATAAAGGCAGACCTACAGTGGTGGATCACGCCACAGCATCTAATTGAAGGGTCACCTTTTCAGAAGTCTGCACCACAGTTTATCTTAATTACCGATGCATCAAAACTAGGTTGGGGAGCCCATTTCAATGGTCTCACAACGCAGGACTTTTGGTCTGCTCAGGAGAGAGCACTCCAGATCAATCTTCTGGAACTCAGAGCAGTATCCAAAGCCATCAGAATCTTCTCTCCCCAACTCAAGCAGCATTCTCTTCTTGTGCAGACCGACAACCATGTGGCCATGTTTTATATAAATAAACAAGGGAGGGACAGGCTCTCAAACCCTGTGCAAAGAGGCCTCTTGCCTGTGGAACTGGGCAATTTCCCAGGGTATTCACCTTCATGCAGTCTACCTTCCAAGAGAACAGAATCAATTGGCCGACAGACTAAGCTGGATTCTACATATCTCCAGGAACAAGCAGGAATGAGTCTTCACATATGGGTATCGTCGGTACCGACGGAGCCTGCGTGGGAACGCTCCCCAGCGTCCAGAAAGAAAGCTTTTGGGAGCATCCCACAGCGCCTGCGTGCTGCCTTCCCGCCTTTCCTAACCGCCTCTCTCCAGTTCTTCTTTTCCACGGAGCCAGTAGGTCGTGTTCCTGTCACCGCTGAAGAAGTTCTTTATTTTCTTTTATTTCTTTGGTCGCGCGTCTGCCTTCTTCGACGTCGGACCGGTACCGCCGGTCTTTTCTTCTTTCTTTCTTTAAAAAAAAAAAAATTAATTAATTACCGTTTCCCACTTCTGTGGGGTTTTTTTGGGGCCTTAGGCCTACAAAACTTTTCCTCATGGAAAAGCCCGCTTCCGTGTTTAAAAAGTGCATGAAGTGCAGCTGTACTATTTCTATCACCGACACCCATGAATGGTGTCTAAAATATTTGGGTCCTGACCACTCCATCACCGATTGTGAGTCCTGTTCCATGATGTCTAAAAGAGGTTGACAGAATCGAGCGGCCAAGCTCAGTACCCTGTTTCCCTCTGATGCAGCTTCAGTGGCATCGACATCTTCCAGGGCTGCTTCTTCCTCCCATGGATCTCAGGTAACCAAACATAAGTCCAGCCGGTCCTCGAAGGGTAGATCTCCCTCTAAGTATCGAGATGCCTCCGGGCTTGCTCTCGAGGATTCCGCACCGGCAAAATTACCCCGGTGGGAAGCTCCGGCTTCCAAAGCTTTATCTATGGGGTCACAGGTTGACATCGATGGCACGGCCTCGACCGATCACCTGTTGCCATGTTCTGGGGTACCGGTGGTCTCCACTGGTACCGACATCCAGACATTGGTTGCGTCGATGGATCAGAATATTCTGACATTGCAGCGTGCCATTACGGCATTCATACAAGCTGCGACGCCTCCGGTACCGCAACAAACTCTGTTGTTGGTACCGGTTCCGGTGCCGGCACTGATATCGGTTCCGGTGCCGGCACTGATATCGGTTCCGGTGCCGGCACTGATATCGGTTCCGGTGCCGGCACTGATATCGGTTCCGGTGCCGGCACCGATTGCATCGACATCAGCTTCGGTGTCGACTGCAGTGGTACCCTGTTCTGTGATGCCCATCGGTACCGAATCGGTACCGATCACTCCTGATGTCGATAACACTCGGTACGCGTATCGGGCTCTGCAGGAGCATCCAGACAGGCGATACTTCGATTCCTCCGAAGACTCTGATGAATCAGAGGCTTCTGTCGAAGCATCGGTACTCCTTCCTCAGGAGCCCTCTTCTCCAAAAAGAAGAATGTCTCCTCCAGAAGACTTGTCTTTTCAAGACTTCATTAGGGAAGTGGCCAGGGGCCTCTCCATTTCAGTGGCCCCTGAACTAGAGCCTAGAGCCAAGAAATTGGATATTTTACAATATCCTAAGGCCCCTAAAGAGGCAGCTACTTTACCAATTCATGAGATCCTTTATGATCACATGTTGGGCATATGGGAGACACCTCTCACTACCTCCCCTCATTCTCGTAGGTTGGACACCATGTACCGTGTTCCTCCTTGTCCTGGCTTTCATAACTCAGCTTCCTCACCACTCTATTGTGGTGGAGTCTGCTATGAAGAAGATAAAGAGTGCAAAGAGACACTCATCTAATCCTCCAGGAAGAGAATGCAGAACCTTGGATGCTTTTGGCCGGAGAATTTTCCAGGCCAATATGCTTGCGGCCAGAATCAACTCCTATAGTCTCTATATGGGGATGTTTCTAAAGGAAGTTACAGATCACCTGCAAACTTTATCTCCTTTTATTTCAGAAGATAAAAGGGAGGAGTTTCTCACCTGGCTTAAACATGCCCAGGATGTTTCCAAATTTTCCAACCGTGCAGCCTTTGACTCTTTTGAGTGTGCCAGCAGAGCCTCGGCTATTGCCATAGGTGCACGCAGAGTTGCTTGGTTACAAGCTTCTGATTTGGAACCCTGGGTCCAGAATGGATTAGGAAATCTTCCTTGTACAGGTGAAAACCTTTTTGGCAAGGTTTGGCAAGCAAAGGCCACTCAGATGGATGCTGAGAATTCTGCCTTAGATAGACTTTCAAAGTCTACTTCTGCTCCTGTTAGAAAAAGGTTATTCAAAAAGGCTTTCTTTCCCAAAAGGGGAAATATTATCCTGTTTATGGTCAGCAGGCATCTTCTGCAGGTCGTTTTGCTGCAAAGCGTAAGCAACAACCTAAACAAGCCAAGCCTAAGGCTGCAAGGACTGCTACGGCCCAACAGCATCAGCCTCCTCAGAGCCTTTGACTTACAACTAGAGAACTTAGCCTTTCTGGCTCTAGAAGAACCAGAGCCTCTCACCATTCCAGGAAGGTTAGCTCACTTTGCTCCCAGATGGGAACAAATCACAGCAGAGCAATGGACCCTCTCCATCATAAGGGAGGGGTACAAACTTCATTTCTTAAACCTTCCTCCTCACACCATGGTGAGACAGTTCAATTCTCCAACATCTCTCCTCGACCTTCTGGGTCAGGAGATTGCTACACTTCTTGCCCAAAGGGCAATAGAAGAAGTACCCCTTCTTCAACAGGGCTCAGGTTTCTACTCCCCCTATTTTCTTATCCCAAAGAAAACAGTGGGCTACAGACCCATTTTAGATCTCAGAGAATTGAATAAGTTTCTATGCAAAGAGAAATTCAAGATGGTGTCTCTCGGTGCTCTCCTTCCATACCTTCAGAGTCAGGATTGGCTTTGTTCTCTAGATCTCAAGGATTCGTACACCCATGTCCTCATCCATCCAACACACAGAAGGTTCCTTCGATTCCTTTATCAAGGAAAGCACTACCAATACAGAGTGCTTCCTTTCGGTCTGGCCTCTGCTCCAAGAGTGTTCACAAAATGCATGGCAGTAGTAGCTGCATTTCTACGCACTCTAGGAATATTTGTATTCCCATATCTGGACGACTGGCTCATCCGAGCTCCATCCCAGTCAGAAGCCCAGGCTTCCCTAGCCTGCACAAGGCATGTTCTTCAGTATCTGGGACTTGTAATAAACATCCCAAAATCACAACTCACCCCTACTCAGTCATTAGAGTTCATAGGGGCCTTGCTGGATACCACAACTGCAAAGGCCTATCTTCCCCAGGCCCGTTGCCTATGCTTGGTGCAGTTAGCCTCACAAGTCCAGTTAAAGTCCCATTTAACTGCTCGAGAGATGTTACAACTGTTAGGCCACATGGCATCCACCGTGCATGTAGTTCCTTACGCTCGCTTTCACATGCGGGCAGCTCAGTGGACTCTGTCCACCCAATGGACCCAGGCATCAGGGTGCCTGTCAGACAAAATAGCAACATCTAGTTGCCTCTTTTGGTCTCTCCAGGGGTGGAAGTCCACTCAAAATCTGTTGCTGGGGTCCCCCTTTCAACAGTTGCTACCCCAAACAACCCTTACAGCAGATGCCTCTCCAAGGGGTTGGGGAGCTCATCTACAAGATCTCTCCACCCAAGGCATCTGGTCTCCACAGGAGACATCTCTACATATCAACCTCTTAAGAGCTCAGAGCAATTTTTCTAGCTCTGAGTCTTCCACACCCTGCTCAGCTACAAGACAGTCCTCATCCACACGGACAACCAAGTAGCCATGTTCTACGTGAACAAGCAGGGCAGGACTGGCTCTCTGTCGCTTTGCAACGAAGCTTTGAGATTGTGGGCCTTCGCCATAGAGCATCAGATTCATCTCATGGCAGTGTATCTTCCAGGGGTTCAAAACTCTTGGGCAGACAGACTCAGTCGAGTTCTGCTTCCACACGAATGGTCCCTCCATGGGGACCAGATAGCCAGGATCTTTCAAATTTGGGGAACCCCAGACATAGACCTGTTTGCAAGTCCGTGGAATGCCAATCTTCCCCGGTTCTGTTCCAGGATTCCGTGTCAGGGAGTTCAGGCCAAGGATGCCTTCCTCCTGCATTGGGGGCAAGACTTCCTCTATGCCTTTCCACCCATTCCCCTAATTCCCAAGACACTGTTCAAGCTTCAGAGAGACAAGGGGTCTATGATCCTCATAGCACCACGTTGGCCACGCCAAGTGTGGTACCCTCTACTTCTGCATCTCTCTCAAGCTCCCTACCTGGACTTGGGATCTGCTCCAGACCTCCTGTCCTAGGAGCAGGGAACGTTGTGGCACCCAAATCTCCAGTCTCTTCATCTCAGGGCCTGGTTGCTGAAGGCCTAGACCTTCGAGATTTGCATCTATCTCCAGGAACAAGCAGGAATGAGTCATCACATATGGGTACGTCGGTACAGACGGAGTCTGCGTGGGAACGCTTCCCAGCGTCCAATCAAAGAGCTTTTGGAAGCATCCCACCACGCCTGCGTGCTGCCTTCCTGCCTTTCCCAACTGCCTCTCCTCAGTTTTCGTTTTTCCACGGAGCCGGCAGGACGTCCTCCTGTCACCGCAGAAAATTCTTCTTTTATTTCTTTAGTTTTCTTGTGGTCGCGGCTGTCTTCCCGACGCCACCGGTATCGCCGGTGTTTTTTCTTTTCTTTTCTTGTGAAATTCTCCATTTTAGGGAATATTTTTCTTCATAGTGTCTCACGGTATCTTAGGCCTTTTAGGCCGCCTCTTTTTCCTTCATGGAGCCGCCAGCCACTTTCTCCAAGAAATGTTCAAACTGTGGCGGTACAACTTTATTTTTAGACCCTCGACGTCGGTGTCTAACCTGCTTGGGTCCTGACAACAGTTTGGTGAGAAGAAGTCTTCAATATCGAGGTTCCCTCGATACACGGTTTCCCTCCCACTTCGGGGCACTGTCCCCTTCTTCTTCTACACAGGATCAGGTAACCCACAAACAGTCTGTTAAGACTAGCCAGCCCTCGAGTGGTAGGTCTCATGCACAGCATGTAGACGGCTCCGGCCTTGCCCTCGAGGGCCCACTGGCTTCAAAACCCCGGCGGGAGTCTTCGGTCTCCAAAGTGTATAAGGGGTTTCAGGTTGTTCCTGGGGTTCACCCCTCACAGAACATACCTGAGCCGTGTCCGGTGGTGGCATCCGCTTCGAGCGGTACCGATACCCCGACATTGGCACTGGTTTTGGATAAAATATTCCTCACCAGGGATGGTCATCTGGCATCCTCGGTGCCTTCGGGATCAGTGGATACACTCCAGACTGACCTTCCATTATCGGTACCAGCACTGATACTACCACCGACGTCGGTATCCTCCAGACCTGCATCGATAGCCTCGCTTCCTTCGATGGGTACCAACTCGCCTTGGTACCGGCTCCGGGCGGTACCGAAGGCTCGGTTCCGATGATTTGGATCCGCAACTCTCGGTTCCCTCGAGGCCGATTGAGTTGTCACTAGCGGACCTTCACTCACCGGTATCAGACACGGTACCAAAGTCGATACCGATGTCCTCATTACCCTTACAGTCGGTGCATTCCATGCTTCGCTTATCGATGCCGAGTTTAGAATCGCTCTCTAGTCTGGAAGACTCGGCACCAGTACATTTTGGTACCGACACCGATCGATACCGGTGGCTCGGTACCGAGGATAGCACCCGGAGGGTTTCGGTTACCTCGGTACCGATTGAACGGTCACCGATGACTGCTCCAATGTCTTTGTCGAGCTCGACTCCGACATCGGTACCGGTATCGGCATCAGTACCGGTATCCACAGTAGCATCGTGGCCAACTCCTACCCTGCTTTTTTCAACAGGATCGCTCCCTTCTATGCCAAGCTTGGAGTCAATACCTGGCATGGACAATGTGGTAATGACGGTCGCTGCTCCTGACAGCCAGTACCAGCGACTATCCTTTAAGCATTCCACACTGCACTGTGCAGGATCTTCTATTCCT
Source organism: Ichthyophis bannanicus (assembly GCA_033557465.1). Classification (NCBI taxonomy): domain Eukaryota; kingdom Metazoa; phylum Chordata; class Amphibia; order Gymnophiona; family Ichthyophiidae; genus Ichthyophis; species Ichthyophis bannanicus. Next base: position 205,515,126 of record CM066039.1, on the reverse strand, counting down.
ATATATCTGGATAGCTCTGTCGGTGCTCAGGCTAGTTCTTCAGATCTAACCTGTCCAAGGGAAAATACTATTGGGGAAACCTCTTTTCAGAGTTTCCTCCTGGATATAGCAAGATCTTTTGCTATTCCTATCCCAGGACATGATCCTGCACAGGACTCTTTCTACCAAAGCAAAGGAGAACATAATGCTTCCTTTGCATCATTCCTTGCAGAATCTCCTAGGAATGTGGGAAACTCCTTTAAGGGTACCCCCACCTTCCAGAGCAACTGATCTCTTATATCAGGTGCCCCCCTCCAGGGTTTCAAAAGACTCAATTCCTCATCATTCCATAGTTGTGGAATCAGCAATGAGGCGGGTAAAGAGCAAGAAAAAGCACTCTTCTTATCTGCCAGGTCGTGAGTCTAAGATACTTGATGCCTTTGGACGTCAAACCTTTCAGACATCTATGCTTTCTGCAAGAATTCTCTCATATATTTTCTATATGAGTCTATCTCTTGAGGAGGTCACAAAGCAATTACATCTTTTGACTCCTTCTCTTCAGGAGTCCAGGAGTGCAGACTATTCTTCACTACTCAAGCATCTCCAGAATATCTCTTGGTTTCTTACTTGTGCTTCCCTAGACTCTTTTGAGTCTGTTAGCAGGACTTCTGCTATAACCATAGGGGCACGACGTAGAGCCTGGCTCCAAGCTTCAGGCTTGGACAAATGGGCACAGCACAGACTGGGACATACTCCTTGCACTGGAGACAATCTTTTCAACAAGGCGTCTTTACGTCAGGTTACTCAGTTTTCCACTGACTTTCCTGTTCCTAGGAGCTGTTCTGCACCTTCTTCTGTCCCAGTAGGTAGAAAATGTCCTGCCAAAATTTCTTCCCATAGGAGAAGAAGGTTATCTTCAGGAACAAGCAGGAATGAGTCCTCACATATGGGTACGTTGGTACCGACGGAGCCTGGCGGGAAAGCTCCCCAGCTTCCCAAAAGGAAAGCTTTTGGGGCTTCCCACAGCGCATGCGCGCTGCCTTCCCGCCTTCCTGACCAACTCTCCTCAGTTCTTCTTTTTCCGCGGAGCCAGCAGGTTGTGTTCCTGTCACCGCTGAAGAATTTCTTGTTTTTAAAAGTTGTTCTGACCGCGTATCTGCCTTCCCCGATTTCGACCCTGAAGACCCTGCCCCAGCCAAACAACCCCGGCGGGAAGCTCCGGCTTCCAAAGCTCCTCCTATGGGGTTACAGGTTGACATCGATGGCACGGCCTCGACCGATCACCTGTTAGACTGCTCTGGGGTACTGGCTCAAACCGGTACCGACATCCAGGCAGTTGTGGCGTCAATGGGTACTACGGTACAATCCATGCAGCAGGCCATAATGGCTTTTATTAATGCTGCGATGCCCTCGGTACCGGCAAACCGTCGGTTCCGACCCCGGTTCCGGTACCACAACCGATACCGGTACCCAGAGCATCTACTTCCAGTAGAAGGCCGGTACCGGTTTTTGCTTCCCGCGATATTCTCGGTACCGACCCGGCTCCCGGTACGCCCAAGGTCGATACCAGTCGGTACCCGTATCAATCTCTGGAAGCAAGTAGGCGATACTTCGAGTCTTCTGAGGATGCCGATACCTCAGATGATTCTGATGAAGCATCCCTTATTCTTCCTGAGGAGCCTTCTTCCCCAAAGAGAAGAATGTCTCCTCCAGAGGACTTGTCCTTTCAGGACTTCATCTTGGAAGTTGCCAAAGGACTTTCCATTACAGTATCCTCTGAAAAGGAACCTAGAGCTCAAAAGTTAGACATTTTAGGATACTCTAAGGTTCCCAAAGAGGCAGTCACCTTACCCATTCATAATATTCTCCAAGAACATATGATGGATTTATGGGAGGCTCCTCTTACACTATCTCCACATTCTCGTCGGTTGGATACCATGTATCGGGTCCCTCCTTCTCCTGGTTTTCAAAAAACCCAGCTTCCTCACCATTCTATTGTGGTGAAGTCTGCTATGAAAAAGATTAAGAGTACCAAAAGGCACTCTTCTACCCCTCCAGGAAGAGAATGTAGAACTTTGGATGCTTTTGGCAGGAAAATCTTTCAAGCTAGTATGCTTATTGCCAGAATCAACTCCTACAGCCTCTATATGGGCATGTTTCTAAAGGAGCTTGCTCTTAAAGTACAAGATTTTCTCCCCTTTATTCCAGAGGATAGAAAAGAGGAGTTCCTGCTTCTGTTAAAGCATATCCAAGATGTGTCAAAGTTCTCCAATAGGGCTGCCTTTGACTCTTTTGAGGGTGCTAGTAGAGCATCTGGCATAGCCATAGCTGCTCGTCGAATTGCTTGGCTCCAGGCCTCTGACCTGGAATCCTGAGTGCAAGATGGCCTAGGCAATTTACCTTGTACAGGTGAAAATCTCTTTGGCAAAAAGTGGCAAGTCAAAGCCATTCAAATGGATGCAGAGAATGCTGCTTTGGATAGACTCTCTAAGTCTACTTCACTCCCTGCCAAAAAGAAGTCTTTTAAGAAGTCTTTCTACAAAAAGCTTAGATTTGGTTCCAATGCTGGCCAGTCATCTGCTCAAGCTCGCTTTGTTCATAAGCGACAGCAGACTAAACAGGCCAGAACAAAGCCTGCAGGAGCTGCTACGCTTCAACAGTCCCAACCCCCTCAGGGTTTTTGACTTACTTCTAGAGAACATACCCTTTCTGGCTCTGCAGCAACCAGAGCCTCTCACCATTCCAGGAAGGCTAACTCATTTTGCTCCCAGATGGGAACAGATTACATCAGAGCAGTGGACCCTCTCTATCATCAGAGAGGGATACAAACTGCATTTTCCAGCCTTCCTATCTATCCCAGGGTGAGACATTTCATCTCTCCCCCATCTCTCCTACACCTGTTGGATCAGGAGGTGAATACCCTGCTTGCCCAAAGGGCCATAGAACAGGTTCCCCTCCTCCAACAGGGCTCTACTCCCCCTATTTTCTGATATGAAAGAAAACAAGAGTACACAGACCCATCCTAGATCTGAGAGAATTAAACAAATTCCTGTGCAAGGAAAAATTCAAAATGCTCTCTCTGGGTATTCTCCTTCCTTACCTTCAGAGTCAGGACTGGCTTTGTTCTCTAGACCTAAAGGATGCGTACACACATATACTCATCCATCCATCCATCCCACAGAAAATTCCTTCGATTTCTGTTCCAGGGAAAACATTTCCAGTACAGAGTACTCCCCTTCAGTCTAGCCTCTGCTCCAAGAGTGTTCACAAAATGCATGTCAGTAGTGGCTGCATTTCTACGCTCTCAGGGAATCTTTGTCTTCCCATACCTAGACGACTGACTCATCCGAGCTCCATCTCAGTCTCAGGCTCAGACTTCCCTGGACCACACCATCTGCATTCTGCAGTATCTGGGACTTGTCATCAATCTGCCAAAGTCTCAACTCACCCCTACTCAATCCCTAGAATTCATAGGGGCCTGGTTAGATACCACCACAGCAAAGGCCTATCTTCCCCAGGCACTTTGCCACCGGCTAGTGCACCTGGCCTCTCAGATTCAGTCCAGAACTCACTTGACTGCCCGAGAGATGTTACAATTGCTAGGCCACATGGCCTCCACAGTTCATGTGGTGCCTTATGCTCGCCTGCATATGAGAGCAGCTCAATGGACTCTGTCCACTCAGTGGACCCAAGCATCAGGAGCTCTCTCCGACCAAATAGAAACCTCCAAACGTCTCTTTGGGTTTCTCCAGTGGTGGATGTCCATTCAAAACCTGTTGCTGGGGTCCCCCTTCCAACCGCTACCACCCCAGGCAACCCTCACTACAGATGCCTCCCAGACAGGCTGGGGAGCTCATCTTCAAGACCTCTCCACTCAAGGCCTTTGGTCTCCGCAGGAGACTGCCCTTCATATCAACCTTCTGGAGCTTCGAGCAATTTTTCTTGCTCTCAAGGTCTTTCATACCCTCCTTTACAACATGACAGTGCTTGTTCATACCGACAATCAAGTAGCCATGTTCTACATAAACAAACAAGGAGGGACTGGCTCTCTGTCGCTTTGCAACGAAGCTCTCAGACTGTGGGCCTTCGCCAGAGAGCATCAAATCCATCTCCTGGCAGTATATCTCCCAGGAATTCAAAACTCTTGGGCAGACAGACTCAGCCGAGTTCTGCTTCCACACGAGTGGTCCCTGCACATGGATCAGGTACTCAGAATCTTTCAGAAATGGGGAACCCCGGACATAGACCTCTTTGCAAGTCTGTGGAATGCCAAACTTCCCCGGTTCTGTTCCAGAACTCCATGTCAGGGGGTTCAGGCCAGGGATGCCTTCCTCCTTCATTGGGGTCAGGGCCTCCTATATGCCTTTCCACCCATTCCTTTGATTCCCAAGACTCTGTTCAAACTGCAGAGGGATCACGGATCTATGATCCTCATAGCTCCACGCTGGCCACACCAAGTGTGGTTCCCTCTACTTCTGCATCTCTCCCAGGGTCCCTCCCTAGACCTGGGAGCTGCTCCAGACCTTCTGTCTCAGGAGGAGGGGACTTTGTGGCACCCAAACCCCAAGTCCCTCCACCTCAGAGCATGGTTACTGAAGGCCTAGACCTTCAAGACTTAAATGTCTCTCAACAAGTGCAAGATATCCTCCATGCTTCCAGAAAACCTTCCACAAGGCGTTCTTATGCTTTTAAATGGAAAAGATTTTCCATTTGGTGTGCTCAAAAGGATCTTGATCCTTTGCTCTTCCTATCATTTCTCTATTGGAATATCTCCTGCATCTCTCCAATGCAGGCCTTAAAACGAATTCAGTAAGGGTCCATTTGAGTGCTATTGCAGCATCCCTCAAGCCTTTCAATGGACAACCTATTTCCTCTCATCCTCTTATTGCAAGATTCATGAGAGGCCTAACTTTAACTAAACCTCCCATTAGGCCTCCTCCGGTGGCATGGGACTTAAACTTGGTTCTTGGTCAGCTTATGAAGCAACCTTTTGAACCCTTAGCCACTACCTCCTTGAAATTTCTTTCCTGGAAGGTTATTTTCCTCATTGCAGTCACGTCAGCTCGTCGCATCAGTGAACTGCAAGCCTTAGTGGCGAATCCACCCTATACAAGGTTCCATCATGATAAGGTAGTCCTTCGGACAAATCCACACTTTATGCCTAAAGTGGTTTCACCTTTTCATCTTAATCAAGAGGTATACCTACCTGTCTTCTTCCAGCTCCTCATGCATCCAGTGCAGAGCGGAACCTTCATACTCTAGATTGTAAAAGAGCTCTTGCCTTTTACCTCCATAGGACTCAGCCACATCAATAGTCTTAACAACTTTTTGTTGATTTCGATGCTTCTCATTTGGGACTTCCAGTCTCTAAACGTACAATTTCCAATTGGATTGCTCAGTGTATTTCCTTTGCTTACCAGAGTAAAAACATTTCTCTGGAGGGCCATGTCACAGCTCACAATGTGAGAGCCATGGCCACCTCTATGGCTCATCTTCACTCTGTATCCATAGATCAGATCTGTCGAGCAGCCACCTGGGCCTCGGTTTCATATCTTCACAGCCCATTACTGCTTGGATAAGGACTCCCGTCGGGATGCCTTATTTGGTCAGGCTGTCCTCAAACACCTGTTCCATTCTTAAACAACTCCTGCCCACCTTCCCTTAATGGATGCCTGAGATCCATCGGAAGATGAAATACCTACGGAGGGGATCTCCCAGGCATCTCAGCTAGGGAGTCCCCATATGTGAGGACTCATTCCTGCTTGTTCCTGGAGATAGCACAGTTACTTACCTGTAACAGGTGATCTCTGGGAACAGCAGGAATAGTCCTCACAACCCACCCACCTCCCCTAGGAGTTGTATCTCTTTCTCTTCCTTTCCTCTCTCTATTGTCTCAGCTTTAAACTCGAACTGAGGAGAGTTGGTCAGGAAGGCGGGAAGGCAGCGCGCATGCGCTGTGGGAAGCCCCAAAAGCTTTCCTTTTGGGAAGCTGGGGAGCTTTCCCGCGCAGGCTCAGTCGGTACCGATGTACCCATATGTGAGGACTATTCCTGCTGTTCCCAGAGATCACCTGTTACAGGTAAGTAACTGTGCTTTATGGCATCATCTGCCCATCATACAGATGTTCCCAAACAGGGGAAGCATCATCTGGTCTACAGAGTTCAACCTCTCACCAGGCTCAGCAAACCCAGCAACCACAGGGTTTCTGATCAATTCATCAGATGCTTGTGACTCTGGGGATTACAATCTGCTTCTGCTCATTGCAGACAATCCACTGCTGTCATTCTAAATCCTAAACATGGATCTCTTCCTGAAAGACATCCATTCTTTCTATGTTCTATGAGCTGTTAGGATGTTCATGCTTCTATGTCACAGGATTTTTCCTCTTTTTCCTTCTAGGGAAAGAGGTCTATCCACTATCAAATGATAGTTTCCTGTGCCAGCATGTTGTTGTTTTTTTTTCCCTCCTATAAACTTACTACTTTGTAAGTTTTCTTCAGCTCCATTCTCTTTACCCTCTTACCAGGGTTTTTCCTCTGTAAGAGCGGTATTGCTTCACTGGAGGGCTTTTCTTCAGCCTCTCTAGTTTTCTTACTTTCCAGTGCGGAGTTCTCTTCTCTGAGTTGACTCCTCTTTTTCAATCTTGCTTTGAAGCAGATCATCAGACACGTCCAGAGTTTTCTACTCTTGTTTTGTCTGTTCTTACTGTTTTTAAACAGTACCATTCTTATGCTGTCTGACAAGCAGCTGCCAATGCAGGAGCCTTAATGTTTTCAACCCCTGGTTCTGTCCACCAGCGGACCAGATTTGTCTTCCACTAACATTCTGTCTGGTCTTAGCAGTGGCTCCAAGTGCTCTCATCTGTCTTGAAACATTTTTTCACTACAAGCTTGCTGGATTGTCTTCTCTTTCTGCCATCTCCATTCCCTTGGGTTTGGCAGCATAGTTGACATAGCTACTGGCTTTTTCTGCAGCCAGTTCTATCTCATTCTCCTGCATCATGCTCTCTGCAATTCTTACAAGGAAGCTCTCCACTATGGGCCCTTGCTAGAGAGCATGGGAGGATTTTCTCCAACAGCTATACTAGATGGTGGAAAAAAGGCTTTTTCAGTCATATCTCCCATGACTAGAAAGGTTCTCCTTTTTAAATATAAAGCACATAGGTCTACTCTTACGTGAAAGCTTAGGGAATTGCTAATTCACTGCTTTGTTCCATAGTATTTCCAATAGGGAATATGTTTTCTCCTTCCAGCGCGTCCTCATGGTAAGAACGCATATACCTTTTTGCCCTTAAGCAGGTCAGCATAGTATCTCTTTCCTATGCGTCTTCTGTTCACTTACCATGCTAGAGTTCTAGAATACTCAGGACTTGCGGGCTGCAGACTGATATCATCCTCTTGCTTTTCACGTAACCATCCTGGTTATTCTACTACCTAACATCCCTGTAGCCATAACCAGTGGGAATTGATTCTCTATATGTCTTCTCAAGTAGGTTCCACCTTCTTGTTCTTAGATGAATCTTTCCTCTCCCACATTTTTTCCTATGTGAATACCTTTTTGTGGACATATCTGTCTGCTTCTTGCAGACTTCCATATAGAGGTATATATATATATATATATATATATATATATATATATATATATATAATATATATATATATATATATAATTTTCATACCTAGACATAGGACATCTGTAAGATGTGTGCTATATCATGTGTGCGTATTTTATGCCCTTCATATCTCACTATAGATATATTCTCATATATCTATGTGATATATTATACTTGTATATCTATATATATCTGTATATCTATATATATCTGTATATCTATATATATCTGTAATCTATAGATATCTGTATATCTGTATATCTATATATATCTGGATATCTATGGATCTATATGTATGCTGTCGAGATTTTCTACTATCGGTAGATATGTATTCTGCTTTATCTACCTGACTATCGAGGCTCATATAGCCATATGATTCTGACAGAAGGGTTTTACCCATACTTACGCTATCCCAGCAAGTTTGGGGTCCTACGCTCACAACCACTTTGGTGGTAGTTAACACCTACCATAACCCTAAGGTTAGGCACCTCTGAATGCTCTCCATGTCCAATAGCTCTCCCAGCTGACTTCAGTTAGGAGAGACATTGCGGATCTTCAGGCTACTCACAGGCTCGAACACCTCCGGCGTTTGTCCTTTCTTTTGGGATACAAGAGGTTCCCATACCCCTTCTCCCCACAAGGACTGGGCCGGTTTGTCCAAATCGCTTAGCCTTTCTCTTTTTGTTCCTAAAAGTAAGCCACTCTTTTGCCAAAAGAGTTGGGCTTTTATCATACAGCCTTCTGCTGAAGGCCCACCGTTTTTTGTACTACCCCAGTTTTTCCTACTGGGGTTCCCTGTTACCTTTCAGGATTCTGACCTCTATTGTATTTCCTACAGGTTACTACCTCCACTTACAGTGATGTCCTTATCTAGTTTAATATAATGTGTTCCCCAGTAGATCCCATGAAACTCAATACTTCTCTGAAGTAATTTTAGGGGAGGTCCATATTTCAATATTTTTTATTTGCAATATCATTGATGACAATTATCATCCACACATGGTCTCCTTGTCTGCAATCCTATCCTAGGTCAGCTGTTCCAACAGCACCTTTCTTCTTTCACAACTCCTACCCTCCATCCTCAGGATGCCTGGTGTTTCTGGGGGATAGCATGTTCCAACCTATGACATGCTGGGACTCCAGGCATCTCAGCTTGGGAGTCCCCATATGTGAAGACTCATTCCTGCTTGTTCCTGGAGATAGCACAGTTACTTACCTGTAGACAGGTGATCTCTGGGAACAGCAGAAATAAGTCTTCACAACCCACCCACCTCCCCAGGAGTTGTATCTCTATCTATCTTTCCTTTCCTCTCTCTCTCTCTCTTTCTCTCAGCTTTAAAACTTAACTGAGGAGAGGCAGTTGGGAAAGGCGGGAAGGCCGCACGCTGGCGTGGTGGTTTGCTTCCTAAATCTCTTTGTTTGGTCGCTGGGAAGCGTTCCCGGGGAGACTCTGTGGGTACCGACGTACCCATATGTGAAGACTTATTCCTGCTGTTCCCAGAGATCACCTGTTACAGGTAGGTAACTGTGCTTTCTCAGCAGGTGAAGGATATCCTTCATGCTTCCAGAAAGCCTTCCACTAGACGTTCCTATGCTTTTAAATGGAAAAGGTTTACTATTTGGTGTGCAGAGAAGGGTCTTAACCCTCTTGCGATACCTCTGAATTCTTTATTAGAGTATTTGCTGCATTTATCCCATGCAGGCCTTAACACAAAATAACTAAAAGTACATTTGAGTGCTATTGCAGCATCCCTTAAGCCTCTCAATGGACAGCCTATTTCCTCTCATCCTCTTATTGCAATATTCATGAGCGGCCTTCTTTTAACTAAACCTCCCATTAGACCACCTCCAGTGGCATGGGGTTTGAAATTTGGTTTCTTGGCCAGCTTATGAAGCCACCCTTTGAACCCTTAGGCCGCTACCTCCTTGAAATTCCTTTCCTGGAAGGTTATTTTCCTCATTGTAGTCACCTCAGCTCGCCGTATCAGTGAGCTGCAAGCCTTGGTGGCTAATCCACCTTATACAAGGTTCCATCATGACAAGGTAGTCCTCAGGGACTAATCCACACTTTATGCCTAAAGTGGTCTCACCTTTTCATCTGAACCAGGAGGTATATTTACCTGTCTTTTTTCCAGGACCTCATGCATCAAGTGCAGAGAGGAATCTTCATACCCTGGATTGTAAGAGAGCACTTGCTTTTTACTTACAAACAGACACAGCAACATAGAAAGTCCTCTCAAACTATTTGTTGCTTTTGATTCCCTCTCATTTAGGACTTCATTCTCTAAGAGAACTCTGTCCAATTGGATTGCTCAGTGTATTTCTTTTCGCCTACCAGAGTAAGAACCTTTCTCTGGAGGGCCATGTCACAGCTCACAATGTGAGGGCCATGGCAGCCTCTATGGCTCATCTAAACTCTGTGTCCATCGACCAAATCTGTCGAGCGGCCACCTGGGCCTCGGTTCAGACCTTCACAGCCCATTAATGCTTGGGACAAGGACTCCCGTCGGGATGCCTTGTGTTGGTCAGGCTGTTCTCAAGCACCTGTTCCATACCTAATCAACTCCTACCCACCATCCCTGGTTGGATGCCCGAGATCCGTGGGGGGAGGTAGAGCCCTTCTCAGGGACTCACAACCTTGGAGATCTCCCTGGCATCTCTAGCTGGGGAGTCCCCATAATGTGAAGATCTCATTCCTGCTTGTTCCCCCCTGGAGATAGCACAGTTACTTACACTGTAACAGGTTGATCTCTGGGAAATCAAGCAGGATTTAATCTTCACAACCCACCCACCTCCCCCTGAGCGGAGTTGTATGCTCTCTATTCTATCGTTCTGTCTTTCCTCTCTCTATCTCTTGTCCTCCAGTCCTCTTAAAACTCGAACCTGGATGGTAGAGGCGGTTAGGAAAGGCAGGAAGGCAGCGCGCAGGTGCCTGTGGGAGAGCTCCCAAAAGCTTGCTTTATGGACAATGGGCGAGCGTTTCCGCGCAGGCTCGGTCGGTACCGACAATACCCATATGTGCAAGACTTATTCCTGATGTTCCCAGAGATCACCTGTTACAGGTACGTAAATGTGCTATACACGAGTGGATGTTGGCTCCTCAAATAGCCACAATGCGTATTTTCAACTCGGGGATTCCACTAAATAGACGTCTTTGCAGACACCCTAAATGCCAAACTACCTCTGTGCTGTTCGAGAGTCCCCTACCTAACAGGGAATCGTCAGATGTCTTCCTCATTCACTGGGGTCGAGAGTCTCTACGTTAGAAGGGCTTTTTCTCCACTTCTTCTCATCGGGAAGAAACTCATTCACAAATCCAGGCCGAACAGGGCCTGTTACCCGTAAGAATGTTTATCATTGCTTTGCACTGGCCAGACCAACCATGAGTTTCCTCTGCTTTTTCAGCTTGCTCAAGCTACCTCCCCTCCAGCTTGGTTGCTCACCGCACGCCTTCTCTTCCAGGAGGTAAGGGAACCTTGTTGCCCTCCAACTTTAAAAACTCCAGTTGAGGGCATGGAAGTCTGAATGCCTTTGATCCCAGCAGTAGTTCTGAAGATGCTCCAACTTCATACTTTTCTCAGAATGCAAGAGGTTTGGTGTTCTATTTAGAACAAACCAAGGATCTTTGCCAAATCCTGCAATTGTGTTGTCGTCGTTGGGACCAAAGTCATTTCTGGGGACACCAGTATTCCAAAGAAAACTTTAAAATTGATTGGCAGATTGCATATCCTTTTGCCGTTGCACACGCTGGGCTATCCCTAACACACCGTGTTATTAGATCTCATAGTGTCAGAGCCAATGGCAGCTACACTAGCTAACCTTCGATCCCGTTCCTATATTGGATATCTGAAAAGTCCGGCAAAATGGTAATCTTTGCATACATTTACAGCACACTATTGCCTGTGTGATAACCACTCCAAAGAGCTGATGCTTAATTTGGACAAGCAGTTTTGTATATTCTCTTTAAAACTTTAGACAACTTGCTCCCACCGCCAATTTGACTACCCTGGACCCGCGACGCGGAGTCAGTTGGATACCAGCTGCAACCTCCCGGCTGTACTGTGTTTCTTCTCTCGCTTGCCCGTTGTATTGGGCTAGGGCCGCTCCCATATGTGAGGACTGACTCTCCTGCTTGTTCCTGGAGACAAGTGTGAGGTATTGATCTCTTGTAACA